>CM053578.1:44170085-44460090 GCA_028646485.1 Cryptoprocta ferox
GGGGGAAGGGGAAGGGGAAAAGGTAAAGGGGGGTGATGGTCTTGGTGGAGGTCACTTGTGGGGAAGAGCACTGGGTGTTATATGGAAACCAACCTGACAATAAACTATAAAAGTTTATAAAAAAAAAAAACAAAAAAAAAAAACAAAGACTGTGATGGAGGAAAGGTAGTTCTACAGCTGGCCAATGCAAGACAGTTTTTAGGTGTATGGTAGATCCACAGCCTGGATTTCTATGAAACGTGTTGAGGGGTGTCATGTGGCAGGGTGGGAGGGTAGCAGATGGCAATTCTTCCTTCTCACTTGTTTTAGATTCTTCAATCTTCCAGAGAATGTGAAAGAGTATAACTATATTTGGAAATACTCTCAACAAGTCAACAAATAAACTAAACACATGAGGGGTGGAGTGGAGAAGCTTGCCTCAATTTGGCGATGCTTAAGCCCACATTTGTTAAACATGGAGTGCCTCATAAAACAGAACTGCTGATCATGAACATTTGACACTAAGATTGCTTTGGCAAAGCTTCATGTTGCCAACCTCATACTCAATGAGGACTCTTTTTTCTCAGGTCATTTTCTAAAAACAAGTGCTTTCTGGTTCTGCTTCATGTTTGTGAAAACACAACGTGTGGCAGGGGGCTTGCTGCAGGGGCATTTCTTGGGAGCTTGTGGAAATGCAGAGTCCTGGGCTTTCCTCCTCTTCACTAAAGCAGAATTTTAAAGCAGAATTTAAAGCATTTTAACAAGACTCTCTGGTGATTTCTGTTCACACTAAAGTTTGAGAATCACTATTGAAGAGAGTACTGTTGGCAATTACATTCGCAGAGGCTCAGCTCCTAAGCCTGCCCTCTTCTCTCTGCACCCAGAGTGTGTGAATCAGCCGCTGCCCTTCTCACTGTCCCCTAAGCTTGCCCACTTACCTTTGGAAGGCATGCTTGTAACAACTGAGTCAGATATCCCTTCCCCTCTTCTACCAAGAAAACTCTTAACCTACTCTTCAAATAACATTTTGCATGTCACTTGACCTGTGTGTCCCTTTAAATCAAAACTAACCTTCCTGTTTCCCTTCCCCCAGACCCATTTTGCAGAGGCAATCACTGTTAACAATTTCTTTTGAATCTTTTCTGAAATTTCTTGTGTATATCCAAGCATCTGAATTAGATGTTTTATATCTCTTTTTTTCAGAAATGACATCATGCCATCTGTTGATGTATACTTTGTTTGCTCTACATAATTTATCTCAAAAAATTTCCCTTGTTATTATGTAAAGAGTATTTTGGAATGAATATAGAGGGATACACCACAAATCTATTTAATCAGTCTTCAGATGTTAAGCTCTTAGGCTCTTTCCAGGTTTTTGGTTTCACTTGGTTTGCTTTGTGGTTGTTTTAAACAATGCTGGTGTCAACAACACTTTCCAAACATTTTCCCCACTTGGATAAGTTTTTCTGTGGGATATCTTCTCAGGCAATGGCTCTGCTGAGTGGAAGGGCATGGGTCTTTTAACTTTGGTAGATATTGCCAGGTTTCCCTCCAAAGCCATGGCACCTTTTCACATTCCAGCAACAGCATCAGATATCTGTTGCCCACACCTCTGCCATCATCAGGAATTAGCAATCTTTTCTCTTTGTTAACCAGGAAGTGAAATTTAGGCCAAGTCTTGACTTCCCCTGGGGGTTTCCCAAAGGAGTTTATGAGGAGAAGCACAGCTGTGTGGAGAGGAGAGAGAAGGTGCGTTCCAAGAAGAGATGTCATGTACAGAGAGGTGTAAGGTTGGGTCTGTGGAAGTGACTAGAGTTTATAGAGTTGGACAGTTGCAGATCACCGAGGTCCCAGCACACCCACTGCAGAAGGAAAGACGGAACCGTGTTCACATGGAAACCAGGAGAAGATGATATTGAGATGCTAAAACCAAATATGCCCTTTTGCTTTCACCTGTTTGAGGAAGCCATTTATTTGCTATAAGGCTACTGACAATACTAATAGCATCCTCATATTGGCTTATTTGGTCCTAAAACCACCTCAGACAAGGTGCACGTGTGTGAGGGTTGACTAATTGTCAGGGGACACATTTCATAAATCTGGAGACCAAAACATTTCTTTCTGATGTCCTGATTTTGCTGACAGATATAAAGTTTTCTATAACGTTTTCATTAGAAACTGCACATTTGAAACCAAAACAGTCTTACTATCACTGCCAAGTTAACTTTTCCCAATCTCAGATAATCACAATGATATTATTTAGGAAATTTCATATGGAAGATTGATACCTGTACTATTTTTCTTTGCACTCCAAAATGAGAGAATCCCAAAAGAACACCGATAACTCTTCTGGATATCCTATTTCACTATTTAACTTAGTGGGTCTAAAAAATAAGTATAATGTCACTTTATCAGAGAACTATAATTCCATTAAGAAATAAAAATGATTAATTCTTCACAAACCAGCTTACTTAACAAACAAATTCTGGATTCTGAGATGCATATATGACTAATGATGCATTTTAGGAAAAATTATTAAAATGGTAACATTAAGAGTCATTTATTTTTCTTCAATTATCAGAGGACACATGAAATAGGTCTATTACATCAAATCATCTTGGATTTGATTGATCTGGGGATGACTACATCCCAGAGTTAATATCATTTACACAGAATGTTAGAATTAGAAAAAAAAATCTGAGGAATTACTTAATTTAGGCTCTCAGTTGTCAAAATTTTCCTTAACTTGATAGAAATTTGGTTTTTATGTTTAGGTACAAATTGTTTTTCAAGATAAATTAAATCAAGTGTAATTTCAAATTTCTTTTCCAGTGACACATACTTTACTCCTTAATAGTTGTTTTTTCTACTCTGAAGAAAAAGTTTCTACATTTACGAGGCTTTTCAAATCTCTCAAAGGATTATTTACCCTGAGAATATAATTTTTTAAGGATAGGGGCTGACATTTTAAAAAAGTATAAAAATGCTGGACACATGACTGGCTAGTTATCTTAGGATACTGCAGTTTTCAAAGTATCTTCAGGGGGCAGGAGAAGAGTTGGTATTGTCCATTCATGGCTAGTCTTGTTCCGTCTCTTCACCAGTTCTTGACTCAGTTCTTTAACATCAGTCCTTGAATCCAGCAACTTTAAGTCCCAGAGCCTGTACTAATATCAATGTCTAGTTGTTCAAAGGAGGTTGAAAGGACTCCTTGAGACAGCCTGACACATTTGGGAGCGTATGATGCCAAATATTATAAAGTATTGTTTTCTGAACACTTTTAATATGTGAAAGACCCTACTTAATATACATTATATCTTCTAAATTCTTACAAGGAGATAGGATGGTTCTCACTTGGGAGCTGAAGAAACAGATTTTCAGAGAGCTTAAACAAATTGCCTGTCATCCTAAAGCTAATAAGTGGTAAGGAAGGGGATGGATTGATAACTTGTACCCCTAACTCTACTGAGATAGAATGTAGGGTTGAGCACCTCCACTCTCAACAGGGAACCATAATATTGAGCTGAGTCACAGCTTCAAACAAAATGGCATTCACATGTACTACCAAGTTATTTAGAATTTACTGTATTTAATATGTATTTAAATTAATTGAATACATTTTTTCCTGAATAGTCTAAATTGGTATATGTGTGGCGATTACATTTATAACAATGAGCATTTAGTAATGTACGGAATTGTTGAATTACTATGTTGTACACCTGAAACTAATAGAACATGCTACTTCAACTTCACTAATAAAAATAAAATAAAATGGAATAAAAGATCTTTCAAGTTCTCCTGGGGTATTTACTTTAAGATCAGATAAAGTTGAAAGTGCCTGTGTAATTCTGTTGTTGGGAAACTAGTATTTTAAAGGAAGAATTTATACTTGATGTAGGAAATAATTTTTCACATTGTAAGTCTGAGAAAATCTCTATATCAAACCCAAAAGATATTTTCTTAAAGTAAATAAAGAAAGCAGCATGGAAGATTGAGTTGTAAAGAGCTCCAAATATACTACAGCCTTACAAGAACCTACCTCTTCCTTTTGGAAGGAAGACATTTCTTCTAGATCTCATTTGCAAGTTTCTATTTAACTCGGTGGGACAAATAGTGTTATGTAATGTATGAAATATAAAGGAAGTAGATAGCAATGATAATTATTCAATATTCATTCAACAAATATTTACTGAGACTCAGTATATGCTCAGCACTGTGCCATGTACTGGGGCACAGCACTGAGAAGAGATGGCTCCACTTTGTCTAGTGAAGACCAAGCAGATGGCTGGGTCAGTGCAGTAACTCTGCTGAAGCTTAAGTTTAGGTTAAATTGAATTCAGTGTCATCTCTTAAAAAAGGGAAATAATCCCATTCTCTTGGAGATTTTGAGAGTATTAAGTAACATAATACATGTTACTATAGCTAGTATAATAAATGGTGTATTGAGGGGAGCATGGGTGGCTCAGTCAGTTAACTGTTCAACTTTGGCTCAGGTCATGATCTCACAGTTTGTGGGTTTGAGCCCCGTGTCAGGCTTTGTGCTGACAGCTCAGAGCCTGGTGCCTGCTTCAGTTTCTGTGTCCGCCTCCTTCTGTGCCCCTCCCCCAATCATGCTCGCGCGCTCTCTCTCTCTCTCTCTCCAAAATAAATAAATATTTAAAAATTAAAAAAAAATAAATGGTGTGTTGAAATCATTCAACATATATAAGTACATAGAAAAATAATTAAGTGTATTATACAAATAAATGTGTGATAAGTCAGGGAAAATATATTAATCCTAGCAACTAAAGCAAAGAATTGGTAACATGTATCAGCTGTTACACTCTCTGAATTACTTTAGAGAAGAAAGACTCTTGAAATAAGTCTTTATCAAAAAACACTTAGAGGTTATACTCACCAATGTGTTCAAATTACATACACTATTGAGTCTTGCTTTATGGAATAGTGGGAAGAGAAGTAGATTTGACATCTGAAGATCTTGAGTTTTATTTTCTTATCTGTAAAATGGTAATGGTAGTGGGACCTACCTTTTAGGGTTGCTGTAGGTTTCGGAAAGGATCATGTCTATAAAATTACTTGGAAATACAAATATAATCATTCAAATATAAGCTAGTATTTTTGATTAATCAAGATATAGTTATCTGATACATTTTTATATTCATGTTTTAGATTAAATCTCTTAGTTCACAAATATCTTAGGACACAATTTGAATTTATAGTACAGTGTCCTAAAAGAATTTCTAACACTTGGGAAAAAATGTGTGTGTTTGTGTGTGTGTGTATGCGTGTGTGTGGCTTACCTATTTCTTCCATAACATCTGGACTGAATTGCTGAACTGTTTGAGGCAGATACAATTTAAAATTCTGAGACTGTAGTATGCAAATATGTAATCTTAAGGGCCAAGAGCTATTATTCAGTATGACTTTTGAAGACATGTAAATGAACTTAAATATCTATTCCAGTCCCATGATTTTATGATTTTATGATTATATAATATGACCTCAACTGGCTTCCATGAAGGGAAGATGGTTCTAAACTGGAAACCCTTGATCTTCTAAGCTCTTTGATGAGTCTGGGCTTTAAATCTGGATATAAGAGCTGTGGAAAGTTGGACTGCTGTGTACACTAGAAGAATTTGGAAGCTTTCAGAACATCTCATGGGAAGGGGGTGAAGAGTAGAGTTTGGAGAGAGAGCAGAGAAATAGGGGAAGAGCCCAAATCCTTAGTGAAATCTATCAAACCCATAGACAACTGGTATAGAAAAATCTTTGGGAGAAACTCAGGACAAAAAGAATATAGGTCGCTTTTTAAGCATGATGATGTAGCATACATGGAACCAGGACTCCAGGACACAGAGGGTGATACAAGATTTTAAGTCTCTGAGAATTTGAAGAAGAGTTTTGGACTTTCACACACTCTGGAATCAGTAGGTATTTGAGCAAATTATGCTTAGGTTTTCAAGAGGGCAAAGAGGCCTCAGCTTATACATGGGTTACACAAGAGAAACATATATACCTATTTATTTTATTGTTTGAACCTGCCTGTTTCCAAAAGGAGAAATAATGCACTTGTTGTACTATTTGGTATAATAGAACTTTACACAGGGGAGCTAACCTAGGCCAAGGATTCACAAACTTGGGGAGGGGGAGGGGGTGAGAATGAGGAGGTGGGAGGGGCAATTTTGCCCTCAAGGGAGATGTGTTTATGTCTAGAAATTTTTTTTTTTTGAGAGAGAGAGCATGCACAAGTGGGGGAATGGGGTAGAGGGAAAGAGGGGTAGACGGAGAGAGAGAATCCCAAGCAGGCTCCAATCTCAGCACAGGCCCTGATGTGGGGCTCGATCCCACAACCCTGGGATCATGACCTGAGCCAAAATCAAGAGTTGAACGCTCAAATGGCTGAGCCACCAAGGTGCCCCTAGAAAAATTTTGATTATCACAATTAAGGGTTACCGGTGGCACCTTGTGAATAGAGGATAGGGATGTTGCTCCACATTATATGATGTACAGAACAGACCCCACAACAAAGGCTATCTGACCCCAAATGTCAATTTTGTGGAGCTGAGAAATCCTGATGTGGGCCAACCTAATATTCTACAAATGAGAAACGGAACATCAGAGAGGGTCAGTGATGTGTGCCAAGTCACACAGTCAGCAAGAAGTCCCTGCTTCCTGAAGAGATGGAGGAGATAGGTCCTTCACTGTTTTCCCACCACACTATGTAAGTTCCAAAAGATAAAAATGCAACTGCTGGCAAATAAAGCTTCTTATGGATAAATTTAGGCTGAAGATGTACTAAGTACTTGCATAAATCCTTAAAACAGATACCACTTACATTGGGAGATCTGGGCCACCAGAAAAATAGAGAATTCAATTATGTAATATACATTTGACTGTTGGTAGTAAAAACTATTTTCATGATATTTAACCAAAGTTCTGTCCAGCACTGTGGCACTCAAACTTGAGCATGCTTCACAGTCACCTGGAGGGCTCTGGCCCCAACCCTGAGAATCTGCGTTCCTAACAATCCCCCATGTATGTCTGTGCTGCTGCTGCTCAGGGGACCACACTTTGAGAACTGCTGGCCCAGCATTTGGTAGGTCCTTGATCAATGTTGGCTTAATATTGTAGGTACTTAAAAATATAATCTTATTAAAAATGTTATCCCCTTTTGGCACAGATTAATGAATAATGCTAATTCACACTTAGAGGAAAATAATCTACAGATGGCAGAATAAAAACTAACTTTAGACCTCATTTAACTCATCTCTTCTACTTTAGAAATGAAGAAATGAATATAAATTATTTAAGCTTCATTAACAAGAAAAAGAATCCCTATTAGAAAATGGCCAATAAAAGCAGTCTTAAACAAAAATCATTTATAGACATTTGAGTATTGAAAGTGTTATCTTAAAGATACATGAACTCAATGATTGTAATTATGACTAAATATGTATGCATTATTTTTAACATTTTATTTATGAGGAATATTCTAAATGCCAAACTGAGTAAAACCTGGTCTGATGGGGCTCTTATGCCAAGCTAAGTCTATGGGGAAAATGTCTATTGACATCAGTAATATAAAATCAGGCCCTGAGGGACCATAACTGTCTCTTCAAATTATTTGGGAAAACATGTCCATGTTTAATAAATTAAATATAGTATAAAATGATAAGCAATATAATCCCATCATAAATAATCAATGTGCTACTGTTAATCATGATTAACACGAAGTGAAAGAAATTCATTTCAGTAACATTCATTTTCATTCCTTGAATTCAAGAAAAATAATGCCAGAAATTTCAGATAGTTAAAAACTACCTGTTTGCCTAGTGAGGGGGCTGTCATTAACCCACCCCACGCCAGTCCTCACTTAACGGACACTGAATATTCAGGTTCCCATTTACCTCTTTAACATCATGACACTTTACACAGCCTTTATTTTCCTAACCCATGACATCCTGTCCAAGACACTGAACTTCTCTTGCCAAGGGCATACAGGAAGCCAAATCTTCTCCAAGTGCTGTTTCTGTCTTCAACATCTTAAATACCCACCTATCTTTTAAATTAGGTGCCATCTGTTCTACCATGACCTCGGGTTAAATCTTATTAAAATTCCTTGCCAATATCACACCGCTACTGCAGTCTTCCTCTGCCACTTCTCCAGGCTTTTCTGCAGCATTCAATAAGAGCCTGCTATTTTAACTAATTCCCATAGCAGGACACAGTGTGAGAGTCTAAAACAGAATCAACACTATACGGTTTCTAATTTTACTCATCGAGTGAATAACTTTCCATGTCAAACCTGAGATCATGCCTCCAAGTCTCCTAGACACAGCACAGTTTGAACTAGGACAGTTAACCCAACATCATTCAGTGCTAGTATCAAATGGCGCTTTTACTGCAGTATTCACCTTGGAACTAAGTAGGCAGGATTTATTATTTGTTGAAGTCACATAACTACCAGGTTATGTGGGCTTCCTTCTCATATTATTATCACAAACAATCACAGCAGAAGACAAATACAGGAAAATATAGAGCTTATTTACAAGGGAAGCAAATTTGCAATCTGACAAGGGCAACCTGACAGCGAGAACTGCAGTAAATTTCTTAGACCTAATAGCGCTCTCCTGTAACACCTCCCAGCAAATGGATTGTATTCAGAGTTTAAACAGTCAAATCAACATTCATTCCTCGATGGCTAGAGATGATGCTTCATAAGCAAATCCTAATTTATGATTCATTTGCTCCTTAAGGGTCTTAAAGCTAGGATTGCTTCAAGACTTCCTATGCTCATTCAAGCATGCTGACAAAACTGGAATCCCTTAGTAATTTCTCTCTGCACCTCTCAGCATGGCTGACAGGCATCTGCCAACACTATAGCATATAAACCACTGAATCATGCAAAAATATTTACCCCCAAAAGATGTAGTAAAAGCTCAGCTTCCTCCAGCTTCCATAGCCCCTGAAGTGTTAATCTGAAAGAACAGTTCCATGAGTTTTCACAGGCCAGCAGTGTGTCTCCTACACTTGACCTAGACAGCCTTACATAACGAAGCGTCGGGGCTGGGGAGCTCGCTGAATGTCATCACCAGCAAGAGTAAGAAGTATTGGCAGCAGCAGGCAGGCGGGCAGGCTGGGAGTTTGCATGGGAATCATGAAATCTTGTCTTTCTCTTTTGAAATGTTTTGGAAGGAGAGTTAAGAATAGCTCCGAAACTGGTCTTGTTGTTTTTGTGGGAAGAATGACCAGAAGCATAAAAGCTAAATTTTCCAGCAAGTGCAAGACACCTCTTTTGGTGTTTGCAGTAAACCTAACAGAATGAACTGCTGTCTGTAAAGTACTGTGCCATGACACCTAAAATGAAGGGAATGGTAAAGCAAAGTAATGACTCAAAGGCTGCCACCGAGAGCTTTTGTCTACCTTTAACTCATTGTGGTGAGTATAAGGGAATATGTGTGTATATACTAGGAGTAATAGTTGGAGGCGTGAGTTGGTTTGCAGGATAACTAAAGGATTTGTAGAGTGTTTATGTTCCTTAAACATAGTTTTGCAAGCAAGACAATAGCATCTTTAATCTTGATTTATCAAATTCAGAAGGAGGTGGGTTAAATTGGTTGTGCTTAATGCATTTCAATGTCAGGTATTTTCATGAGAGTAATAGGAAAATTAGATACCTCTCTGTGGTGGTCAGACGTGTTAATTACTTCATTGTTGATACTAAGAAGATGGGAATTTCAGCATTCAGATTTTGTATACAATGAATCTTTTTTTAGACTTTGAAAGCGATTTCTCAGGATGGGGCAAGAAGATCACTGTGCTTTTAAGTAAGCTGTGTTAGACTCACTCCTAGATATCTGGAGGATACCTTTAAGTAGCAAATTAAAAACAATGTACTCTCCATCTAATTTTCATTCAATTATCTCAAGGGTGTGTAATACAAGTTATGTTTTTAAAAACTAGAAATAATAAAACCTGTTTTATATTCTGATCCTGAGTACAAGGATATGATATTATTAATATAAGAGGATAGTATATTGTTTAATTATGTATAAAATTGTGGTTTGATACGGGATATAGGCTAAGATGTATAATTTCTGAGGCAACAGAAATAGAGAAGCCATGCATCATTTAAAAATAATATTAATGTGCTGCTCTTAGCTGGGAAACTTATCTGCTAATGTATCACACTGAGAATAGAGCAGGGATATAAGAGAATTTTAGGTCTACGAAACAACACAATGATCTAATTTCACCCCATTATTTAACCCCTAAGGAAACTGAGATAGAACGAAGTTAAATGATGTGCTTAAGGTGACTCAGAAGAAGAGGTGAGGGGAAAGTGGTTTTCCTGATCCTCACTGGTATTTTGCTTACCATACTATAGTGAATAATTGTTCTCTAGTACTGGTGTAAAGACCTGATATACAATGATTTTTTTTAATTATAGAAATTACAGAAAACAAAGTGGATGAGCCCTAAATACCTGCTTTATAGATAGCAGTAGTCTGATTTTAGAAAATCAGTCTCTGTAGTGGATGGAATAAGAAATTTTATTCAATTATTTCTCACAAGTGTAATGAGCATATTAACACAACATTTAACTAAAATTTCAAATTATGAAATAGTATTCTGAACATTTAGCAATGGATACTACATTGGTAGTTCAAATCTTTTCATTTTGTTCATGTCAATCATGGAGCTGACTTATTTATCCCTCTTTTGGAGAGCTAATGTACATGAAATAAACAACCCATAGAAAGCAAAGAACTGGAAAATAGGATGTTTTAAAAAAAATTTGGTCTAAGTACACTGAGCTCTTATAGTCAGGCCATTTTTTTTTTTTCATCCTTGCATCCCTGACCCCAGCACAGTGCTTCCTGGAAACCTCAATAAATGTTTACTGAATGAATAAATGGAGGGGTGAAATGTATTCCTGATGATCCATAAGTGAGAGTTGCATATGTTATTGCCCAGTAGAGTTCCTTGGAGTCATTTTAAAGAATGTATAAAAATGATTTGTGAGTATATCAGCTTAATAATTCCCAAAGTAAATAAATGCTTCTGAAATACTTGTTTGCAAACTGTTCTTATAGCATTCTCCTTACAATCTAATTGGATCAGCTTGGTATAGGTTTGACAGCTCCTACGAGTTAATTCAACTTTCACCAAGTTAACCAAATAGAGGATTTGTTTTTCTCAAGTGACATTAAGTTAAGTGACATTAAGGTGAGACTTCACAGTCCTGGAAAAACCCATGGTCTTCTTTCCTCTTAGCCATCCTTAGCACGTGGCTTTCATCCCCTGATTTGTTACCTTGTGGTCTCAAAATGGCTGCCTCTGCTCCAGCATCCTGGGTATATTCCAGGCAGGAGGACAGGAAGTGCAAAGGGCAAAAGGCAAATTCCAGCTGAATCAGCTCTTTCTCCAAGAGATTTCCTGATTGCCTAGAAATTGTGACTTATGTCTTATGGGTCGTTAACTGTGAGAAATGCCACCCTTCCTGGTGAGGAGTCTGGAATAATTGTGATTTTAGCTGAGCCCATTCCTCTTCCAATAGAGCTGGGGTTCTGTTCTTAAGGCGAATGAGGTTGCTTTCCCAGGACATATTCTCCCTCAGCATATACTTTTGGTAGTTCTGGTAAAATTCTAAAGCATTCAGCATGATCATTTAGTCTAAGATGATTTATCTTCCAAAAGAAGGCAAAAAATTCTCATTTTATATCTAGATGTATGGAAAAAAATTATCCTACTTTTGCAATAAAACATTACTTGGGTAGCAAGGGGTTTATAATTAGACTGTAGTCAAATGGATGCAGAGAAAGCTGCAGATAAACCTTTCAGAATGAAAAAAGAAAATAATTCCTTGTGATATTTCACTCCATATTCATCCCCAAATACAAGGTTGACTGAAGTAGTTTCTTTCTGAAAAGATTCTGGCTATAGAAGAATAAACAGACACTGAATTGAAATTTCTGCATTTATTAAGCAAAATGGTGTCTCACTAATTTAGAAAAGAGACTTTTACTTTGGGTTTTTTTCTCCAGTTCTGCCTGTTGTCTTGCTGGAATTAGCTAGACTGAAAAGCCTGTGGCTCCTCCTGCTGGGCCATCCAATTAGGTCACAAAAATGATTCTCTGAACCAGAAGCTGTTCTTTATATTGGGACAAGGAATAATCCTGCACCTTTAAAAGGACCTGGAACAAGATGGACCCTCAAATAAAAAATTTCACTTGAAACTTATAGAAAATTCCTGGGCAGATTGAATTAGAAACTCTCTGACTTTAGGGCAGGAAATGATGGCATTCTTTTGTTTTTTAATTTTTTTAATTTTTATTTATTTTGAGGGAGAGAGAGACAGAGTAAGAGCAGGGGAGGGGCAGAGAGAGAGAGAGAGGACACAGAATCTGAAGTAGGTTCCAGGCTTGAGCTGTCAGCATAGAGCCCAACGCAGGGCTTCTACTCACGAAATATAAAATCATGACCTGAGCTGGAGTTGGACGCTTAACTGACTGAGCCCTCCAGGCACACCAAAATGATGGCCTTCTTAGTTTCTATTAAACTCAACTTTTATATGGGAGATAGCTGACTTCTGAACCCAAGTCACAATTACCTTGAAATAACCTAATCATAAAAAAATGGAATATTACTTTAGTCTCTACTGAGAAGCCACATGGAACATCATGTTCATTTCACTCTCTTAACAGGAGTAAATAGAGGAAATTCTTTGCAGAAAAGCAGACTATATCTAGCCTAACTGAAGACAGCAAATTAAAATATATTTAGTACCTGGCAGATATGAGTTTCACAAGTCACAAACTCAAGAGAGAGCAAAACTGCAAGTATCTTCATTTTCCTATAAATTAATTTCTAATGTCCCATTTTTGCCTAATGGTAGAAAATTTATTATTTCTAGGTCAGCTCAATTGCTTTAGTACTTTTTAAGTTATCTCGGGTTTAGCTTAGTAAAAATGTGAGATTTTTGTCTTTGCCCTTCATATTAATTAGACTAACACTAGCCTCAGCAACAATATACTCCAAAATCTTGTTGGCTTAGCACAATTAGAGTGCATTTCTTACTCATAAAATGTTCTGTGTGGTTGTTCCTAGTTGGCAGGTGGTCTTGCATGTGATCATTTATGGATCCTGGATCCTTCTTTCTTGTGACTCCTCTTGCCTCTAGGTAGGTACTTACTCAGAGTTAGCCAACAGATGGAAAAAGACATCCTGGGAATTATACCTACTTCTTCAGCCCAGAAATGGCACACATGACTGGAATTTATTTATTTATTTATCTTAAATATTTATTTAGTTTTGAGAGACAGAGAGAGGAAAGGACAGAGAGAGAGGGAGACAGAATCCGAAGCAGGCTTCAAACTGTCAGTGCAAAGCCCGACATAGGGTTTGAACCCATGAATGGTGAGACCATGACCTGGAATTTAGGTCCATGATTTTACATTTTAAGTAGAATACCTTAAATTACAGCAGTTCTGAATGTCACGAGAAACATGACTGGTCTATATGAACCTTGAAAGGTTGGTTTCTGAACTCATTCTGATCATATCATCCAGCAAATGCTTGGATATCACTTGGGTATTTCAGGCAGGGTGGAGGAAGGTACAGGAAGGAAGAGGTTGAACCTATATCAAAAAAGCAAAATTTTCGGAAATTCTCAGCAGACTTTCTCCTGGGTCTCATTGGTCAGAATTGTTATATATCCACTCATAGGAATAAGGGAAGAAGCTGGGAAAAATAGCTTTCAAGTTGGACCAATGGATGTTTCAAACAAAACTGGGGTTCTCTTCACAAGGAAGAAGGGCGAAAGGAGTAACAATGTCTGGCTCAATATTAGTAGGCCAACTAATAAGCTTGTTTACACTTCCCAGAGGGCTTAGTATCAATGGTGTGTGTGCATGAGAGAGACATTAGGTTGATCGGTGTTGTGGTGCTGAGGATGAACCCCTAGGCAATCCAGAGATTGTATTCATTTAAAATGGTTCTGTAACTTAGTGGCTAATGAACCAAGATGTCTGTAGATTGATGATTTTGCCTTTCCATACTTTTAGTCTTGGATTCTCTTCTGAACTTGGTAGGGCATATTCAAAGTAGGTGTTCTATTTAAACTGGGAAGAAATACCCTTTAAAAAAAAGCTTTCTGTTCTCCTTCCCAGCTGCCTCTCTTCATTAAACACACACACACACACACACACACACACACACACACACACACATACACTCACACACACACACTCACACACACACTCACACTCCATAATTTCTAAGTTTTTGAGTAAAAAGCAGAATCATCTAGGTCAGAGTATGTGTGTAGATGGGAGGATGAGAAAAGATGGGTACCTGGAAGGAAGGAAGAGCTAAGTGTTCAATAGTTGCCCTTTTTGGAGTTTTCTTTTTTCCAAGTTGGTTTCCCCCAAGTGGAGTCTAAGAACGTGCAAGCCTTGGTTCATTATCCAATGCATTAGATCATCTCTAATACAGCCCTAAAGGGCTGGCACAAATGCTCTGTCTTCTCTTTTCCAGGACCCCCACATTCTATTTCTCATTAGTCTCCACATAGTAAAGCCATACTCAGGAATTCCCTTCTAGATCTATGAACAATTCTCAGACCAATTCAAAAGAAACAATTTATTTCCCCATCCACTTATTTTGGCCAATGTTCCAGTCTCATTGAATTGCTTGCAGATATGAGCAACCTTTATACTATCTCCTGCCTCTGTGAATTCACGGAGACTCTCTCCATTGAGGTCACTCATCTCCGCTCACCCCGACAACCCCTGGCTTTGCCATCCTCACTCCTTCCCTGTCATCAGTGAAACCTGTTAGGTTTAAGGACCAGTTTATTTTTTAGATAGCATTTCTGATCCCTTCACTCCCATTCAAATGGGAATTATTTTTGCTTGGTGAGATGTTACCATGACTCAGAAAGCCGTGGTGTGTTTATACTATACTTTCTTAAACATTTTTGTTTTCATACCACCTTCCTCAAATAACTGGGTAACTATTTAAAAACCAAGACCATGTTTTATTCACCACTGAAATTCTCATACCTAAAATGGAGCCTGCTTGGGACACAGTATGCATTCAATAACTATTCCTTGCAATAAAAAAAATTGAGTTTATTAAAAACAATAAAGATGAACCCATTTACTTTAAGAAAGCTAAGCATACACAAATATGGATTTATTAAACACTAGGAATAATAATATATCCTATAAAAAGCTGCTTAATTTCTTAAGTGATTACCAAACTTTCAGTGAAAATGTCACTTAATAGTTGTCTTTATTTTCGGTTTTTCCACAAAAAACCTATTTCCTTTTTTCTTTAAGTTCATTTACTTTTGAGAGAGAGAGAGTGAGTGAGCATGAGCAGAGGAGGGCCAGAGGGATAGGAGAAAGAGAATCCCAGGCAGGCTCCACACTGTCAGGGTAGAACCCGATGTAGGGCTTGAACTCACTAACTGCAAGATCATGACCTGAGCTGAAATCAAGAGTTGGTCACTTGATGGACTGAGCCACCCAGGTGCCCCCAAAATCTACTTCTTTTATTTTTAAGTTTTTAAAAAAATGTTTATTTATTTATTTTCCCAAGCAGATTTTACACTCAGCTTGGAGCCTGGCTCCAAGGCTCTATCTCACAACCATGAGGTCATGATCTGAGCTGAAATCAAGAGTTAGATGTCTAACTGACTGAGCCACCCAGGCACCCCCAAAAATCTATTTTTTAAAATAAGCAATAACCGTACTTCAAAAATCCAATTGCAGGCAATGGCTTGACTTTTTAAAAAAATGATAATCTGGTTATTGTAGCAATTCTACTTTGTTCTCTGCATATTTTATTAAATCCACAAGTTTGGATATAAAAAATACTTCCTTTGAGAAGCTAGACATTGGTAGTCTATTTCAAAAAATTATAGAAATGTTATCCGTTATTAATAGAATATAAATGTAATATTTTTGCCCTACATTATATGTTTTAGTTACAAACTCTCAGTTGATTTATTATTTTATTCTTATAATATGCTTGTCATAGGTGTTAGATTTCACCACCTCATCCTACCTCTCCTTTTATTAAAAAAAGACAGAGAAAAAGTGCTCACGACTCTTCCAAGACCTCACAGTTGGTTTGCTGACCCTTTTTTTCTAATTAATTAATTTACTTTTGGAATTTATGTTTTCTTAGTGTGTGCCTCCATTCTGTTCAATGTGCTCGGTAAAATTTGCAGTGGATCAGCAAATCAAGCAGTCAATGGATATGCTTGTGTGCCACTCCTTATTGCTTCTGCAAAGTCCTCAGGCAATTTTAGTCAGAATTCCAAATTATGCTATTGTACTTGGAGCCCAGCTTTAGAAACCCTGTCTTCAAATAGCAAGTGTTGGCTCCCTCATACATTTTGATGTGAAAATCTGATACATGGAGCTCTAAACCAGCAGAGCTCCTTCTGCTTAAGGCCAGAGTTTCCCTGAAGGTAGAGGATTAAGATGTATATGCTGAACTGGGTACCTGGACCCATTTGTTCCTTTTGCTTCATCTCTTTTTCACCCCTCAACTTTTCTAGTTGGAGAAAGACTTGAAAACATTAGATGATTTGCCTGAGGCCACATACCTAGCTGTCTCTACAGCTTGGTCAACACACAGGTTTTCTTGACTAGGGTCACATAAGTGAGGAATCAAATATCAAAATGAATAATAAACAGCCCAGTTTTGTTTTTGTAGATATAGCTGGATTATTAAAAATACCAAGTTCATTCCATTTAGCAAAACCTCTAACCATGTTCTGCATAGTGACGTTATATATGCTAAGTCATCTTCTTGCCGTTTTATAAATGAAGAAGTTGATGAGAATGTTGGACTAATGACATGGATCATAATTTACATTTGTATGAATGTGCTTAATACTTTACAAAGCACATTCATGTATTTGATCCTCTATGGACCTGGACCTCACAGGAGCCACATGAGGTCTGCAAGGCCACCACTGACCTGACCAAGGCCTCTTCTGAGATGAGCCCAGGATAAATCCTGAGTCCTGGAGCCCTGCACCCACTGTTCTTTGTGGCACTGCCCACTGTGGGACTCTACTAGCCAAGTGGAGGGCCACATGGGTGCGGGGTGAAAAGTGTGAGTGAGGGATGGGATGTCCAATCCTAACCCTGAGCCTGCCACAGAGAATCTCTGTTACCATTCAGACCTCCATGTGGGCTTCTGGAAGAGAAGCTCAGGATTTCAGAGAAGGGCTCAGACTTGTGAAATCTAGTGATGAATAGATCTTCAGAAATGCCAAGCTCTGTTATTACTCTGAGTAACAATTAGTCCCCAGATGATTTTTATTTTGGGGAAGAGACTCTCAGAAGTGATTAGTCAACTAGTTGCACAGCTGCAAATGTCTTCAGATTGGAAAACATTGCCCTCTTTGCAGAGGACAGGCATCAAGGCTCCAAATGCAAGCACATTTTGTATATACAAAAAATGACTCAGTCAGCAAGCTTAATTAAGTAGAGAAAGTTTGCCTCTAATTCCATCTTAAAATCAACCAATCATAGGATTTGGAGGTTGGAAGAATCCCCAGTTTTGCTATTGCCCCACATGGCTAGCTTGGCAAATACAGAAGGCAAATAAATTTTGATTTTGATTAGCGCTCTAAAAGAAAAAAATATTTCTATTCTGATACACAATGTATCTTTACTAATTCAAGACATCCTTAAAAATGTAATATATTCATAGTTTTATAGTTAATCTTTGAGCTCTAATGAATTATTAGTCTTTAATAAATAACATTTAAAATATATTAATGAATATTAAACACACATGCTGTCTGTAATCCTGGTTCCCTAGCATCCAGGGCAAATTTTGTAGGGGACAAATGGCAATTATAATGCTTCTCTCATACGACTGTTGTAAATTTCAGTGGCAAAATACTTGTTAGTCACTGAGCCTGTGTTGAGGTAATAAAATTCACTTCTCTCTTTCTTGTTTCCCCTCACATAAAGATGGGAATTTTGATCCCTGGTCAGCCAGAGGAAGACTATTTTTAGCCACTAATCTTCCAGATTAAACTAAATTGAAAATCTTCTCTTTGAGCTTTTTTTTTAAAGTTCATTTTTATTCTCACTTCTCTGTTACAGGAAAGGTGAGACTACAGAGTCCTGCTTCATAGAGAAACCTTGCGTTCAGTCCATGTGCCAATCAAAGATCCATTGATGATTGAATTTTTAAAGTATCCTTGCTTCTGATGTACTTAGCTATTTGCTGTATTCACTCTAGTTATTAGCAAGGAATATTTATTGACTCCCTGCCCACACCTATCCTCTAAGACATACAACTAAATCCTTTTGGAATGTTTATGGTTTGGGGAATATATGATGATATTATACTGTATAATCAGTGTTGAGTTCTGGAAATTTGAAGCACTTTGGAATGCAAAGGAGAACAAGATCACTTCCTCTGGGGCTGTAAGTTATCTTCTTGGGGAAAGTGGGATTTGGATAGAGAAGTGGAGAGTGTGGACTTCGCAGAGAAGGGTATGGAGAGGGTGGAGTGGTTACTCCTTTTTGAAAGAAAAAGGGAAGGAGAGAAATATTCCAGAAAAAAGGAATAGGCCAGTTTATCTAGAGCCTGAGGGACTGTGCATTATCATGATTAATCACAGGAACAGTTGCCAAGCTTTCATTATAAAAAATATTCTCCAGTAGAATTTATCAAGTTCTATTGCCTATTAATTTCTGTTGATGCATTTTATTTAGCATCTTCAATGACAGAAGACATGTTTTTTAAAAAAAGAAATGAAGGCAATAAGATGAAGCTCATTAGATAAATGATTTATGTGAGATATTTTAAAACTGAGCAATGTCATTGCCCCAAGAATTTTATGAGTCTTTAGTTTTAGTACGTTTGCAACGTCCTTGGAATTTCTAAATTTATGACTTAACATTTTTACTTGGTACATATCAGTTGATAGTGTTTCATCATCTTAAATTTGTTATTTACCAAAAAAATTATGAAACAAGGCAATGTAGTGCTGTGGCATATGTTTTGATTTGGAACTTTAAAACATTTGGTTTATAGACTTACTTATACCATTAAAATTCTCTTTTCTTGTATGACCTTGAATATATTTCCCATCTGTGAATCTCTGTAATCATGTACAAAATAACTGAGGCTAAATTTAAATGCATTTTAATCCCTTCAAATTTTAAAATTGTATACTACATATATAAATATATATATGCACACATATGCACACACGTATATATACACACATATGTATTTTAAAACTACAATACTCTTTTACTTTTATCTTTTTAGAAAACCACATTCATGACAATAGTATCTGCACAGTTCAATTTTTTTTTTCTTAGGTAGCAAAAGAATTTTTCAAGGGCTACATAGCAGCTTTTAGCCCAGCTAAATCTTACTGTCAAAATCAACATCCTAAAGAAACTTAATGAGATAAAGGATGATTTTAAAAGGCCTTTCTGCTCCTGGTTGGTGAGGCTTGCAAGGAACTCTGAAACATGTGTAATTTAACATTCATTACAGCACTTCAGGAGGCTCTGAAGTTCCAAAGTGATCTATACATACACTTGACCTAAATGACTTCCTTTTCTTAATGTTCATTTATTTTTAAGAGAGAGAGAGAGAGACAGAGGGCGAGCAGGGGAGGGGCAGAGAGAGAGGGAGACACAGAATCTGAAGCAGGCTCCAGGCTCTATGCTGACAGCTCAGTGGGGCTGGAACTCAAGAGGTGAGCCAAAGTCGGCCACTTAACCAACTGAGCCACCCAGGAGCCCCTGACCTAAATGACTTTTTATGGAAGATAAGAATATATTCAAACCTCACCACTGAAACTGGTGAGGGATGCCACCCTTATGAAGACTGGACAGTGGAAAATATTCCATCTTGAGAATAGATCCACAGGAGGCCCACAGCGAATGAAAGGTTGCCCCACTTGTGAGTATAGCTAAGAGGTCCCTCTAGTAAAGTAACTCTCCTTCTCAATTTTCCAGCAAGAAGACTGAGCTCCTCCTCTTTGAGTCTGTGTGTGTTAGAGAGGACACTTGCCCATAAACAAGCACAGACCACTGATTGAACATTGCTGAGGCATCTCTACCAAGAGAAGCCATGTGGGGGTTATTAGAACCACTGCAAGAAAGTCCATGACAGCCTTCTGCATCATTGTAGTTTCTTACAGCCCAGAGAAAAGCTTTCAGATATCTTCATAAGCCCAAGTCCTATATGGGCATGTAATTCTAGCTACACATAAATAAATAACATCAGTGCTAATAGTACATAAACTTTGCGTTGTGAGGTAATTTTGTCCTAAATGCCTATTGCTATACATTTTTAATTCCCTTCAGAACAAATAGAAGCTTTTCTTTACAAAGTGGTTAATGAAAGATTAAGCCCTTTTCTTCTGGTTTTCTGTTTGATGAAAACAGATGTGTACACCTTCTTTAAAGTTTGAGAACATTGGAGACCCTCTCTCTATTCCCCAAAGAAGATTTGAATTTTCTAGCTTCAGTTTTTAATATTTAAAAATTTTTAATGTTTATTTATGTTTGAAAGAGAGACAGAATGCGAGTGGGAGAGGGGCAGAGTGAGAGGGAGACACAGAATCTGAAGCAGGCTCCAGGCTCTGAGCTGTATGCACAGAGCCTGACATGGGGCTCAAACTCATGAACCACGAGATCATGGCTTGAGCCAAAGTCGGACACTTAACTGATTGAGCCACCCAGGTGCCCCTACTTTTTAATATTTAAAGGTTAGTATATTATATAAACCAAAATAAAACTATAATTATTAAAAACTATGATTCACAATAAATCTGTATTACATGATTATTTGAAGTTTGCCATGGTATAGTGTAAAAATCACAGTAGGGATGCCTGTTTGGCTGTCAATTGTGTGTCCAACTCTTGATTTCAGTTCAGGTCATGATCTCAGGGTCATGGGATGGAGCCTTGCATTGGGGTCCTTGCTGAACATGGAACTTGCTTAAGATTCTCTCTCCCTCTGCCACTCTCCTCTCTCTCTCTCTCTCTCAAAAAATGAGTAAAACACAGAAAGAACTGGATTGAGACTCTGGTCCTATTAGTTAATAGTATGGTGACTTCCAGAAGTTGCTTAAATTTTCTGAACCTTTACTCTCATCTATGAAATGGGGATGATAATCTGAAACCATAGGGTCGTAAAGTAAGATAATGAGATAATGTGTTTGGCACATAAAAGGTATTCAAAAAATATTCCTCTTCTTCTCCACTGTCCTCCTTGATCATGTTGAAAGTACAAGGAAGAAATTTAATGAATGCTTCACCGAAAAACAAAAATCAAGAACTCATGATTTTATTTCAGGCCTTTGATTTTCCTCACTTTATACATTTACCTGAGTTATCTTGATCTGTTTGTTGGCCACAATTACCACTTCTATGCTAATGGCCTCCATATTTCTATTTCTGATCCAAATCACTTTTCTGCACTCCAGACCCTTATATCTATCTGCCTTTTAGTACATGCCTCTGTTAAACTCACTTTAAAGTCTACATTTCCAAAATTGAGTTTTGTATCTCCCTCTTACCATTAAAAAATACAATAGCAATCAAACAATTGACTTTTCTTGCTTTGTTTCCTATCACAAGTGCCCAAGCTTAAAATTTGGGTTACAGCTTAGACTCTTCCTTAACTTCTTCACACAAAATCACTAAGTCCCATCCCTTCCACTTCCAGAATATCTTTCAGATCCATCTATAACTCTCCAATCTTACTGCTACTATCCTGCTTCAGACCATCATTATCTACTGCCTGAATTTTTGCAACCAACTTTTAACTGGTCTCTCTGCTTCTAGTCATGCTTCTCTCCAATCTGTTGCCCATAATGCAGACAGAAAGATCTTTCCAAATCTACTGCATATTGTGTCTCTTCTATGCTTAGAACCCAGGCTTATCGCTGTTCTAACACGGCTTACATGATGTATCCTTA
Organism: Cryptoprocta ferox; assembly: GCA_028646485.1. NCBI lineage: Eukaryota > Metazoa > Chordata > Mammalia > Carnivora > Eupleridae > Cryptoprocta > Cryptoprocta ferox. The sequence goes on from CM053578.1 coordinate 44,192,056, forward strand.
ACATACTTTATTTACAATGGGGTGCACTCTCTAGAACTCTTTGAGGACTCAAGCATTCATTATAGTGTTACAGCCAACCGCTGTCAATTATGTCCCTCGGTGGGGCTTCCCTCACCTGAAGAAAGCCTACTTGCACATGGTTATGCCCTTCCCAGGACAGCCTCCTTCCAGTGACAGCTCCACTCAGAGGAATGAAATTCCACCCCCTGATCCCAGTCAGAGAAAACTCTGAAGATCCATCGCAATTTAAGAGCTCCCTATGGGATTGGCTGAAGACTTTGTTGCTGATTATATTACAGCCCAACTTCTTCCCTGAACACAGAGATAGAAGTTGAGCTTTTGCTACTTCATAGGTGTTGATACTGAAAGTTCTCCCAATAAACTTTCTGCATGAAAGCCTGGACCTCTGAGTCTATTTCCCAGAGAACCCAACTTTTGACACAAGTCTCTCCCATGGACTATTTAGCATTTCAGTCTCATAGTGTATGACTTCTTGCCTTTGCATTCTATCTTTTATGCAGTGTGACCTAATTTCAGTTCTTCCAAAATATAGTGCTGTACCTTTAGCACTTGTCCTTTCCTCTAGGCCCTCTCATCCCTTATTCTTTGGGTCATTGCTTAAAGTGTCACTTCTTTCAGGAGGCTTTTCTGATCCAGATTCTAGTTAAGTGCATTCTCTTTCTGTTCTCCTGGTGATTCCTTCCTCCTAGCACTTACCACTTACCACATTGTATTATCATAGCCCATGATCATGTCTAGTCTATATTATTGATCGGCTACAGGCTCTGTGAGGAAAGGGAATTATGCACCATTGTATCCCCATTCATTTCACAGTGCTTGGCTTATGGTTGTCTCTCAAAAAAAATGCTGAATGATTGAAAGAATATGTGAATTAATGAATGTTAGTTAAGATTGGTATTACAGTGGTTAAAATTAAAACATTCATGGACGAGAAATTTACTTTATATGTTTAGTCAAGAATGATCACGTGCATTTTGGATGAGAATTTTAGTTTTTACTGAATATACCTATGTGTTTGTTAATCCAGTCACAGTCATTAGCTCATTTATCATTCAAATGCAGGGATTTAAAAAACCCATAATGAATAGCCCTCCATAGGAGTTGGTCAAAATATGTCAATTTCATTTCTGCTAAGAATTTATGTTCAACTATAGTAAGATTATTTTTAAAAGTAACTCTTCAAGAAACATCTGATTTGAAATTTTGTTAGAACGTATTCTAACAAAATAAGTTGGGGGGGGCAGTGAGAGAGAGGGGGAGGGAGAGAATCACAAGCAGGCTCCGTGCTGTAAGCACAGAACCTGACTTGGGGCTCAAAATCACAAACATTAGATCACAACCTGAGCTGAAATCAAGAGTAGGATGCTCAACCAACTGAATCACCCAGGAACCCCAGGTTATACTACTATTTTCCTCACCACCATCTACTCTTTGACTGCTGTTCCCAACAATAAACTATCTGGGAAATAAAGAACCAAAGTCGATCAAATCTTGTTAGGGTTGTTTTATTAAGTGACCCAAGAAATAGCCCAAAAATTGTGTCTCAATTAGTAAAATCCTAGCTTTATGCTATAAAAATGGAAAAGAAGTAAGGAAGCTGCTATAAATGCCAACCATCCTCCATACTGATCCCCTCAGTTTGGGTTCTCTGGAAGAAGGGCAGGCTCTTGCACCTCACAGCAATCAAACTTTGAAGAATCAGATGCTCCCCTGGGGAAGAGGGTGGGACTTCCAATGCATTTTCAGGTATGAAAGTCACTCCTGTTGGCCTAGGGCAATTCTTCATGAAATGGGAAAGCTAGGAACTGTTTCACATCAACACTGACAACTGCTGGGGGATCTGCATGCTGTCCCAGTAAAGGGAATTTTACCAACATCTATTATGCTATTCCCCTACCTCTGTGTCTATACCTTGAGATAACTGCAGCCGATGCACGCTGCTTGCTGTCTTCCTTATTTTGACCTCAAACTTTTCTTGTGGTAGTAACCAGAGTACCAGAATTCTCTCCAGAATATCCCTCAGAAGTTATCATTAATTGTCTTAGAATTTATAAGTAGTCTATACACTGATGACAATCTCTAATTTCTAAATTGAAAACAGAAAATAATAATTTTAGTCAGAAGTTATCATTAATTTTCTTGGAATGTACAAGTAGTCTCTATACTGGTGACAATATATTATTTCTAAATATAAAACAGAAAATTATAACTTCTAATCTAGAATTTAATAATAACTTTACTATTATTAAATCTCTCATTGAGATAGGAGAAAAGAATATTGAAATCTGGTAGGTTCTTGCAAAGCATGTTAGCAACAAGTTATTTTCTTAAGTTCCAATGTTATCCTTGTTTTTTAAATACTTGGGGACACTGCAAGTGTCAGTGGGAAATCTGCACATAATTATATGCTTATTCCTAGTGAAATATCAATGAGATGAACTGGTAGTGAGACGATAAGAGGACTCTAGAGGGAACCTGAGGGAGGTTGTGTTATAGGTCCACCTCTCATGTAAGAAATTTGCTTAGGGTGTGGACTTGTTCACGAAAAGACGTTGACCTTCCAATCTACACATCTGATTGTGAAGGTGTAAGAATTTGCTCTTAACCAACATTCCAGAATGTTCATATTTTAGACCCTTGTGGGAAACTGTAACATCAAACTCTATGTTTGGCCTCTTACCAAATTTTGAGTTTATAATGGATACTTTGATGGCATGCAGTTCAGTCTTCTCAGCAGTTTTTCTAGGCCTCATTATTGCATAAGCAGAGAGCATTATTCTGAGACCATACTGTTTTTTTTTTTAAAGTCAACTACAGAAACTAGAAGCACACAATGGTCACATTCTAGAGAGGTCCACTGCAGGTTTCGTTTGATCATGACCCCATCATTTTCACTGAGGTAGAATCCTAAGAGGCTGTGGTTGAAAGCACTGCAGTATCTGTTAATAGTCTGACCAAACAGTTGCAGCTTAAAACCAAAGATCATCTAAATATGTATCTTTTGAACAGAAGAGAAGAAAAAAAATTCAGTGAAAATTGGCTTCAAACTCAAGTTTAGAAAGCATTTTAGACAAGATTATGTAAGTCAAACTAAAAATGCATGCAAATCACTACCTAAGTACTGACTATGAAACTTAGCACATTCATTGCTAAATTAGAAAGTAGTTGGACAATCCTTTGCTCTCTGGGGAGTGTGAAAACCTCCAGGCCCTTGGCCAACAGACTGGAATGCTTTGTTAACTTCAGGCTGCCTGGACACTCACTGTTGTTACTGAAAGCCTATCACACGGCTCAGATCTAGGTCTGGCAGATGAGATCTAGGGAAAAGGGAAGACCATGTGGTCAAGTTCAACCATCCCAAAGGGCTTCTCTACCTTTGCCAAAACAGAGTATCTCCTTGTCTTTGGGAGGAAAAGAAAACTGTTTTAAGAATTGCTTATTATGATAAAAAAGTCAGACTTTTTATAGATTCATAAGAATATATGTGTGTATGTGTATATATGCACATACATATATATGCTTATACATATACATATTTACATTTTTACTTAAATTCCAGTTAGTTAACATACAGTGTACTATTAGTTTATGGTATACAATATAGTATTTAACACTTCTATATAATATCCAGTGATCATCACAACAAGTGTACTCCTTAATACACATCACTTATTTAGCACATCCCTCCACCCACCTCCCCTCTGGTAACCATCAGTGTGTTCTCTAGAGTTAAGAGTCTGTTTCTTGGTTTGCCCCCTCTCTCTCTTTGTCCCTATGCTTGCTTGTTATGTTTCTTAAATTCTACATTTAAAACAATTCTGGGCTTAGAGATTAAACATTTATCCTAGCTTTTGCGTAAAATATCCAAGTTGACTCAAAGAGAAAGACATCTTTGGATTTTTATCCAGACAAAGCCGAAAGTAAGTCGGCTTCAGGGCTCTATTGCAGGACTGATACTCACTTCATATCCTCTTGGCCATACGTGCCATGAAGCCTCTGCTGCTTTGTATCTACCTTCTATGTGCGACCTCTGCCTCTTTGGGTGATGGCAGCTACAGCGGGCACAGGGTGGTGATAAAACATTGAGGCCACTGTAAGGAGTCTTTCTCTGTGTTCCCCACATCTGTTCTCATAGGAAGTCCTGTGCTACAGGGGTGAGCAGGGTAATTATTCTCCATGGGACCAACATTGCCTCTCACAGCAGTCTGACTTATTTTCATTCTTGATCTTGCCCCTACCACAAATTAGCTTGTTCATTTATCTGTTTAGCTTTTTCTCATGCCCCTCTCACATCCCCCAGCCCCACCCCGCCTCACTCAGTATACATGCACTAGAATGTGCTGGAAAATGGTGGACAAGGGTTGCTTGCATGTATTCAGCGCCTGGTGCATTCCTGACACAGAATATTTATCTGTACTGTTAATTTTGGCACTAGTATTTTATACATAGTTTTTAAAGCTCTTATGTTAGAAATGTTATTCTGAACCCTCAAGCAGCTTTAACTTGAATCCAGTGAAGGAAAGACAAACATATGAAATATTTCTTTGATTACAGTGCTCTATAAAGATCTAAATAATATTCAGCTACTTATTTTGAAAAATTGGATAAGGGGACAAGAAGATCCTTAGGAAAAACTGTTCACTCCTTAAAACCCTCATATTATTGTGTTTCCACTTTTATTCTTTTTCAAAAGCATGTGATAATCTTTCTGGAATTTCAAAATACACTCATATTTCTACATTTTTGTGGTTGATATTTTCTTTTTTTTTTTTTTTAATGTTTATTTATTTCTGAGAGAAAGAGAGAGACAGAGCAGGAAGCGGGGAGGAGCAGAGAGAAAGAGAAAGACACAGAATGTGAAGCAGGATCCAGGCTCAGTGCTGTCAGCACAGAGCCTGACATGGGGCTTGAATTCACAAACCATGAGATCATGATCTGAACTGAAGTCGGACACTTTACCAACTGAGTCACCCAGGCAGCCCTGTGGTTGATGTTTTTTCCTATGTAGGTCTTCAAGTTAAGATGAGCTTAGTTTTGCTTTTCTTTCAGGAAAATATTTGAGTTATTTCCCTGCAGAATTTAAGACTGAGATTACCCAAAGCAATTTCATCTCGTTAATTGCTCCACTATGATCTAAAACATTTTTTTTCCTCCTGGTGTTATCAGAAACTGGACATCATCAGATAGTGAACCGAGAGTTACTGACAAGTGCAGCCAAATGATGACCTCAGCCTAATCTTGGCATCTTTGCAGGAAACAGACTCTAACTACTGGCTGACAAAGAAGTCAGAGAGATTGCTGCCACCAAACTGTCCTCCCTGTGGTTAAGAACCACGGGTCAGTAATCCCCATGGAGTCTGAAAGCAATATCAAGATTTTAGTTTCTTCTACACTTTTTTTCTCATCCTGCAATGCACACATTTTTATGCACTCCAAAAAAGTAATCTGAAACAGAAATATATAAATAAGTAAATATGTGTATGTGTGGAGTTCATTGCCCTGGGGAAATGGCATAAGAATATTTTTCATAAAAGAAAGGTCATTATCGTAAAAGACAACACCACAGAAATTCTTTACTTTATAACATGTTCCTTTATTTTCCTGTGGTAAAAAGTGCTCTGCAGAGAGTCAGTAAAATGGCTAGCCTCCACATAAGTTTAATGTCTGCAGATAGAATTAAAAACACTTTAATGTGCTCATCAGTCCAATATCACCACTTCCTGGCCATGTTTAAATTGGGTTTAAGTGGGGCACCTGGGTGGCTCAGTCGTTTGAGCCTCCGACTTTGGCTCAGGTCATGATCTCACGTTCGTGGGTTTGAGCCCCGCATTGGGCTCTGTGCTGACAGCACAGAGCCTGGAGCCTACTTCTGATTCTGTGTGTCCCTCTCTCTCTCTGCCCCTCCCCCTCTCATGCTCTGTCTCTCTCTGTCTCAAAAATAAATAAAACATAAAAAAAATAATTTCAAAAATTGGGTTTAAGAGCTTCAGTGCCTACCAATAGCAATATCCACACTAACAGTGATCAGGGAGGCATGTTAAGTGTTTCACCAATGTTTCTGTCTGGAGTCTCTGATGCTGTCTTTATAGAGGGGAACTAAGTACATGATATTGGATATTATCTGTGTGCAGTGGATAATATATTTAACATAGTTGTTTCTGGGAAGGTGTGACATTCAGAGGTCTTAACTCTGCTGTGTTTTTATTTCTCTTTTAGTTGTACAGTGATTATTACAAGCTTCATTCTGCACTAGAGCACATCTCTTACATTTTCTTCTATTCCATGGCTAGTTGGTAGGAAGGAAAAGGCAGATATGAATCCCTCTCTGTACCTAATTTTTGGAGCTTCATAAAAATGAAAACTTCCTTATCTTAGTGTGTAGCCCCCTTGATCCAACAAGATAATTTAACACTTATTAAATCATTCCCCAGCAAGAGGTTAATAAGTATAAATATCATATTTAGAAACTGAGCTCTAAATATTTAATAATGGATTCAAAGATTCTGCATCAGTTTCGTGATGCCCTTTCTCTAACTGAAGTACCATCTTTGCTATGGAAATGGCACTGATTCATTGTCTTCTTGTTTCTTGTGTTTCTAAAAAACACTGAGCAACTCCTTACTGATGCTTGATTCTGTTCAATGTACTAAGGACATAAAATGCTGAGTTTTCTGGTCTCTACTTAATGTTTCAGACATCCTCTTTTTCTGCCTAGGTATACTATATTCACTAGTAGAACACAGTATCTTGCTCAGTTCTGAACAGCATGTGCAACCAGAATTATTCTTTAACCCGTGTTAATACTGAGACTAGTTCTCTTCACCAATAGGATTCTTATTTTCTCAATAATTTTCTTCTGTTCCTAAGACATGAGAGGCCTCCTGCTGAGAGCAGAATAATTAGACTCTTCTTACAGAATGAGCTTTGTACCTACTCTTCTTTAAGATAATATAAGCAGTTAAAAGTAACACGAACATGAGAAACACATACTGTTGGTAAATTATTCTTTTAAAAAACTGTATATGGTCAATTTGTAGTTTATTCTCAGGCTTAAGGTATCTGTCTTTTTCCAAAATAAAATTAGTTGGTAAATGTTTTATAGATTTATAAGTATATCCAGATACTGAATAAAAAAGAAGCATTTCTAAGCCTTTTTTTTGGAGATGTCTGAATAATAATGAGGCAGCTCATCTCACCTGCTGCCTGTGTTCTTAAATATAATTCTGTACAATCTAGATGCTAGTGAGGAACTAGGGATCTATGTCAGGTACAGCAATGTTATATTTAGTTAATTTTCCCTTTCCCCATCACTGTGAAGCAATTAAAGGTCACACACAAAACTCCCGTTCAATGTGAATCAGTTAAAATTATTACCAACACGACCTTAAAGGTGTATCCAAGTTGACAGTGGATCTGCCTGGATCCTGAAAGCATCTTCACCTGGCGACCTGCCCTCTCTCTGCATTTAAGATTGACCTGATTTGCTTCCTGCCGAAAAACTCATCTTCATACTATGGGACCAAGTCTGCCTCAAGGTTAAAGCCTCAATATAGTATTCCAATTTAAAGTATTGGATTTTTTAAAAATTCTTATTTATTTTGAGAGAGAAATAGAGAGTGAGAGCAGAGGAGGGAGAGGAGAGGAGAGCGAGAGAGAGAGAATCCCAAGCCAGCCCTGTAAGATCAACCTGAGCCCCATGCAGGGCTCAATCCCGTGAGGTGTGAGATCATGACTTAAGCTGAAATCAAGAATTAGACGCTCAACCCACTGAGCAACCCAGGTGCCCCAGTATCATATTACAATTTAAATAGCTCCTTTGCCTTAGGCTCCTTCTACCTGCTTTGTGTCTAAACTGATTTTAGAACTCATTCACCATAATGAAACTTGATCTATGAAACCTCACCATTACATTCATTGAACTATAGTGTCCACCAGTTTTTCTAGTTACTCTTTATTTGGAAGCCTACTCTCCATTATTCTTCTCTTGGTAAGAATGCCAGGATTTACTTTGGGCAAATTACCTCTCTTCATTTTGTGCAGTCAGGGAATTCTACTTTCTGTTGGTCAAGAGGAAAAGCAAATGACTCAGGTTGAACCAGCTGGATTTTCTGTCTCCCAAGGCATAGAACCTCGAGCAGGGTGAACACAAGGATAGAAAAAGTGGTCAGAGCCTATTTATTTTGGTAGTGGCACTCTGATCGGTCTGCTGCCCTGGATCTTCAGAGCCTTGTTCATTGTTCTTATCGCTCTTTCCGAGGCCTCTTCTGCAGCCTTTCTATGAATTTTGAACTATAAATGATCCTCATAATACATTGTTTTTTCCTTAAGTTAGCCAGAGTTGGTTTTGTTGCTTGCCACCGAAGAATTCTAGTTGAAATATGTTACTTTTTTTGAGTGTAAGTCTGAACTGTATCTATATTCCTTATGGGTTTAATCAACATAGTTATTTCTGAATGTGCACTTTGAGGTAAATTTTGACAGTTTTAGAGATGGTTTTAGTGAGGGGCCTGATACCAGCTTGCATTTTAGGCCTAGTTAAAAAGAAGATTAAGCTAATGTATTATATTCCTAGTTGTGTGTAAGTATTTGGGTGCATTGAAAGAGTATATTTCTATGTTTGATCAAGAAAGAGATATAAAATTGGGGTGCCTGGGTGGCTCAGTCAGTTAAACATCTGAGTCTCAGTTTCAGCTCAGGTCATGATCTTGTGGTTTCATGAATTCGAGCCCCACATAGGGCTCTGTGCTGACAGTGTCTGCTTGGGATTCTCTCTCTCTCTCTCTCTCTCTCTCTCTCTCTCCCTCTTTTTCTGTCCATCCCCTACTCATGTCATCTCTGTATCTCTCAAAATAAGTAAATAAACTGAAATAATAAAAAAATAAAAATAAAAAACAAATCACACAGTGTGTGTGGTATTTTAAAGAAGGAGATATAAAATAATTAAACATCCTTATTTCCATATAGAAGGAAGTTTTAATTTATAGTATAGTAAGATTATATTAACCTATTTATAAACCTATGATATTTAACCAAAGAAAGTTAAACACAAATCTGTCTTAAGTGAAAACAAATAAAATCCCCCACAACAAAATCCACAATATGAAAGATGTCATGAGGCAATCATGTGATTCATTGTCAAATGAGGGATAAGGCTAACAAAGGCTGCAGTGTCAGAGGAAGGTGACATATGCAGTGTTGGAGTGATCTAAGGAAGTTTCTTAGAGGCCTGGCAGAGATTGGATTGAACAGAGCCAAGAAGGATGGATGGGGTCTCTGGTAGAGTAGTGTTGTTAAGGATATCCCCCAACTCTGCAAAACATGCCAAACCACAAGAGAGAACAGCTGTGGAGGATACATTATAATAACATTCTTGAACTGGCCTCTGGCACATGGACACCTCATTCCTCTTACATCCTCCAACTCAACTCTCACATTAGCTTTCTTTCTCTGTGCTAGGATTGTCTGACTTGGCAGCTCATTTGATCAAATCTCAGAGCTCCTGATCCTCCCTCTTACTTGCAGGTTGCAAACTGCCTCATTCCACCAATATCGATCTTGGAGTGTCCTCTTGGTAATGCCCTTCTTCCAATTGGCTCCTCTCCTAATATAAAACTTCCTTTTTGAGCAGCACCTGCTGGGTACATGCCAGGCTTCTCTCCTTTAAAGTCCCTAAAGGTTGTACTCAAATAACTGGGAGAACCTGGAGAGACTGAGGGGAAGAGGCTCCAGAGTGATAAAGTTTAGGCAAGATAGCATGAAGCCAAGGGCAGATGCAGAGAAGTATAGGAGATATTCAGGGGAGCAGTGCTGACTAATTGAAATGACAGGATTCAGTGGGGGAATAGTGAAGGAGTACAATGCTTAAAGCAGGTGGAGTTGACGAGTGATCAGAATAGATTTTGTACTATAGGTGATAGCACATGAATTTTTAAAAAAATTATTTATTTATTTTGAGAAGGAGAGAGAGCATGAGCAAGGGAGCGGCAGGGAGAGAAGGAGAGAGGAGAGAATCCCAACCAGGCTCCACCATGCTGTCATCACAGAGCCCAACATAGTTCTCCATCTGAGGAACCATTAGATCATGACATGAGTCAGCTGGTTCACTGACTGAGCCACCCAGGCACCCCACACATGATTGTTTTTAAACAGCACCATCTATATAAACATTGACTGGATTTTAGGAAGATTGATTGGGGAAGGTGATGACCAATAGATTGAAAACAGGAGACTCTTGCAACAGCTTAGAGGTAGAGAGATGAAGTTCTTGGCTAGGTGATGACAGCCGATATGGAAATAAATGACTGATGTGAGAAGCAGGCATAAGAATGTTCCTAAGACCCAAAATGGTTTTTATTATGCAGGGCTTATGCAGAATACATTAACAATGATTGTTCTATAGATTTCAGATCAAGCCAATAAGAAAAAATGATTCTTAATATTTTATCCAGACTGGTTGTCAAAAATAGTCTGATTCTTTGGGGTACCTGGGTGGCTCAGTTGGTTAAGCTTCCAACTTTGGCTCAGGTCATGATTTCATGGTTTGTGAATTCAAGCCCCTTGTAAGGCTCTGTGCTGACAGCATGGAGCCTGCTTCAGACAGGGTGGAGCCCGTTGAGGATCCTCTGTCTCCCTTTCCCTGGGCCTTCCCCGCTTGCACACACATGCACATGCACTATCTCTCAAAAATAAACAAACATTAACAAAATAGTCTGATTCTTTAAAATTCTTCTACTTGAGATGTACAAACATAGAATGATCAGTACCATCACCAATATGGTGGCATAGGAAAACTCAGCCTCTGTCCTCCTACAAAGAGCAACAATTATGCTGTCCATGAATAAAAACATCTCTGAGACAGTTCAGGAGTCCACATAAGGAACTTTAGCAACACAGTGAAGAAGAAAAACCTGAGAACGCAACAAGGGTAGGAAAAACAGCTTCATTTTGCTTGCATCAGCCCATGCCCCTTGGTTCAGAGCCAAGAGAGAACTCTCAGATGGAAAGAGTCCCTCTCTAGAAAGGGACAGTGAGGTGAGTGACAGGCTTCCCCAGCCCTTTGTGGCAATGAACTGAGGGACCTGATTCAGTTTTACTGAAAAGACCAGCAAAATTGAGACTTCTTAGAGATGGCTAGAAACAAAGAAGAGCAAGGGCTACCAATGCCAGCCACATTGTGGGAGCAGTTGCAGTTCCCGGTGACATGCCCTGCAGAGGACCCCTGCAGCTTTCACCACTGAAGAAACCAACTGATAGCACAGCTGCCATGGATGCCCTGCAGATTCCACCACTTTTTGTCCCATAGTATTAGTATCCACATGTGCCACTTACCTGAGTCTTTTTCCTGTTCCCTCCTCCCTGTCCCTGTGAGAGCCCAGGATCCTCACCAGCATCCATCCCAGGTCTCTGCGGCTGTGAGACTGCAAGACGCTAGCCTACATTCCCACAACTGACCCCTAACACTATGGCTGCACCCAGGACTGGCCTTGCTAGATGCGCCCCTGCATGTGGCTGGTCTGGTGCACATCACAGGCTTCTACTGTTGTGTTTGTGACCATGATAAGACCCTGTGGCTATAGAAGTACATGCTGACAGCCAAGGTCCCCCTAGCTGTAGCTGGGCATAGATTCAGCCCTATCTCTTAACACTGTCCTTCACTGCTGGGCTTACCTGTAGCTAGCCAATCCAGGTATGCACCTACATGCTCCCAGCCCAACTCCTGACACCTGCCTCCACTTAAATGCACGAACCTGTGGTGAGACTCTACAGTCATAGGAGTGCACAGCCAGGCTCCCCACAGCTGCCAGTAAGCCCATACTTGACTTTGGCCCTTGCAGTTGACTCTGGGCTCTACCATCATGTGTGTGTCTGCTATCAGCCCTGCTGCTAACCTGACATCTGCAGCTGACCCCTGAAGCTGAGTATGTGAACATCCCTTGCTCCAGCCACCACCACTGCCTGCCATAGACCCTAGCTGCTGGATCTGTAGGTGCTCCTGAGGACCCCATTAACCATTGAAGCTACTGTGGACTCCCCACAGTGCTCGCCACTGGAATAAAAGGTACTGTATAGGGAATATACTCAATGGTATTGTGATAGCATTGTATGGTGACAGATGGTAGCTACATTTGCAGTGAGCATAGCATAACATATAGAGTTGTTAAATCATTATGTTGTATGCCTGGAGTTGTGTTAACTATACTTAAATAAAGAATTTACAAATTAAAAAAAGAAAATAACCTCCCAATAAAGAAAAACTCAGAACCAGATGGTTTCACTGATGAATTCTACCAAATCCTTAAGAATTAGTTTACACCAATTCTTCTCAAACTCTTTCAAAAAACTGAAGAGTCAGGAATACTCTCAAACTCGTTTTATAAGGCCAGCATAACTCAAATACCAAAGCCAGATAAGGGTACTAAAGAATAGAAAGCTCCAGTTTAATTACCCTGATAAACATAGATGCAAAAATTCTCAACAAAATACTAGCAAATTGAAGTCAGCAGTACATTAAAAGAATCATTCACTATGATAAAGTCAGATTTATCCCTGCAATGCAAGGATGGTTCAACATACACAAATCCATAAATGTGATATATTACATTAACAGAATAAAAGGGACCAATCATATAATCATCTCAATAGATGCAGATAAAGCATTCGACAAAATTCAACATCCTTTAAAAGCTCAACAAACTGGGTATAGAAGGAACCTATGACAACATAATAAAGTCATACATGACAATTCCCTAGATACCATCATACTTAACAATGAAAAGTTTGAATCTTTTCCTCTAATATCTGAAATGAGAAAAGGATGTTCATTTTTCATCACTCCTACTCAACAGAGTAAAAGAAGTCCTGGCTAGAGCAATTAGGACAAAAAAAAAAGCATCTAAATCAGAAAGGAAAAAGTAAAGTTATTCTGATTGCTAATGACATGATTTTGCATATAGAAAATTCTAAAGATGCCACCACAAATCTCTTAGAACTAATAAAAAAATTCAGTAAAGTTAGAGGACACAAAATCAACATACAAAAATCAACTATATTTCTATGCATTAACAATAAACTATTTGAAAAAGAAATAACACCATTTACAGTAGCATCAAAAATGATAAAATATATAGGAATAAATTTAACCAAGGAAGTTAAGTATCTATACATCAAAATCTATAAGACATTGATAAAAGAAATTGAGGACGCAAATAAATGGAATGATATCCCATGTTTATGGATTGGAAGAGTTAACATTGTTAAAATGCCCTTACTTCCAAAAACCATCTATAGACTCAATACAATCCCTATAAAAATTTCAATGACATTTTTCACAAAAATAGAAAAAACAATCCTAAAATTCCTATGGAACCACAAAGGACAAAGCTGGAGACATCACGATATTACAAAACTATTATAATCAAAATAGTATGGTATTCATATAAAAACAGACACATAGACCAGTGGAACAGAATTAAGAGCTCAGAATGCAGCATATGGTAAACTGATACTTGACCATGGAGCTGGGACTATTCAAAGGGAAAAGGAAAGTCTCTTCAATAAATGGTGTTGAACAAACATAATATTCACATGCAAATGGATAAAATCGGACCCCTATCTTACAACACTCACATAATTCAAAGTGAATTAAGGAATTCAACATAACAAACCCTAAAAAAATTTAAAAGCCCATAAAACTGCTAGAAGAAAACATAGGTGGTAAGCTCCTTGACATAGATCTTGGCAATGATTTTTTCTTTTTTTTTGCATATGACACTAAAAGCACAAGCATCAGAGGTGTACATCAGCAAAAAGGAGTACATCAAACTGAAAAAGTTTCTGCACAGCAAAAGAAACAATCAACAAAATGCAGAGACAACCTATGGAATTAAAAAAATACATAAGGAACACATAATTCAATAGCAAAAACAATCTGATTTAAAAATGGGCTTGAACAGACATTTCTCCAAAGAAGATACATAAATGGCCAAAAAAGTACATGAAAAGGTGCTTTACTAGACACTAGTCATCACTAGTCATCAAGGAAACACAAGTTAAAACCACAAGATAGCAACTCACATCTATTAAAACAGCTATTACCAAAAAAAAGAAGAATAACAAATTCTGACAAGGTTGTGGAGACAAGGTAAGCCTCATGCACTGTTGGTAGGAATGTAAACTGATGTAGCCACTATGGGAAAGAGTATAGAGATTCCTCAAAAAAAAAATAGAATTACCATATGATCCATCAATCCCACTTGTGGGTATTTTTCGAAAGGAAATGAAATCACTGTCTCTAAGAGATATCTGCACTCCTATGTTCATTGCAGCATTATTCACTGTAGCCAAGACATGGAGTCAACCTAAGTGCTCATCAGTGGATGAATGGATAAAGAAAATGTGGCATTGGGGCACCTGGGTGGCTCAGTTGGTTAAGCATCTGACTTCAGCTCAGGTCATGATCTCACAGTTCATGAGTTCAAGCCCCACGTTGGGCTAGGTGCTAACAGCACAGAGCCTGGAGCCTGCTTTGGATTTTTTGTCTCCCTCTCTCTCTGCTTCTTCCCCACTCATGCTCTCTCTCTCTCTCTCAAAAATAAACATTAAAAATTAAAAAAAAAAAGAAAATATGGTGTGTGCATGTGCACACACACAAACACACTGGGATATTATTCAGCCACAAAAAGAAGGAAATCCTGGGGCACCTGGGTGGCTCAGTCCATTAAGCGTCCAACTTCGGCTCAGGTCATGATCTCACAGTTAGTGGATTCAAGCCCCGTGTCAGGCTCTGTGCTGACAGCTCAGAGCCTGGATCCTGCTTCGGATTCTGTGTCTCCCCCTCTCTCTGTCCCTTCCCTGCTCTCTCTCTCTCTCTCTCTCTCTCTCAAAAACAAATAAACATTAAAAAAAAAAAAGAGAGAAGGAAATTCTGCCATTTGCAACAATGTGAATGGATCTTATGCCTTGAGGGTGTTATGGTAGGTGAAATAAGTCAAAGGGAGAAAGACTAATACTGTATGTTCTCACTTATATGTGAAATCTGACAACAGAGATTATAGTAGTGGTAGTTGAGGAGTGGGGAAAATGGGGAGATGTACTAAAAGAGTACAAACTTTTAGTTAAAAGTTGAATATGTTCTGGGAATCTAATGTACAGCATGGTGACTATAGTTATTGGCACTGTATTCTACAGTTGAAAGTTGCTTTGAGAGTTTTAATATTCTAATTAGGTGAGGTGAAGGATATGTTTACTAATCTCATGTGGTAAATACAATATATACATGTATCAAATCATCACCTTGTACACCTAAACTTATACATTTTTATATGTCAATTAATACAGCCGGGGAAAAACCAGTACTCTAATGTTGCGGTAACCCACATTCCAAAGTTTACTTGCTGAGGGTTTTTTCAGACAGGAATATTTTCTCCAATTTTAATATAGTTTTAAACATTTTACTGTAAGCTTGGCCTCTGTAGAGGGCAGTATGCTATTATTTTTTTAGTGATCGAGCACACATAGTCTTCAAGAATCTTCAGGAATGTGATCTGAATCAGGTGGGATATTTTTTATCCAGTCACTTTATAGTTTTGATTAAAGGTTTTCAAGATTCGTTGACTGAGGCAAGGAAAGCACATAAGTGTCTGAAGTGAAGACTAGATATCATTCCTATATTCAGAAAACACTGCATATCACTTTCTATGTATCAGTTTAATTGCCCCCAAGCAGAGGGCCCTTGGCATATGAGCCTTTCCCAGTAGGGGAAGGCTGTGTTTTCTCCTCCCTGTCCTCCACTTCCCACTCACTGGTGCAGAGACACGAACATCACCAGGGCAAGTGCTTTGCTGAACGTAATCATTTAAAGGTTTTTGTTTTGTCTTTAAAATGAATTGAAAAACATCTCTTTTTCCTATGGATAAAAGTAATTCATACTTAGTTTTTAAAAAATTCAGAAAACACACCCCAAACCCACTACCTAGAGACATTAGTAGATGATTCTACACATTTTTATGAATTTACATACATATGAACTAATAGTTTTAGGGAATTGAAAAATAGTTACAATAAGTAGAAATACATTTTCAAACACACCTCCCCTCTTTGGGAAATATTTTCAAATACATATATATGCCCTCGTTCTAACTGTGATTATCAGAACAATACCTGAACAGATATGTGAGGGGGCCAAAGATGGAACTGGTCCCAAGAACCAGAGGAGGATCAGCATGTGGCAGCTGGACAGGCTGATGATTTTTATCTTTGTTATCACTAGGAAGAAACCCACTAAATTCAGCTTCATTCCCCTGTCTACTGTAGTCAAGTACATTAAATAGTGTAGCCCCTATACACGGCCCCGGAGAGTGGGGATTTTTACTAGCATCATTGCTGAGAGAGGCATGAAGAGAGAGACAGAGATAGAGACACATCGAGAAAGACAGAGAGTCCAAGAGAGAAAATGAGAGAAAGCTTTGTAAGATGAACCAAATATCGCACTGAGCTGACAACTGACAATCCTAAGAAATAAATGCTCCTAAGTTACTCTATAATATTATGACCCTATCCAGACCACATGAAAACACAAAAATCAACTTTACCTACATTTAAAAAAATGACTGGGGAGAAATGCAGTAAAATGCAATTACTGTTTATCTCAAAGGAATATGACTTTATTTCTTATTGGGTTTCCGTGTTTTTTTAAATTTCTGCAAAGGACACGTTACTTTTGCAACATGAGGAATTAATACAGATTTAAAGGAAATAATAAATATATGTTTCTGTAGTGCAGTGTGTTCTCCCAAACACACTACGTTAGGCAACGCAGACTCCTGTGAAATGACCAGAGTGATTTGTCTAGCCTGGTGAAATATGTTTAGGAAGCCTACCCTAGCTGGCGAGACTGCAGAGGACTGGTCTGTGATCAACAACTGATAATTGTGCACTGAGATTTGGTTCATGGTTGTTTTTACTTTAGTTTATGCCAAACCGGCAAAAAGTGGTGCAAAGATTAAAACCCAGATACAGACATCAGTGAGTGAATGCATGGCGCTCCCCAGAGCCTTCATTCCCTTCTGAGGAACACCCAAAGTGAGCTATCTACAAGCAGGGTAAGCAAGTGTCAGTTAAGGACATGGGAATCCAGAGCTGAGGGCTGGTTGGCTTTTGTATTTTTGGAGATCAAGTCACAATTTAAGACTTAGCTACTACCACTTAGGGTATGCCTTGCTGTCCACAAATACACTTTCTAGATCCATTTCTTCCCATCAAATCCTGAAAGAGGCCTTTTACAGTGAAATCTATACAACTTATATTTGTCTACTGAGGTCTTGCTGACCTGGTTTCCCTCACTGCTCTAACTTGCTTGTTCCACACCTTACTTTTACCCTCTTAGTTTTCTTGACCCTTGAGTCCATTAAGTGGGATCATGATAAAAATCTTCTTTTGAGTGTAGATCTCAGTACATATTGTGTATGTACCAAGTTAAGATAAAACTAAATCCCCAGAAAGCTGAGTACTCGGGGCTGTCCTAACAACTTGCAGGAAGGAGAATTGAGACACATGAAATTTATCACAGAACATGCTAATTCGCTAACACCCTTTCCTCCATCTCTACTCTCTACTTTCAGAGTAAATAAATAAATCATTTCACTAAAACTTAAAAAAAAAAAGACAATTATGAATGTCATGAATGTCAATTGAGGAATAAATTAGATGAATAGATCACTTAGAATATGGTGTAACTATGCCCTATTCTTAGCTATTATTATTGTTGTCACATATTAAAGACTGGAATTTTTGTCTGTTTTGTTCATGGCTTCCTCCCACCCCCACCCAGTACCTACAACAGTCCTTAACACAGGAAGCAGTCAATTCATATCTATTTATTATCTGTTGGATTTATTCCACAGAACGCTAATTAGTTATCATTTCTTTTCTTTGTATATTTCATTTCAGAGAATATAAGGCTTTGTGAGTCGGTTGGTGAAAACACTGTGTCCACTAGAGATTCAAAAGAGGCTCAGTGGTTATCTTCATATTGGAACATTTAATATCCCATTCTTTCATTCTTTTTTAGTTTCTTCACTACACTTTTGAGGTAATTTTCTGTTCTTTCATTTTAATAAAACCATTTAAAATATCTCAACACTTAAATATTGGAAGAGACTGTTTTTTATTGTCGTATTTGTAGCATAAAAGAATAGCAGACATTTTAAACTTCTAACAGAGAAGTTACAGAGAAGGAAGTATGATATTTCTTCCTATAGTTAGATAGCTAACTGTAACTGCTTGCATATGTTTTACCCCAAGAGATGTATTGGTAGACCCAATATGTCTCAGTATGAATAATATCCTTATTGTGGCTCAGAACATTCTAATAAAAATAAATCAGAATTTTCATAAGTAAATAAAAAGAGTAAAGACATAACTTCTATTTAAGTATGTCACTGTCTCTCTATTCCAAGAAAAGATTTTATTCCTCTTAATGAAAAGCAAAACAGGTACAAGGACAATAAGGCTCAAACTAGATTTCCAAAATACTAACCTAGCTGTATATATAAATATTCAGTTGTATTGAACCAGTAAGTTTTATTTGCTAATGCACAGAAAGACATTGAGGTACAGCTTAAAATGGTCTCCTATTTTACTATGTTTTACGAGCTAAAGAATTGTGCGTAAATTGTGTAACGCTTCCCAAAGGAATATCAAATAGACTGAGGACAGGAAGAGTAAAACATTTCTGTGAGATTTATATCCAAACATAAAGTGGTTTCATAGTCATTTTTTTTTCATCCAAGTACACATCTTTTCTATTTGTATAAAATTAACTTCACTTTTCAATAGGTCTTTGTTTCTTCTAAGTTAAGCTCATAACCCCCAAAAGATCTCAATATACTTATTGGATCTTGATCTACTACTGGTAGTCTTTCTTTCTAAGAGACATTCCATCTCTAGAACTAACCTTTGTTCATGGGTCAGTGCAGCTATCCATAATTTCTCATCATGATTTTAGCCTAAATTTCATAAAAATTTCTTCCAAACTAGAGTGAAAAGTTGGGTACAGAGCATGAGATCTCAAACTCATGTGAAGTCCCAGGAGTAGGAGGAGGACTCTGAGCGCCACTGGGGAGTGGCGGAGGTGAGTTTGGGGGGAAGAGGTACCAAGAGGGAAGGTGAGGAGCAATAATAAAGGAAACCAGAGAGAACAAGACAAATACAGCATCATCTGCTTTTACATGGGAGCATTAGAGACACCGGGGTCAATTTAAACAATAAAGTAAGTAAAATTCTCAAGGAAGAAATTAATGAAGCTTGTGGAACTTTGCTGAATAAAAAGTCATATTATTATTATTATTATTATTATTTTCTGATGCTTACTAGACTATTTTGATTATTTGTAGAACATGGAACCTAAGTGCATTTTGGAGCCTGGAAATTCTTTATTTTATTGACCAGAAGATGGAGCCATTATATAAAGAATTTTTAAAACTTGCAGGCCAACAGGGAACCACAATTTCTCTCCTTACTATATTACTATTTTAAACATCTTATAGAATCTGAGTAATCTCAGTGTCATTCTGTTTTTAACAATGGAAAAGAGGTAACATGTTTTAACATCACATATGCAGAGAAATAATATATTATTAGGTGACTGGCGCTTGAATAAACATATACGTGGAAGATTCATAGCCTCTGTCCTCAATAGATATAAAAATATATACTGTAGAATTATAAGCATATTGGTTACCTTGGATCAAGGCAGATTTCAACAAGCAGGTAGCATGTGAGCTGTTATTCTAACATTCTTATTTGGGATTCTCATATAGCCGATAATCTAGGAGAATATATTTAAACTAGGACCTGTACTAATTTTTTAAATCCATAAACCATCTATAAGCACCATTTTCATCATACGCATTTATAATAATTCTTCTCTATAACGTTTTAAACTTTTGTAAGCATTTTCCAAATTTTTAATATACTGCCCACTCTTAACCAGAAGACAAAACCAAGCAGTGAAATGTCATATTCAACTAAGAAAGTCACACAGCAAATAGCAGAGACTGAGACCCAAATGTGAGCTTCCTAACTCACAGCTGAGGCACAGTCTACTACTAGATCTTTCAACTGGCACTCAAACCTCTACTGTTTAACACATGCTTAAAACAAACTAGGAAACTGAGGGGAGGAGTACCTTTCTGATGGGTCCATTTTAGGACGGGCACTGAGAGATGCGGAGGAGCACCTAGGTGGCTCAGTTGGTCAAGCGTCTGACTCTTGATTTTGGCTCAGGTCATGATCTTACAGTTTGAGGAATCAAGCTGCACATTGGGCTCTGTGCTAACAGCTTGGATCCTGCTTGGGATTCTCTCTCTCTCTCCCCCTCTGTAAATAAATAAATAAGTAAACTTAAAAAAATACAGCACATATATATTAAAATCCAGGGCAACTTCCATTGGTTTTCAAGCTTAGCTGCTCATTGGAATCAGCTGGGGAGTGTCTAAAATCTTACTACCCAGGCTGACCACAGACCAATCAAGCAGAATCTGTAGATGTGATCCAGGCATTGGTTTTTAGGTTCCCAGGTGGTTGCAATGTGCCGTAAAGTTTAAGAATAGTAATCTTGACCAGTGTCTTTCCAGCTGTAATGTGTATTCAAGTTACTTGGCTTCTGGAGCAGCCCTACTTCAAGTGTGGTCACTGGACAGAAAGCCTCAGCATCATCTGGGAAGTTGTTAGAAATGCAAATATGGAGTCCCACCCTAAGACCATGCAGCCCAGCATCTGCGGTGATTCTGAGAATCACAGGTTTATCTTGGGACCAATCTTCTCCTCTTTTTATCCTTGGCACACAATAATTCCATCTTCCAAAGGGATGAAACTTTTTCACTGTCTCATCAACAGTTTTATCCTGGGAACTGACCCATTTTTCATTTTTCATCAGATTTGCTAAAGAAGTAGACATATCCTGTTTGATACTGAGTCACTTTTTCTTTAAATGCCTGCTCCCCTTGATGTCTAGAATGTTAATGTCTAGAGAGAAGGGGTCAAAAAGAACTAGCAAAGAAAGTAAGAAAGAAGAGTAGAGAGAGTGTTTCAAGATTTTGCTGGAACTCTGATTAACCTACTTTTAGGATTCTCAATCCATTTAATTTTATACTCGACATATAATTGATGCTAGCAATAAAATTGGCTTCAGCTGCAAGATATCCAGGCTATTCAGAAATTAGCCATGATCTTAAGAAGCACCTTGACATTTAACCAAAGTCTTGTTTGTTTGTTGCTGTGTGTGTGTGTGTGTGTGTGTGTGTGTGTGTGTGTGTGGCTTTTTTGGCTACCCCTCCTTGAAACAAATGGTAGATGTGGTCCCCAGAGTCAGAGAGATCTGTATTTCAGCTCTGGATTTCACCCCTTTCATAGTGGGCACCCTCGGGCAAGTTACCTAAGCTTATTTCCTCATCTCTGACATATGACTAACAAATCAGTTTTATGGGCTGCTCTGAGATAGAAGAGACAGAATATAAAGTACTTCACACTATGCTTGGCACATGGGCAACATTGAGGACCAGCGGTGCCCATCGTCTCCCAAGTCCAATTTAAGTGAATTCAGGTTCTTTGCTTGAAATTAGCTGTCGTGGGAGTATTTGCACCATGGAAATTGACAAAAGGTACATAGAAACAAGAACTTTTTTTTCTCCAGGAGAACCAATTAGTAAACATTTACCAGCACATAACTGATAGGTGTTCCTTTTGTGGTTATTTCCTGATGAGCTGATTTAGGAGGTAATTTGCTTTTTTCTTATGAGGCAAACAAAAATAGCCAAACATAGCCCAAATACTGTGATATGAATGGAAAGATTCCAGAAAACCCTTCCCTGCCATCCTTCTTCCAACATATATCCCCAAGATTTCTCTGTTAAATTCATGGACCCATGGAAAAGGAAATTCTAGGCTATGAGCAAACACTGACCTTTTTGTGATTAGTGCGTCAGAGTTTTTCCTTTTCAAGCTAAACTGGCAGAGTTCAGGATCTGAATCTATTTAACAATTCCTGAGCGTCTGTTTTATCTCAGGCCTTCTAGGGATGGAGTTAGCTAAAATAAATAAGGTCTTTACCTCACCTGGCTATGTTTATGAATTGAGAGGAGACAAGTAAACAAATAGATAAAATCATAATATCTTAGATAATAGTAAATGATGAGATGAAAATAAAACAGTTTAACGTGGTAAAGAATGACTAAGGCCAGTGGGGTTGCTTTAAGTAGGCTGATTAGGGAAGGCCTGTCTAAGCTGAGCTGAAGTCTAAGAAGACACAGCTGTGTTCTGAAACAAAGGAGCATTCCAGGTGGAGAGAGGCAAGAGCAAAGGCCCTGAGGCAGGAGTGGACTTAGTGGACTGAAGAACAGAAAGTCAGTGGAACTGTATGTAGCTTGTGGGTTTTAGAAAAGGGTGATGTGACATGGGGTTAGTACAGTTAAGGGGCCAGATCACCTATAGCCCTTTAGAATACTAAGAAGTATGCCCTTCCTGCTAAAGAACTGTGAGAGGAATTGAAGCACTAGAAAGAATATCTTGATGGAAATTAGAGTTTCAAAGGATCACTGTGGTCTGTGGAGAATAGTTTGTAGGGAACCAAACGTGGATCCTGAAGACAAGTTCAGTAGCTACTGTAACGTTTTCGGCAAGAGCTAATAGTGGTTAGGACTGGGGTGAAGGTGGTGGAGTTGAAGGGAAATGAGCAGATTTGGGAAATAGTTTACAGGTTAAACTTACAGTGCTTGTTGATGGATCAGATATCTATGTCCATCAGCTAATTTCTAGCTTGAGGTGCGTTGTAAAGAGGATGGCTTGTCTAAGAAAAGAAAGAAAGAAAAACCTTTAGATTTGTTGCAAGTTGGAGAAAAGAGAGCTGTTCATATTGCCTCCTTGACTTCAAGGCATTCCTCCAAAGAGAAATGATGAACACATTAGAGTACACCCAAGTTCTCAGATAGCTCTGTGCTGTTCGTAAAATGCAATTATAGTGTGGTATGAAAATGACATTGCAATTAGATCACCAAATGATTATTCTCATAAAAAGAATTAAAACATTAAATTTACAAACGTGTCAGTCTAAATGAGTGTCCTTGAATAAATTATTATTTTATTTCCCTACTCCCTTAAAAAATCTATTTCTAGGCTTGTTCTGGGAGGCTTTAAAAATGGAGAAAAAACTATTTTGAAAGCCCAAGTTTCATTAGAATTACCTTATGTTTTATACTTGTCAGACAAAGTTACAGGAGATTCCAAGACAGGAAATCATTGTGTGTTCATTTAGTTAGTGTTCAGCAATTAGATGACTAGACATCCTGGAAAAAAAATTCTGATATAAAATGTCAGTTGGGCAAAATTTAATAAACATTATTTTGAATACAAGGCAAACTTGCAAAAAATTAAAGGAAACTCCCAAGAACTGAAGGCAAGGAAACAGCAGGAAACAGAGCAGTAAGGTGGTACTGCAGCCAAACCATGTGGTAACTGTCTTGTTGTTGTTGTTTCTTACTTTAATGAGATCTAATAAATATACAATACAGTGAAATCCTTGTACTTCTATGTAAACACCACCCGGAGTAAGATATAAAATATTTCTGGTATCCCAGAATTCTCCATTTTGCCCTTTAAGCCAATAACCCACCAAGTGGTTTCACTCTTCTGACTTCTATAATCAGAAATTAATTTTGTCTGTTACTACGATTCATAAATTAATTCACACAATATGTGATCTTTGGTGTCTAGCTTCTTGGTGAGATTTTCCATGATCTTGCATGTATCAGTAAGTTGCCCTTTCTTGCTGTCCATAGTATTTTGTTGCATACATATACCACAATATTTATCCTTTCTAATTTTGATAGATTTTCGCATTGTTCCTTTTTGTCCTGGGCTATTATGAATATAGCATCTCTGAACAATCATATAAATGTCTTTTGGTGGTTATAAACACTCATTTATGTGTATATACACCCAGTATAAGATTTTTGGTCATAAAATATGTCTGGCATTGATACTGACAAACATTTTTAAAGTAATCATACCAATGTATGTTCTTGCTAGAAAGGTATGAGAATTCCTTTTACTCCAATACTTGTTATTGTCAGTCTTTTTTTAAAAATGTAGCCATTCTGAAAGTGGTCTAGTGATATTTGATTTTAATTTTCATTTTTTAATGAATATCTTAAAAAAAGAACAAGACTGGGGCCCCTGGGTGGCTCAGTCAGTGGAGTGTCCAAATCCTGATCTCAGTTCTTGACCTCAGGGAGTGAAGCCTACTTGAAAAAAAAAGAAAAGAAAAGAACAAGTCTGGTATTCCATTGTGTTGTAAAGTAGCATTTTTGTTTGGCATATTGTTATTATCTATATACTATGACTTTTTTCTATCTCTCCCCTATAGTTTTCTTTTGTGTCAAATATATATTTTATAATGTTCTATTTTAATTCCCTTGCCATTTCTTTTTTTTTTATTTTTTGAGTGATTTTCTTAGTGGCTGTTCTGAGGATTACAATTAATATTTTAACTTATAACAATCCAGTTTGGTCTAATGACAATTTAATTTCAATAGTATATAAAATATTTGCTCTTAAATATCTCCTTTCCCTTCCCATTCTTTGTGCTATTATGTCATACAAATTACATCCTTACACATTATATGCCCATCAACACAGATTTAAAATTATTGCAAGGGGTGCCTGGGTGTCTCAATTGGTTAAGCATCCAACTCTTGATTTCAGCTCAGGTCATGATCTCATGGTTAGTGAGACTGAGTCCTGAATCGGGCTCTGTGCTGATAACATGGTGTTTGCTTGCGATTTTCTCTCTCCTTCTGTCTCTGCTCCTCCCCTGATTGTGCTCTCTCTCTCTCAAAAAATAAATAAACATTTTTAAAAAAGTAAAATTATTGCTTTATGTAGGTATCATTTACAACGTATAGGAGAAAAAGGGGAATTACGAATAAAAATACATTTACGCTGGGGCAACTGTGTGGCTCAGTCAGTTGGGTGTCTGACTTTTGGCTCAGGTCATGACCTCACGGTTCATGGATTTGAACCCCACATTGGGCTCTGTGCTGACAGCTCAGAGCTTGGAAACTGCTTCGGATTCTGTGTCTCCCTGTCTCTCTGTCCCTCCCTGCCTGCACTCTGTCTTTCTCTCTCTCAAAAATAAAAATAAACATTAAAAAGTAATTTAAAAAATTTATACTACTTTTGTACTATCTTTTAAATTTACTGCTTTGGTTACCTTTATTGGTGCTCTTTTTTTCTTCCTGTAAATTTGAGTTACTGTTTAGTGTTCTTTCATTTCAGCCTAATCCTTGTCTTTAGTATTTCTTGTAGGGCAGATGTGCTCATGACATAGTCTTTCAGTTTTTGTTTATTTGAGAATGTCTTAATCTCTCCATTTTTGAAGGTTAGTTTCTCGGGACATAGAATTCCTAGTTCAGTTTTTCTTTAAGTACCCTGAAGATGTCATCCCACTGCCTCTGTCCTCCATGGTTTCTAATAAGAAATCGCTTGTTAATCTTAAGGTCAGATTTCCTTCCTGCTGCGTTTGTCCTTGTTTTTTGTTGTGGCGGTGGGGTGCTGCTTGTTTGTTTAGTGCCTTTCCTGAGCTAAATCCGTAAAGTCTGTGTTCTTTGTCATGTGTGGACACCGAAGTCTCTGCTCAATTAACTTAGTGGTCAGCTAATGATTGGGCAGAAATTTCTTTAGACACCGTGCATGATTACATCTCCCAGCCTTTGCTGAGAGCCTCTATTTGCTTGTTGGGACATGCATTTAAGACTCAGGCGGCAGTTTACAACTCTACCTAACTGTCATTTCCTTCTTATACAGAGCCTCAAGGTCAGCCAGAGGTGAGAACTCAGTACATGTGTGTAGTCTGGCATGTTCGTAGCCCTGTACATGCAGATGGCTTGTAGATTCCCAGAAATATGTTGGAGTTTTATGAAGACCATTATGGACATGTCATTCCCTGGCCCTACCTTTTAATTTTTTTAGTAATCTTGTTTACCTCGACTATCATCACTCCCCCAGGCAGCTGCAATGTTAGATAATTGCAAACAACTCCAGGGAAAAGGCTATTTGCATTAGGTGAACTTTGTGTTAGGCCAACAGACAGCTTTGCAGGTGCATTTTTCAGGGAATTGCCAGACAATTTTCTGGAAAGAGGGCTTCGGGAGAACTCCAAACTTGTTCTACTCCCTCCACTGGCTTTTTTTTTTCCTCCACTGGTTGCTGTTTTTCACTGAGATTATGAGAGTATTGGTTTTTGAAGCAACTATAAAGCTTGCTGTACTTACTGACATTCAGTCATTTTTCTTGAATTAAAGCTCCTTTGGTTAATTTCCAGAGTTTTGAAAAAGTTGATTTTGACAATTTTGCCACTGCTCCTCTTCTATTACGGAGAAGTAGATTTCCAGAAGTCCCTCCTTAGACATTTGCACTGATGTCCTGAAATCTCAATTTAAAAATGGGCAGAAAATGCAAACATACACTTCAGAAAAGAGGATATTCAGTTTGATTCCTTAAGTTTTGATTTTTTTTTTTAAATACACATCCTGCAATGTGCTGGAAAGGTGAATTTCATGTGCAGTGGGTAATGGTCATATTAATACTTTACATATTTCTCATTGGCTCATGCCCTGTGGTTTTTGCATCTACAATTACACAAAAACATTTGTACTCAAAGATTGACATTTTTAGTGTTTAGTTGTGTGACAACTCTGAAGCAGTTTGTAATGCTGATCACTTTCTCTTTCTTAATATTGTGTTGACTCCCCTTAAAACTGTTTCAAGCTTCTACTTGTGTATACTCTTCCTACTTGACTTAGCATGCCTTTGGATTTACCCACCCCTGGGAAACAATGACTCCTGGATTTTTGTCTCTGACCCTGTTTGAACTTCATTTAACTTCATATTTTTATTTTCTTTATTATTCAGGTTTTATGTTCAACTGCTTTTAGAACTTTTACCTTGACTCATAGTACCTCAAATTCCAACACACTCAAAACTGTTACTCAGTTTTTTTCAGTTTATTTATTTTGACAGAGAGAGTGAGTGGGGGAAGGGCAGAGAGCGAGGGAGAGAGAGAGAATCCCAAGCAGGATCTGCACTGTCAACATAGAGCCTGAGGTAGGACTCAAACTCATGAACCGTAAGATCATGACCTGAGCTGAAACCAAGAGTCAGACACTTAACCAACTGAGCCACCCAGGTGCCCCTGTTACTCAGTTTTTAATACTCAGCTGTAGGCTGTCCAGGCTAGATTAAGCTCCTCTCCATCATGTACACATGTTAACAATATGGAAAAATAACATAGTACTATTATCATTGATTTTTCCAGGACACAATAGATGCTCAAAATCATTTTATCAAATTTATGACTGAATCCTAGATTGAGAGGTACTTCAGACAATGCATAATACACTGCCGCCCCTTAAAGTTCCTATCGTGTACCTATGTACTTTAGGACAACTGAGTGTCAGTCTCTTGTAGATGAACTTGAGGCTTGGAAAATATAGTACATTGTTCAAGTTCACATTCACGTTGTTGGTGACTTGACAGATTTAAACTCATATTACCTAACATGCTGCTGCTGTGGATATATTTGTATATTTACTTTTTTGACAATTCTTAAAGGTATAAGATGGCATTTCACTCTGAAAAACAGAGCTTAGGTTTCTCTAAGTGCTTTCAATGTCATGTCTAATTTGCTTTATTGATCATATAAAGATGAAGAGACTAGTTTTGTTGGTTTTAGCTCCGAGATGACAGAAGCAGGGGAGAAAAAAAAGCGTTATCTTAGGAGGAAATAACTGGGAAGGAAGAAATGATAATAGAGAAAACAATACGAAAGGCTGCCATTTTAAGCTGCCAGAATGATTCCTCAGGTTTGTGCAGTGTCAAGGGCATTTTTCTGTATCAGCCCTGGCTTCTTTAGAACAAGCTATTCAAGCCCTTTCTAGCTCTAGGCATAAGAGTTAAGTGAAGTTTTAATTTTATTTCAAAGAAAAAAATTAAAATATGCTTACCTAAAAACATTAATTTCTCGACTGTAGTCATTATTCAGATTTCTGATATATGCTGTGTCTTGTGTCACAAAGTAAAGTAGATTGCATCTCTTGTTCTCCCTGGCTCCTTCCCAGATATCTTTCTGCCCATAACCCAGCTCTAAGTGGTATTCTGGCTGAGGTTTATAGGAGGCAGACACATTTGTCTCTAAAATAAATGGACAATAACTCTATGGAGATAAACGTAACTTTTTTTTTATTTTCAAGCACCAGGGCCAAATTAGGTGGCTCGAAACTAGTTACCAATCTTTGTTCTGAATGTAGGGTCTAAATAAGATGGTTAGGGTAAGATGAGTATATAAAAGGAAGTAAACAAGACAGGAAAACAAAGCATGAATAAATTCTTTTCCCACTTCCGTTTCTTCCCAATCCTCTCTTATTAGAACTGATTCAATTGAGGGCATCATCTAGAACCAATGTATCAAAATGCACCGAGCTGTTCAAGGAGATTACAAGAGAATTCGACCTTTCCCATTTTCTTAAAGGGAGGCGGAATGAGAGTTCGATATTTAGAAGTTTCATTGTTGTGAGCTTCACTGATGTTTTGTTTTAAATATTTTAATGTTTATTTATTTTTGAGAGACAGAGAGACAGAGTACGAGTGGGGCAGGGGCAGAGAGAGAGGGAGACACAGAATCGGAAGCAGGCTCCAGGCCCTGAGCTATAAGCACAGAGCCCGATGCGGGGCTCGAACCCATGAACTGTGAGATTATGACCTGAGCTGAAGTCGGATGCTCAACTGACTGAGCCACGCAGGTGCCCCTTCACCGATGTTTTTAAAGAAAAGAATATTTTCTGGGTCGTTTTGATATCTATTTTTCATCCATAACGTTTTGTTTTAAAGTTAGTTCTTAATTTTCAATGTTGAGAAGAACATCAAGGGTAATATCATAGCTTCAAACAAAAGTGCACATTTTGATTTTAACTATAAATTTTAGTCTTTGTCTCATTAAATCTTTGGCATGAATGCCAAAGCAAAATAACTACTTTGAATATTTTTCTTTAAAAAATCATTCTTGTATAGGAGTGAAAAACAAAATACCTATTAGGAATCAAAATTTAGCTCCTGAGTGATTTTCTCTGGCAAAACAGCTTATAAATCATTGGAATTAATGAGCAAAGTAAGTATTTCTGGAGATACAAAAATCTGCAGTAAAAGACAAGGCACAACTTCAAGTCACTATTTAAATTTTTTTCAAAATTTATTTATTTATTTATTTTGAGAGAGAGAGAGATCAAGCAGGGGTAGGGGCAGAGAGAGAGAGAATCCCAAGCAGGCCCTGCACTTTCAGCACAGAGCCCAATGCAGGGCTCGAACTCACAAACTGTGAGATCATGACCTGAGCTGAAACCGAGAGTCGGTTGCTTAACCTACTGAGCCACCCAGGTGCCCCTCAACTCACTGTTTTTAAGTTGTGACCAAAAATTATAAAGCTTTGAGAGTGAAACATCCTGATATTGTCTAAGTATCATAAAATAAAATAGTATATAACATAGATTATAGAACATGCAATAAAACCTAATACATATACATCCATGATTAATAATGTATGATCAAATCAATATAATATTACTCTCTGATATTTATAATCATTCATGGGTCATCATTTTTGTCTCCTCCTCAAATAAAGCTTCAAGAGGGAAGGGCCTTGTCAATGTCTGCAGACCGAAGGGGAATGACAGATTGAAAGTGCTCAGTAGATACTGAATAACGAATAACAAACTCATATATGATGTTTAGTTCTCTTTGACCATTAACTAAATTTTGCTAAGTTTGACTTTCTAGAGATTAATCAAGAATCAGAAAAGTTTTGAATTCATGGATTTGTTGCCTGAGGCTGAGATGGAAGTGAAGGTATCTGCAGGTCTAAAACTGCAGAACGACCCAAAGTAGAAAGGTTTTGTGAGACCTTTTGGGAAGGCTGGAAAACTACGCTTACCTGTATTCAATTTTGTCAGGGGTCTTTTTCAGACCTCATCTTTGAACTGCTTTTTTTCCCTCCTCAATACATTAAAAAAGGTTTTCTTTGGTATTGCTCATTTCAACTTTGCTAGGGGTCTAACGTCGTTAAAATCAATTCTATTAAAATTCCCAATGGTTATGAAACCTCAGTGTGTTCTGGCTGCATTGAAATATTCCCACTGGAACCATCTGCTTGTTTGTACAGTAAGTACGTCGCCTTTTCAAGTTGGCTTCTCTCACTTAGTAATATGGTTTGTCTTTGCTTTTCATTATTCTGATTGGCTCATAAAGACATTCCAAGCTATTCCTAGCGGAAATTAACTAAATAGAAGACGTGTTGTCTCTCCTATGAAATAAAACCAAAATTAGGACATACCAACAAATATTACCTCTGGAACAGTTCAACTAGGTTTTTATAATTGTTAACAAGACTTAAATCTTTTCCCTATACTTTTTTCCATTGTTTTATCTATTCCTTTGTTGCATTTCAATTGTTCCTGAAAAATATTTTAAAGGAGATTCAAGCTAAAATACATGATAAGGACATTACACACACTTCCCAAATCTCTCAAAATTGGCTTTTTTTCTTAGCTCAGTTGTTAATACACATATCTGATTACACTACTCAGAATAACAGGTAGTAAAGTGAAGCATGTCTGCTCTACTGCTTGTTGCGAGCTATCAATTATTCATGTTTCTATTCCTGTGTGCATCAAATGGTATTGAAGCACAGGTCTCTGCTCTAGCCAGTATGCAATTCTTCCCTCCCTTGAGAAAGATTACCATGTACTCCACAGCTAATTTTGCTTGGATTACAGAATAGTGTTATCTATATAGCAAGGAAGAAGTTCGGTCTTTTGTTGTAGGAACTTCATGTGATTGCCACTCAGTTATGTTAAGATGCATAATGCTGCTGTTCAGGGACCATAATTTTATTTTGCAGTGATTATCACAACTGCCAGTAAAGAGGTCCCTAGGAATGTCTTATACCTTTTTACATGCCATTATAATAGTATACAAGGTTGAAATAATGGCCTATAATGGCAGCGATTATTTTTACTGTGTCTTAGTTAAAGACCAAAAGCAGGACTGGATGCTCACAGCTAAAACAAAATAGAGGTTTGGCTTGACTATTTAGCTAACTCTGGGCACTACCTCCTCCAAATTCTTTCTTGGAATAAGCCAAACCTTTGTAAATATACATGTTTCTTCATGTTAGCATGTTATTTGAATTCACAAATCTCCATCCTGAAATATTTTTGTGTTTATGTCACATCACTAAATGTTCTTTACACATCAATAAGATATGCAAGACTCTTGGGTTCTATCTTTATACAAAGTCATATAAAATAGAGAAAATATTGTCATGAAGAATGCATTCTGTTCCTATATGATAGAGAGGTAGCCTGGGTTCTTTCATGTTGAGTGGCAAACTGGTTGCCACACTAACTACGACTACTAATGTAAATTATAGATTCTGTATTGTCAGGCATTGTTCTAATTGCTTCATGTGGAGTTCCTCATGCTATCTATGACTATATAGATAGTCATATAGAGTGAAGTAGTACAACTATCCCCGTTTTATAGATGAGAAAGCTGAGGCACATATAGGTTAACTAATGTATTCAGGAAACTCAGAGAGCCATGGCTTACTTGGAATCCAAATACAGTTCTGGATCCCAAGCCCTTAGCCATTATGTGTGTTATACTATCTTTCAACTACACAATTACACTTTCCGTGAAAAAGATGCCTACAGTCACTGTATAACTAAACGTTTGCATATTTTCACTTCTTGCCTAATTTTTTTTCTTCTGCACAAACTCTGTTGTGGATTTCAGTGAATTGTTTTGGAACTCTATATTCTTTATCCCCATATTTCTTATCCTGGAACACTTCATATGGAGGACATTTGAAACTGTTTATCTTTCCATTAAAAAAGAAAAAAAGCTATCAGCTTCAACTTACTTAGGGACACACTGAACTTGTTTTCCTAAAGGTTATTCTCACAGAAAAAGAAAATACATGCACACATGACTCTGTTTTGTTAATGATTTTTATTTTTACATTCTATTACAATGTGTAAGTCTCAGGTATAACTACAGTATAATGTATGACAAAATCAAACATTTTGAGCATTCACAGATGTATGAAATTGTTAAAGAATTCTATGTAAACAGCATTATTATACTCATGGCTATTCATTTATGTTTATAAAGCAATTCTTGATTATTTTCAAGAATATTACATCATAACCACAGATATTTAAAAAAATGTCTCTATACATAGGCCCGAAACCCAGGCCAATTACTTGGCCATCCTAATTTAGCTGGCCCTCTTTTCATTACTTCCAGTGACATTTCTCCAAAATTGCTATCTAAAACTGCTTTATTTACATGTGCATTTTATCTTAAATCTTTTTAATAAAGCTATCAAAAATCTATAAAATCATGCCTAACATTTTGGGTTGAGGTTTTCAACAATCAGCATCTAGAAACAGCCCACAAGTCACTTATATCTGTTGCAAACAATGTGACAGTCAAAAAGGCAAAATGAGATTCTCCCACTTTTCTCCAAATTTATATGTATGGATTTGTGTTCAAATCTTTGTTTTCATTTGTTTGCTTCCATTTTGTTCTAATTTAAATTTTACAGTGTAACTGCCATTCTATATCCTTAGGTAAAATGAGTTCAGTGATTATGTGATTTAAATATTAGTATGACAGTGCCTTCTGGAGGTTGGTATCTCATTATCAGTAACAAACAGTAACTGACATGAAAATCAGAGTCTAATTTTACTTTAAGCTTACACAGTACTAAATAAGCTCTTTTCCAAATATTGTTTTTAATTGATAAAAAAATCATCACTAGACATTCCTAGGAAAACATATATATAAAACCTAACTATGTTATATTAAAAAAAATATTGTTCAGCATGAAACTGGTTCAGCATGAAATAGGAGAAAAGAGAAAATTTGTAAATTGTTTTTGAAATGCTAAAAAGAAACTATTGAGGAACCAGTTGCCAATATTTTTTACTTTACATAAAAATAAGGCAATGTAAAAACATTAATAGTAAATCACACATAAACCTGTCTACTGTATATCTTTTCATAATATATTATATAAATATGCAAAATGCAGCTATATTTATATGGGTTTAAAATAATGAAGGTAGACTGAATTTAAATCTAAGGTGATATTAATTTCTTAATTTAATGTATTAAAAATCTTACAAATGTAATTTACTTTTTATGTTTCCCTAATTGTTAAAACCTGTTTTCAACAGGCTTAACAGGTATGCAATGCAATGCTCTACATAGTCTAGGAAAACACTGCATGGTATCTTTCACATTAAATAAAAAAGAGGCTCAAATAACCTAAGATGAATGATTGAATTTGGTGTAGAATCTTTGGCCCTAGATTTAATTTCATATGTACCTCAGGACAAATGTCTAGAAGTGATCATCTCCCTCATGGATGTTGTAAAATACATCAAAATTTAAAGACATTCAAGATACAAAGTTCTATGGAAATGTCTGTTTTTTGTCTTTCTCGTATCTGTGTTTTTTAGTCTCTCCCCCTTTCTATCATTCTCTACCCAACTTCATCTCTATTGGCATTTTTAAATATCCTTTATTTTTAACTAGCCAGAGCAACGAAAAATATGCTGTGAGTATTTATTATAGAAATATAATTTATATCCTTTTTTAATTTAGAAAAGCAAATGAATGATATGTATATTTGCATTGAAAACTCCTACAAAATCTTCCAAATAAAATTACTTCCTACTTATGTAACTTAATTTTCACCTATGCATAAGTAACTTGATAGAAGAAATATTTCATTTTCCTAAAATAAACCCATAAAAAAAATGCATCATGGCCATTTCTTTTTAAGCCACTATCAACAAAGACTTTTTAAAGCTAGACTTAAAATCCCTGATAGGAAGACAATAGCTAAAGCAAAATGAATATGTGCTTGGTAAACTATAAGCTCAGGGAACTTTATTGATTAAAGTAAAATATACCTTATAGTCATAGAATTTTAAGGAGAAGGTGACATTGTCCTCATTTTATAAGTGAAAGAAAAAGGTCCAAAAGGATTAATAGCACAAATTCAGAAAGTAAGTTAGTGGTAAGAAAGCAAGTTGGCAAGAATCCCCATTGAATGATCTTTCACTCATACTAAACACAAGTTTGTATTCAAAGTCTGCCATATATTATGACTTGAACGTTTGCCATACACATTAGGATGGTATGCAGGTGATGCAGTAAATACTTTGCCCAAGTAATTAGCTGCTCAAACATGTACCACAGTATCAAATAAGTATCTGTACATCAGTAATCACTTCACTGAAGGAAAGTATCAACATTGCTTTGTGCTAAAGAATGATTTGACAATACTGCATGTGAAAGCAGAAAATTGTGACCAAACAGATGAAGAGTTGGGCCATTACTGGCATTTTTAGGCAGCACAGTCCAGTGTTAGTTTGTATAAATAATAGTGAGTAATGCTTTCTTCACTTCCTCCTTTTCTTAAATATCTTCACTTTTTCCTTCCTTTGAGGAATGTGCTATGTATTTAAAATAATTTTTCATGTTGTATGGTTATTGCATGAACAAAGAAGGATATTTTAAAAGGAGGGCTATGAAGCACAATACTCTACAGGTAAGTCTTATTGTGGTTGGTCTATGAGTCAAGATGAATGAAAAGTATTTGTTGAAATGAATAGCCTACATATGTTTATAATCTCATGGCATTGTATAGGCACATGAAAATTGGTTCTGTTGCAGTATAGAATAAATTTAAGCACCTCAAAATATAGAATGACTTCTGTACATGGGGAAGAGTCTTGCTCCCTAATATAACAAGATGTATTAACTAAACATCTGTTAGTAATGTCCATTCCTTCTATCACAGCATTTCATTGCAAAGCCAAGGTAAAATACTTTTATAGATATCCAAATGATAGATGCATGTGTGCAGTTGTATTTGTCTGGGAAACACAAATGTTTACCACCCTGTGAAAAGATGACAAGGCAGATGTGAACATTTTGCACATGGTCTTCTGATTTATTAAAACAAATAAAATTAAATCACCTTTGTTTGCTGTAGTCAATAATCCCTATAGAGTACTCTTACAATTCTTACAGAATCATCTACCAGTGCAAACATAGCCATCTGCTAATGCTGCCCACCTATTTTAGGGAATCCGAGCTAGTTATGGCAATGACTTTGAGACTATTTTGATGAAAAGTTTTGGCATAGATGTCCTTAAAAGAGTCTTATTAACACAAATATATCATCTTCACAGGCTGTAAACAATACATCAAAAATGAAGCTCTATTTTTTGTCTTCCTTGCCATCTTTCCCCTTGTCTTCTTTTTCTGTTTTGTCTTTTTCATATTTCTCTTTGTCTGGCTTTGTTACACTATCATATGAAGGTGGAGAGACAGTGGATGGGGTTGCATCTGTTTTTTCTGGACTTGAGTTCTCATTAACATTATTAAAGACCATATCTTCTTTATTGGGCAAATCATCGTCTCGGTCTCCATCTTTTATGTATATACTTGATATATTTTTGACATTTTGCCGTAAGCGGTAACGTCTGTAAGCACGCTGAATGACAGTAGCAGACACATCCTCTTGTTTTCGTTTTAGTGTAGTTGTTATGGGTTCATAGGACACTTTAGAAGGATTTGCTGACATGAATCTTTCTTCCATCTGTGAACGTAGAGAGTCCATCTCTCCGCTCTCACCCAGAACACGCTTTGTAAAAGCAAATAAGATGTCAAGACAATGGATCCGGTCTCCACTGACCATGGGCAGATCCATGGCAATGAGCTGGACTTTGTTTGGTTTTGCTATGAGGAGAGGAGGATCTAGGGCAGCTGCGAAGTCAGAGAGTTTGCTATACTCTATAAACTGGGTGGCATCAGGATCAAACTTCTCCCAAACCTCATAGAACATCTCAAAGTCATCCTCACTCAGGGGCTCAGTACTTTCCTCAGTAGCGACACTGAAGTTCTCCAGGATGACAGCAATGTACATGTTCACCACAACTAGAAATGATATGATGATGTAACTGACAAAATAGAATATCCCAACAGATGGGCTACCACAGTCTCCCTCAACTGAACTTCCAGGATGGACTTTTTTGGGGTCACAGTCAGGAGGTGCACTGTTGAGAATAGGTGCTAGCAATCCATCCCAGCCAGCAGAGGTGGTAATTTGGAACAGGCAGATCATGCTGTTGCCGAAGGTCTCAAAATTGAACATGTCATTAATTCCAGCTTCCTTTTTAACATAGGCAAAGTTGGACATTCCAAAGATGGCGTAGATGAACATGACCAGGAAGAGCAGGAGGCCGATGTTAAACAAGGCAGGAAGGGACATCATCAGAGCAAAGAGCAGCGTGCGGATCCCCTTTGCCCCTTTGATCAGACGTAAGATTCGACCAATCCTGGCGAGACGGATCACTCGGAACAGGGTAGGGGACACAAAGTATTTTTCTATCAGCTCGGCCAGAAACATACCTGGTGAGGAGGGAGGGGATAGAAATAGTTAAATTTCCATGTTACAGAAAATCATGACTTTAAGTATATTTATGTTTACCTTATCTCTTATGATTTCAGGACTGTCATTTTATATTGAAAGCAACTTCATAACAGTCAAAAGATCGAGCAATCCCAAAGGAAAATGATTGAAATTGTCATTGTGACATTTTCTCCCCTTTTACTAAGTTTGTGGACGTTGATTTTTTTCCCCTCCATAATAATTTTAATTATAAAGGTAATACCTACTCATGTGGAAAATTCAAGCAGTACAGTAAAATGTTATAAAGGAAATATAAGTCACTTGAAATGTCACCAATTATAATCAGTTACTATTTTGCTGAGTGTCACTCTAGACATTTTTCTATGAAAGCTCACACACACACATTGTCACACGAATGTAATTATGTCATATAAGCATCTTTTATAATTTATTTTAGTCACTTCATCATATGTCATGGAAATATTTCCATACAAATGACAACAAAGTAATTTCTTATAGTTTTACAATGTTCTGTCCAAATAAACACATATATTCAAGAATTTTATGTTGTTCAATATTTTTGGCTGAGATGAATATCTGAGTAGGTATATTTTTTCTAGTTACATGAGCATCATTTGATAATACATTAGTAAAAGTTAGATCAAATAGCATATTTAAAATTTTGTTATATAGCACGAACTCTATCTCCAGAAAGTTTGTACAACTCTTCATAGTGATATATGAAAGCGTTCATACTCCACATGCTCAATTAGTATTGTAGTACTTATAATTTTTACCAGAAAATCTTTATGATGTTTCAAAACATCTCATTATAACTTATTTGCATTTTTCTTGGAAAAAATTTCCACATTTTTTTCTTATTTATTGGACATTTTGTGTGCTTGTTGCCTATTTTCAACTTTTTCTTTTGGCCATGTTAAGTCCTTTGCCCATTTCCCTATTGAGAGCTTAACTATTTTCTTATTGATTTAGGAAGACTATTTTTCTATTGAAAGTGCTAATCCTTCATTGTTTTTAAATGTTACATAAATTTTTTCCCTGTCTTTTGTCTTCCAATCTTTTTGTTTTGAGGAGAGGTAGTGGTGAGTTTTTCTCCATAGAATATTTTGATTTTTATGTAGACATAGTTGTTATTTTTTCTTCATAGATTCAAAATGTAAGATGACATAGGAAGGACTATTCAGGTTCATTGTTATAAATCTATTTCTTCTTGAATCCATTTTGTTTTACACTTTAATCTTTGATTCATGTGATCTTTCTACTGAGCAAATTATTTATCTTCTATATATTTGAAGTTAAATTTTGAATTATCTATTTGAATCCATTGAGCTTTTTAATACAGTTTTATCAATGTTATAATAGTCTAAATATCTAGCAATACTTTAATTTTTCTTCCAGATGAATTTTACAATCATTTGGACTTATATTGCCAATTTATTATCTCCATCATGCAAAAAGACTTACTTATATTATCACTGGGATAACACTGTATTTATAATTAATTTATTTTAAAAAGGGTCATGATTAGAGTGATGGGCTTCTTATTCAAGTAAAAGAAAAGGCTTTCAATTATTTAAGACTTCTTTTATGTGAGCTAGCTTTCCTCATACAAGTCTTAAGCATTTCTTATTAAAGTTGTTACTAGATATTTTATTTTTATTGCCAATGTAAATGAGATTTTTCTTCAGGTATACTTTCTAAATTTTTTGTCCACACATAAAACATTCATGAATATTGATGCATGTGATTTAAAATTTGTATCCTCTGAAATCTAACTGAATGCATGTTTTTGGTTGATTCTCTTTCATTTTTAAAGAATGCTATAATATGATCTGAAGATGAAGATAATTTGCTCCATGTTCCTGTTTACTTATCTAATTGCATCAGCCAATACTGTTAAAAATAGAAGTGACAGAGGAACACTCTTTTTTTCTTCCTAATTTAATGGGAACCCTCCCACTATTTTGCTTATTATTACTCTTAGATTCCTACCTAAATTTTAATTTGTTTTCTTATATCTTAATACGTTCTTAATTCTCTTTTTTTCAAAAACTGGTTTTGAATGCCTCTTCTAAGTTACATAGTACTCAATAAGGAGGTTTTAGGTCATGTGACCTTTAACCCTTCTGGGACTGTTGTTTTATCATCTATAAGTTGAATTTGAATTAAATAATCTCCACAATCCCATTCTATAATTTGTAATTATAAAAATAAATGCAACCCTAAAATACGGGGCAAAGCATGTACAGATAATGAGAAAACAAGAGAACAGAAAAACAGCTATAGTAATGAAAGGGGA
Organism: Cryptoprocta ferox; assembly: GCA_028646485.1. Taxonomy (NCBI): domain Eukaryota; kingdom Metazoa; phylum Chordata; class Mammalia; order Carnivora; family Eupleridae; genus Cryptoprocta; species Cryptoprocta ferox. The sequence goes on from CM053578.1 coordinate 44,230,992, forward strand.
GAAAGTACACAATCATATGCTGTGATTCATGGACATGACTAAGGTTGGTTAAGAAATGATTGTATTGGCAAGTCTTTGCCAAGTATAAAGCCATAAGAAATGAAAATGTCATTTCTTAAGACCTTACCTTCACTTTGAATTTAGAAAGAATTTTCATGAAGAGTCAGGGATATTCCGGCTATTAGTGATCATTAATAATAAACTGATCAAGGGACAGTTCTCATATGTGCTAAAATTGGAGGTGATTTCAGATTCTGCATTGGTATTCCTACCTACATATAGGTATTTCTACCTACAACCCTACATATAGATGTAGCTGCTACTTCTGTGAAGGGTAATCTTGGAAATCAAATATCAAGAAGTATTACATGCTTCTAATAAACAGAAAAGTTGTGGCTTTGAGGCCTATAGCATGAACATAAGAATTCTGACACAGAGGTCTTTGTTTTATTTAGTTTTGTTTTTAAGTTTCCTCCATTCTTCATTTTACTAACATATTCAAAAGTAAATTTACATTCAAGAATTCAAAACCTTCTCTGAAATGTGTGAAGTTTAGTTTGATTCAAAATGGTCTTACCTACAATGGAGAGAATCACAACCACAAAATCAAAAATGTTCCATCCTACAGTGAAGTAGTAGTGTCTGAGGGAGATCAGTTTCAGCACACATTCTCCAGTGAAAAGGATAATAAAAACCACATTTATCCAATATAAAACAACAGTCATGTAGTCACTTTGTCCCTCTTTTTCTACCATCATGGTTACCATGTTGAGGCAGATAAGAACCATGATGGTGATATCAAAAACTTGGTTTGTTACTAGGTCAAATATACATCCTTGGAATTTGTTCTGTAAAGAAACAAGAATAATATGGAATGTAGAGTAAATTTTGCAAATATCCATTTATCACTACATTAGTAAAAAAATTTTTTTGAAGTTATGTCTTCAAAAGTTGTATAAATTATCTTTGGTCATAGGTTCTTGATTTCCACAAGAGGTATTATTCATGAGTTAAATCAAAGTCAGAGTGAACAAAAGCTTTTTGTTGTTGTTGCTGATTTTCAGTATATAGCAGACAAACCACACTGCAGTTGGTCATGTATACTAACATTTGCTTTTAAGCTCATCCATCCTAGTATGTTAAATATGAATTGTTTCAGTCACCGGTAGGTTTTTCACTAAAACACCTCAGCTCTACTACCTAGAGTATTTCAAGTTAATAAAATAACATGTCTCTAAATTTCTACTTTGCCATATTACTTTAACTAATGTGTTGCATTGTCTTGTACTTATATGACTGCTGTAGTATCAGAGACATATTTTCCTATCTCTTTCATGTATGGAATATATATTTCCATACATATCCATACTTACATATCACCTTTCTTTTCAGTCTCACTGTTAGTATTACACCTTCTAGGAAACACAGTTTCTTCAAAATCCTTTTAGGAAAGGCTTTAAAGGAAAGCTTTAAAGTGTTTTATCAAGATCAAGTAGGACATGCAAAAAATTAAATACCAGGACTTCAAATCCATAGATTGTGATTCAATAGGTCTGGTTGAGACCTGGCTATATGTCCATTTAAAAAGTTCTGGGAGATCCTCATGTTGCCAGCTGGGTACTAACTGCCATTGTCTTCAGCCATGACTCTTTGGCAAGGTGTGTTATGTTGAATATAATATTATATGCATTTAAATTTTATTCCCCCCATTGTTAGAGAAACACAAACTATTCTTTGACTGCTTAGAGTCACTATTTTTCCATCTGAGCCCATTTCTGGTCTTGACTTCACAGTAGGAAAATGTTTAGACACATGACCAGTCCAACTGCTTCTCTTGCTATTTGTTGCAATATCAAAAATCTTCATGTCAGTTTTACCCTACTGATAGACCACAATCGCTACATCATAAAGTCATCACTTAGATAAATAAATTTCAATTAGAATTATATTTTGTTTGTATACTCTAAGACCACTGTACTAGTAATAAGCTGTGTAGCTAATATAAAAGTAAAACCATATATAATTATTTTTCATTTTTATAGGAATATTAAGAACAGTGATAATGTTCAAAATACATATATTCAGTTTTATAAGGCCTTTTGTTCAAATATTAGCATTTATGTTTAAGAACTAGTTGTACATTAAAGAAGAATTAAAAATAATTTGAGAATTTATACGCTAAAGATATATTTGTAAAAATATACAGGTGCCCCTGAACAACAGTTTTGAACTACCTGGGTCCACTAATCATGGATTTTTTAAAGATAAATACAGTGCAGTACTGTAAATATATTTTTTCTTTTTTATGATTCTCTTAATAACATTTTCTTTTCTCTAGCTTACCTTATATAATACAGTATATAATACATATAACATGTAAAATATGTGTTCATCCACCATTTAGTTTATCAGTAAGATTTTTGGTCAACAGTAGGTTATTAGTAGCTAAGATTTTGAGGAGTCAAAGTTGATACGCAATTTTGACAGTGTGGAGGGTTGGTGCCCCTAACCCCTGTGTTGTTTTAGGATGAACTGGTTTTTCTTTCTTTTCTCTTTTTTTTTTTTTTTTTTTTACCCCTGGCCGAGGTATCGGCTTTTGTGGTTTCTTAGATCCCAGCTTTTTCATCGCATTGTAATATTTCTTCTGTTCTTCTGTCATAAAGATGTCTTGACCTCCAAGGTAAAGAAATAAAAAATAAATCTAGTTAAAACCAGAATCATGGTCTGGATCTTTCCTCAAATCATTTAGAAGGGTTGAAAATGTATTAATATAGAAATAAAATGCATTTTATTATGGGCCACATAGCTATAAATAAACTCCATCTTAAAGAATTACTTAGATGTAGGCATGTTACTCTCCATATATATATAATGTATATATAATACATATATGTATGCATATATGTATGTAATGTGCATATATATGCATACATATATAATGTAATGTGCATACATATATGCATACATATATGCATACATATATAATGTAATGTGCACATATAAAATATATATAATAATTATTGGCTCAATTTTCTTTTGGTGCGGTAACCCCTGTCATTTTAAACTATGTGCTAGTATTTCATTTTATCTGCTACCTATCTCAGGCATTTTATTGCTAGATTACAAATATATTAGGAAGAGTTATAAAAAATAATACTAAATATCTTTTTTGATGATCTGGCTAATATTTGGGACTCTAATGAAAAGTAGGGGCCAAAACCATATTAAAAATAGTTTTATATTATTTGTATTCATTTATAAATGCCATATTCCTTTAGCACAGAAAAAGAATACACAGTAGTGCCCTCTTATCTGTGGTTCTGCTTCCCATGGTTTCTGTTACCCGTGGTCAACTGTGGTCCAGAAGAAAGTGATCCTCCTGGCATAGGTCAGAAGGTCAATAGTAACCTAAGGCTACATCACAATGTCTACAGATATTCACCTCACTTCATCTCATCACATAGACATTTGATCATCTCACACCATCACAAGAAGGGTGAGTATAGTACAATAAGATATTATGAGTGAGAGAGACCATATTCACATAACTTGTATTATGGCATATTATTCTACTTTATTATTGTTGTTGTTAATCTTTTACTACGCCCAATTTATAAATTAAACTTTACCATAGGTATGCATGTAGAAGAAAAAACATAGTGTATTTAAGGTTTGGTACTATCTGTGGTTTCAGGCATCCACTGGGGGTGTTGACACATATGCCCTATAGATAACGGGTGAGGAAGACTACTGTACAGTGAACATGTAACACACAATATCTGTGTGTGTGGGGGGTGGGTGTTTCAAGAAACTCATTAGCTATGTTTTTTCATTCCAATAAATTTCAACATAAACAGGTTAATGAATGTCAACAGTATGTATAATAGTGTTCGAAGTATTGAGGGAATTACCAATGATCCAGGATCCTTGACCTGAAGGACTTTCTAATGAATAGACAACCTTTAAATTTCAACAGTAAAAATAACTAACTCTGAAGATTTTTGGGGTCGCCTGTGTGGCTTAGTCAGTTAAGCAACTGAGTTTGGCTTATGTCATGATCTCATGGTTTGTAAGTTCGAGTCCCATGTTGGGCTCTGCACTGACAGTGCAGAGTCTGCTTTAGATCCTCTGTTTCTCTCTCCCTCTTCATCCCCAGTTTGCACCCTCTCTCTCTTTAAAAAAATAAAAAATAAACAAACAAACAAATAAATAAATAAATAAACATTGGGGTGTGTGGGTGGCTCAGTTGGTTAAGTGTCTGACTTCAGCTCAGGTCATGATTTCGCAGTTTGTGAGTTCAACCCCTGCATTGGGCTTTGTACTGACAGCTGGGACCCTGGAGCTTGCTTTGGATCCTGTGCCTCCCTCTCTCTCTGTCCCTCCCCTGCTCACATTCTCTCTCTCTCTCTCTCTCTCTCAAAAATAAATAAACATTAAGAAAAAATTTAAATAAAGTTTTTTGATCTTTAGCTCACAAAGGGGGCCTAGAAGCTTTACCTGTCCTTTTAGGGTATGCTAATTTTCTTTAAATTATCTGTAATTTTTACAGATTCACACATTTTCTACATAGATCTGTAATATCAAATTTTTAGTAATGGAATAAATTAGTATAATCCATGTAATTAGGAATTTATTTTGAATAATTTATAGTTCTCAAATCCTTACTTAACTTGTAGGGTCGGGAAGTTAAAGATGATCTCATTATTGTTTGCCTTTAGTTTTCTTGAATTAGGCAATAGTCAGCTTCCTATTATATTGCATTTTTAAAAATTTATCAAATACCTAATGGTAACCAGACTCCGCTTTCTTTCTTAAACTATTTTAATTCACCTTTATTCTAGTTGATATACAGTCTTTGGTATTTATCTTACATATTCATGCTCGGTATCAGGAAGAGCCTTTTGGCCAATGTTAACAGAACTATGTATGAGCAGTAGCTGAATATCATAGCGTGTCAAGAACTTACCAGAAGCTAGGAAAACACTGGGAAGAGAATTCTGAATTAGTGGTAAAAATCAAAGTGGCTAATTTTAACTTTTCTGAATGATACCTTGTTTGCCAAAATAATAAATAGTGGGAATAAAACGAGGAGGAGATTACAAAATACTCCAATAAAGGAATTTGTGTTGTTTGGTTTGGTTTTACTGTAGCTTTAGAGACCTTGTGCAAAATGTATCCCTTTAAAAGCTAGATGGAAGACACTCTAAGTCTGGCTGGTCTTTTTCAATGTTACACACCACTGGTCAAGGCTGTGTTACATAGTACTTCAGACTTTAGTTCTAGTATCAGATCATCTTTGTTCAAATCCTATCTCTGTTGTCCTTGGGCAACTTTTTTAATCTCTTTAAGGAAAAGTTATCTAATCATTACAAGAGTAGCTATATCTTAGTTGTTTTATTTGGAGGGTCAACTGAGATAATCCATTCAAAGCACTCAGAATAATGCTAGATACACGAGCCCTCAATAATTGTTAGTTGCTATTACTGTTGATGTTATTGACCTTCCTAATAAGGTTATGGTTACTAAAAGGGGTTGCTTTACTTAGAACTTACCCATATGTAACCAGGGCTATACTAGGTCTTTGTGTAAATATACTACATATTTTCCCTTTTATAACTTGAACCTATTAATAATTTGTGTTCTAATTTTCCAAAGTATGTTTTCTAATGAATTATTAAACTCTTATTATCACATGAACTTATTAAAATGAAAACATTACTTATGGAACTGATGGGTATTTGGAAAAACTAGTAAAGTGGGGTTGGTTATTAGGGAAGCTATGAGCTGAGACCAAAGTACTAAGTTAGAAAGCCTTAAGAATACACTGGGAAAAGAATATGAGCTTTGAAGTCAAACAAAGCTTTTAATGGATCCTGAATGCCAATGGACTTGTTGATTGCTTTGAAACAAGTTACTTATCCTAACCAGGCCCCAGCGCATATACTTTTCTATAAAAATGCCACTTTCATTAGCTTGTCTGTGGATTAGATGAATTCACATATACAAAGTTATCTACCAGAAGGGCTCCTATGTAGTAGGTTAATTGAAGTGTTGATCCTGTCTCTCAGTAGCGTGGAAAGAAACCCTAGGCCATTCAGAAAAGGTCAGAATATAAAAGGTAAGCTTAAATTGCAGATGAAATACTAGAACAAACGTAGGGGATAGTGGTAGTTGGCAGTGCTTCTAAGTTAGTAACTTTTGCCTGACAGTAATGGTATGGGTGTCAACCCATCCCATCTTCCTCCAGTGGCAATTCTTGTAAGAATAACATTTAAAAGCAAGAAGATTAAAGCAATTAGGGCTGTGGCTGTCCTGTCCATGGTCACATGGCTTTATCTAGATACATGTTTGATTTATCCTCTGCAGGGAATATTGGGGAATCATATGTATATGCTTATATACTATATATACACATATACAATTACTAGAGTTGAAAAAAATAATTAAATAGAAAATTAGAGTATACTTTGTAAAATTATTTTCAAGGTTAATTGTCAATTTTTAAAGATTCTCTGAATGTATGATAATGTTAGCTAAGTGTGACTCTTAGATATTAAATGTAATAATAGAAGATGGAATTTTCAAAAAATCTTTGAAAAAAACCTATATTTGAAAATATAAGCATAAATAACATTTAACATTTACTAAATTTTCTTCCAATTGTGAATATCAACCATGTACAATAATGACATTTCATTTCTTGTACATCTATCTTTTCTTAAATGCTAAGCCAGTATCTAAAATTACTCCCTCTTGGAATTCTACCCCTTATCTTGGAAAGATTTATTTTCCTGTGGGTGGTGCTACAGCCACAGTAACTCAGCCAACTTTGACAGGAAAATTGAGAATTCTTAGATGATTTATTCTCTTGCAAATCACAGATAGTATTGTAGACTGTATCCACTGCAATCTCTTCATTGAACATATCCCGTATTCTCCATTGCTGCAAATTACTAATTTGGAGACTTAAACGTGGTCCAGGTTGCAGGTAATGCAGAATCTGACCTAGTCTTGGGTCTCTCTCCAGTCATTCTACGCATCATTGCTGGATTCAGTTTTTAAATTAGAACTGAGTTTTCACGGTCTCAGGAAGAAGAGACTCCGGAGTTGGATCTGTGATGAGGCTACCTCCTGACTGTCGGATCACACGCATGTAACACATCCTCTCTGATGGGGGATGTGGTGATAAGATGCCTTTTAGATTTGTTGTAAAACCTGACTAAGATTACATGTGTGGAATACTTTACACAAAATCAGACACATCATCAAGTCTTAATAGATGCCATTGTCCTGCCTATATGTGCTCCCTTGCTCAAAATATCTCAATGACACATCAGCTCCTACTGAAAAATACCTAATATGGCTTTTCAGATCTGCTCTCAGGCTAGACTTCATCTTGTACTATTTCTCTTCTTAAAACTTCATCTCAAAACTCCATCTAGACTGGATGGAAGGCTATTCCTCCTGGATTATTGCCTTTTTCGTCAGCCCTATGCATGTGCTCACACATTTCTCTACCCCCTCTGTGGATTATCCATCTTTCTGCCCCTCAGTTGCTATGTCTTATTAATCTTACAAGGACTACCAATTGTCACATAAATCATACAACATTCTATAGCTGTTTTTTTCTATTTAAATCTATTTTTCCTCTGCCCACTTATTTTGTTGTTGTTATATTGTTGGTTTTGTTAATTTTTGTTACACTTATCACTATTTCATACTATAGTATTTAGGGATCTAGCATAGTGCAGGGCCTAAAAAAATATATGTAGTATATGGGATCAACTACTGACTTTATTAAAACTATGATCTTACTAGATGCATGATCTTGGTACATCACTTAACCTCTTTGTGACTGCCCACATTTACATAAAGTCTACAATAATAATAATAATAATAATAATAATATACATTTTAGGGTGGATATTTTAGGTTGAATTATGTCCCCCAAAAAGATATTTTAAAGTCCTAGTCCCTACTACTTCAGAATTACCTTATTTGGAAATGTTGTCATTGCAGATGTAATTATATCAAGGTGAGGTCATACTACAGTAGAGTGAGCCTTTAATCCAGTATGACCAGTGCCCTCATAAGCAAAGGAGAGAGACACAGAGAGGGAAAACACTCCATGTGACCATGTAGGCAGAGATTACCAATATGCTGCTTGTAAGCCAAATAACACTTGAACTACCAGATACTGAAAGATGCAAGGGAGGATCCTCCCCTAAAGGCTCTTAAAGAGAACATGGCCCTGCCAAAACTTTGATTTTGGACTTGTAGCTCCCATAACTGTGAGAGAATAAATTTCTGTTGTTTGAAGCTACCAGAGTGTGGTACTTGGTTACAGGAGCCCTAAAAAATTAATACAGTTGATGTGTAGGTTAATGAAACATAAATCTCAGGAGAGTATCTCACTTGCAACATTCAACAAATCTTAATTTCCATCACATGTATCATTTCTTCTGCTATGATACAAACTCCTTGAGGTCAGGAAACATATCCTGTGTTGTCCATCAAGGGCCAGTCCAATATGTACCACACAGAACAGTGGCTCAGAGAATGAATGAAGTAACTACTTATGAAATATGTTTTGAATAAACAATTAGTGCAATTAATTTTTCTTAACTAGTCAATCCTCTATAGCAGACTTGTTAAAAAACTGAATACTTGTCATATTGCTTAAAAATATGACTTAGGAGATAATTATTTTCTGTGCAGAGATAAATGAGATTAAGCATATCTGTATTTAACTATTTAAAAAATAAATGAAGTTATAATGAAGCTAATTACTAATTGATTTCAAATTAAATTTCACATTATATTTTTAGGAAAATAATTGTTCATATTTTTCAGTACAGTAAAAAAACCTTAAAATACTTATCTTTTTTTTCTGTTGGTTGAAATTATCTATGATGACACCAATGAATAAATTCAAAGTGAAGAATGACCCAAAGATTATAAAGATGACAAAATAAATATACATATAGAGGCTGTATTCATAGATGGGCTGCTTGTCTACCTATAAAATGAACAGAAGTTAGCAGCATATTGACAATGACATTAATCATTTTGTTTTTTACAGGGTCTGACAAGTTGATCCAAACAGTGCTCTCCTAGATGAACTTGGCTTTTCAGAAGCCATACCATTTTGAGGATCAGCCTAAACTTTCTTAAAAATTTATTCAATATTAAGGAAATATTTATTGCATGCTTACTATGTATATGAATATAATCTTCAAATGACTACAAAGGACCTAACCATATGTAGTACTTGTTCTCAGATTGGTAGGACAATTTAGTAACTAAATTAACTAAAGTATGTTTTTTATTTCCAGAAAAAAAAACTGTAAAGAAGGTGATACCATATTTATATAAATTTTACTGATTTTTTTTTCATCATTTGACTACAGAAATGTCTTCACTGGATTTAACTTCTTACCATGGAACTCATTTAATATAAACTCTTCCACAGCATTTTAAATATAAAAACAAAATCTATGAATAAAAAATTTTAAAACCCATGAATAACTTATGATATTTAATTTTTATTTTGATAAATGTATTTATTGAGCACTTATTGCCAGGCTATGCAATTTCCAGGCCTACATTTTCTTGTTGGTTCCTCAGAACAATCCCATGATGTGGACAGTAAATATTTTCTTTTTATAGCCAATAAACAAGCTGAGAGAGGCAAAGTAATTTGCCCAAAGTCAGGTGCAGAGCTTATATATGATAGAGTCAGAATTTGAGTTAAGCTCTGTCCCCAAATGCTGCACATGTAATCACAAGGCTATTGTTAGGTGGAAGGAAGTTCTTCATTTTGTGTGTACATACCAAGGGCTCCTTGGAGCTACTATTTGAAAATGGCTAACCTAAATAAGGAGCTTTAAAAATTGTGGAGTTTGTGTTACATTGACCAATACTTACATTAACAGAATCAACAGCTGCATACATAATATCCATCCATCCCTTAAATGTTGCCTGTAAATATAACAATAGAGTCTGAATGTGAAACTCATACTCTAAAATAGAAATACATGAGCTCGGTCCATTTGTTGTTACATTTATTAAGTGACATCAAATCACTGGATTTTACTGTATTTCAAAATATCAATTTAATATGAAGACACTATGTTGAGAACCAAAAGGACATAGTCCCAAGTCACATTGTAAATCTTAGTCATAGTTAATTATTTCTAAATTCATACAATTCCTGAAAATTTTGCACATAAACTTTAATTTTTCCAGAGGTAGAGTTTTCCAGAACATATTTTATAGGCACATGTTCTAAGGAAGACCAAGTCTCTTTTTAAAGTCACAAAGTACATTATCTTTAATTTCTAGTTAATAGATTAAACAATGAATTATATCCTTCATCCGGAGTCTACTAAAATATAAAGCATTCATGATAGGGCTCACTTACAACTTGAAGCAGAGACAGGTAGCCAAGTCCAACATTATCAAAGTTCACCTTCAGGTTTTTCCATCGCACATTTTGACTAATGTTCATCAGTGCAGAACAGTCAGAACGATTTTTAACTAGACTTGTTGGAAAACGTGACCCATCCGTGGTATTAACACACTCATAGAACTTTCCAGCAAACAAATTTACTCCCATGATGCTAAATATTAGCCAGAATATAAGACACACAAGTAGCACATTCATGATGGAAGGAATTGCACCTATGAGTGCATTCACGACCACCTAGTATTCAAAGGAAAGAAAAGGATGATTAGGATTAGTAAAAATGTTAAATAGTCAACATTAATGAAACACAATGCAGAATTAAAGAAATTAGAAAAGGCACCCTTACATGTTTAAGACATCAAATCACCAACCAACATGTATTAATTAGCTGTCTATGCTTAGTAGTATGCCAACCAAAACAAAACGAGACAGGAGCCCTGTGATCAATAAGTCTGCTTAAAATATATGATATATATTTTAATTTATAATATATTAATATTAATTACTACAATATTAGTATACAATGTATATTAAATATATAATATATGCAAAACAAAGTAGCTAAAATGATACCATAGCTTAAATAAATGAAGAAATAAAAATAATAAACCAAAAACCTGATATATGTAAGTTGTAAATCTGTATAATCTAGAAAAAAAAGAAATTTCTAAGTATAAATGATAAAAAAATTAAAAAATGTACATTTAAAGGTTCCTAGTCCTAAAATTGTCAGTGCTAAAATTTTCCCATATAGAGAAACCATTGGTATATATAAACTGGAGTTAATGTTGGGAGTCTTTTAGTGTATGAATTCCTTATATTTAATTGGTTCTGCTAGTTGTATGGTACTGAACTCAATTAAGACCTTGGGACCTCTGTTTCTTCATCTACAAAATGAGAGCCATCTGTTCAAATTTATTATTCTAAGTTTAAATATCCTTTATATATAAGTCCTTGGATAAATATAGATAATGCTTGCCTTGGTTAAAACAAAAATGAAGTAGTTTATCTTTAATACTTCCTTTATTTCAGCTTTTCAGCATTTCCACTGCTATTAATCACTTGTGCCTCTTGCCATTCCAATTTTGCTGCATGGAGACTATTGTAGCATTTATCACTCTCCAGATTTTCTTAATTACCCCATCTTTCAAATCCTGTCTTTTTATATATCAGCTCTAGTCTGTATTTGAGTCCAAATGTGTTAAAGACTAATTTGTTAAGTAAGAGCATTGTCTTCCCCTTTTTTCCAAATAGTGAAACATTAAGAATCTTTGACCCTTTTTGAGATTTTCTAGAGCAGGGGTTGGCAAGAATTTTCTTAAGTATTTTTAGGCTTTGAGGGTTATATGATCTCTCTTGCAAGTATGCAATTCTGCTCCTGTAGCAATAGATTATAAACCAATGTGCATGGCTGAAAGGCAATAAAACTTCCTTTACAAAACAGCCAATCAGCCTGTGGGCTTCAGTTTGTTGACCTCTGACCTATAGCAATAGTTATTACCGTAGGGTCTGTGGGCCATCGAGCTTCGATGCCAGCATACAATTCTATGAAAAACATTATGGGTGAACTCTTTTTAATGAAGAGATGATTCATACTTTTATGAGATCTTTATAGTGTACATGGCACTAAAAGGGTTAGGAAACACAGGAGTAGAGAATAAAATTCAAAGTGGTCAACTTTAGTTCCAGCCTATGCTTTCATCCTCACTTCCTGCTAACTTCCCCACTGTGCTTATCACTACAGCACATTTATCCTTCTAGTCATTGCTCAAACATGCCTTGCACACTTAACCTTATACTTCTCTACCAGGTAGCATCTCTGCCTGGAATGTCAAGGTGCCTGGGGTTTGGGGCCCACTATTTCAGTCATGGCTCCAAAGTCACCTCCTTGTGAGGCCTTCCTAGACTTCCCCAGGCAGTTACTCTAGCCTACGGTCCTGCAGTACTGTATGCTTGCCATTTTATAGCAGATGTCATAGAGTAACTACTGTTTCCCTGTCTGTCTCTCCATGACTTTTGTCCCTACTCAGTCTTGGGGGACTGGGGTCTCTTCATCACTCTACTCTTTTTATAGCCTAATAGCTGACAAATAGTTGGTGTTTAAAATGTTTGCTGAAAGAATGTGGGCAATGGTGGTCTCTGAGGGAGATAGGTACATATTGGTCTGATGAGCAGCCATTTGGGAAAGTCAATAAGGTTAGGAGCCTCAAGACTCAAAGGAAGCTAACTACAAAATGACTCAAATCATTATTTCATTTACTCTTTAGAATTATCTTGCAGTGTGAAGAAACATATCACTTTTACATGGTTAATAAATGCTAAAGAGACATATCTGCTCCTCCAAATATATTAAAACATTCTCCTGCATCCTGTTCAGCTATATTATAGATAAAAAACAAAGAGCAAAAAGGGTAAAATAATGGGCTAGCTTAATTGCTGAGGGACGTAATTTTCCAGGGGAAAGTATATTCTTTCTTCATGAAAATGTAGTATATAGTCTGTTTGAGTCCAGATATGCGTCGTAAGTTCTAGATCGATTGTAACATTCTACCAATGCTCAAAAAATGAAGTTAATGTCAATGGATTCCAATACTGTCTTTCTGTATGATAGCACAACTTGTAATTTTTCAATTCTTATATGATAAAAGTATTGAATTATGCTTATGATTTTTTTTGTATAATTATCATCTCTCATATACGTAGGAGCCATCATATACTGGATGCATCCAACAGTAGACATAACAATCATAGTTTAGCAGGGATAACACTGAAGATCTGCTGGACTAAAAGATCTCTGATATTCACCTGAGGCTTCAGATTTCTGAGCCCCACCCCAGAGTTCATGATTCAATAGGTCTAGAGGAGGGCCTGGGCTTCTGTATTTCTAATAAGTTCTTAGATGCTGCTGCTGGCTGGTCTGTAGATCACACTTCGAGAAGCAGTGAGATAGACTAATCTGCATGTTAAGTTGTTCAGAGATTACAGGTAGAAAGAGGCAGTCAGACAAATAAGTACAAAACAATATAATAAGGATTTTGTGTGTCTGAACATAAAGGGAGAATGCTCACTTATGCCTGGTGGTGAAGAGACAAAGCAAATTTAAATTGAGGCCTAATGGCTAGGTAGGTGTCTGCTATGCTGGTGAGCTAGGGTTGAGACAGGGCAGGGAGAAGCACTCCCAGCCAAGAGAACAACAGAAGCATGAGAAAGCAGTTATAAATCTGGTGAAAAAGAAATTTGAGGAGGGCAGCAATAAATGAGGATATGGACTAATTAGAGAAAATAAGGTCATTGTCCTCCATGTATTTTATGAAGTTGCTAGTTTAATACAGCTCTGAAAGCTAAGTTGCCGGTAGTTATTATTTATCTCACCTTGTTTGTCTCTGCAAAATGATCTCTTTTCAGACACCATGCAGCCTAGTGCAAATTCGGTAAATTTTCAGAGCTTTAGTTTTATCAAATGTAATTTGGATATCATCCTGCTATTATCTAAACATTTATTTTAAGTATGAAATTTAAGGTGGTGGCTGATGCCACTTTACTTCCCTGATTTTTCTTATGACTCCTACCAGGGGAGCTCTTTAAAAAAATGTTTTCTGAGCACCTGATACAGGCAAGTCCTTGATAACTTGTATATGGGAGATGTTATCAGAACTAATAGTGTCCCCTTCACTTAAATTTCCTAGCATAGGGAAGATTTTCATTTAAAAAGGGAGAAGTCACTTATTTGGATTACTGCCTAACAGTATTCTGTGATGGAGGCATTACTGTATTTGATTTACTCTTTGTTAAATACTATGCACCAAATACTGTGTATATGCATATCTACACACACATATATAAACACTCCATCTATATGCCTATACATACATGTATGTGTATATAAACAGTCCACAATTTCCACATACTTGGTTTTTCATATTTTGTACTCCATTTAGAAAATAAGAATACTAGATTAGAAAGTTTATATTAGTAGTTTGGCATTTTCTTACCCTCATTCCTTCAAATCTAGATAAAGCTCTTAGAGGTCTTAAAGCTCTAAGTGTCCGAAGGGATTTAATGGGGCCAAGGTCTGAGTAGCCGAGAGTGTTTGCAACTAAAGTAACCAAAGAAACCTACGAAAAATAAAATTTTCATTAATCATTTCAATGAAATAATAAAGCATAAAGAGGAAAAGTCAATTTCAAAGATCACCAACAGCAGATCAATAAGAATAATATGATTTTATATATCAAATTATCTAGTCATTGCCTAAAAATAGGTAAGATTTATGCTTTTGTAGCATAAGAAAGGTTAATGAAAATAAAAGAAATAATAAAAGGGAAATAGGTTATTTCTTATACCTGAATAAAAATCACACATTCTTTTTACACTTTTGTAGTCAATGATTATGTACTTGCTTATTAATATGCTTATGCTTGATATATTTAATTAGATAATGCTATACATTTAATTAGAGCAACTTATGTTATACATTTATGCTATGCATTTAATTAGAGCAACTATCAAAATTTCAATTATAATAAAACCCAGGGCATAAGAAAGTGTGTGATTCTGAAGCTAAGTCATAAGAGTATGGCATTAATTCAGCCAAATCTATGTCTTAGTATAAACCTTATTCAAAAGCATTTTGAAGACTCATGATTTTGAGATGGAGCTAACTCCCCACAAGACTGTTCTGCTTGTGATTTCTCAGAACCGGCACCAAAAAGATTTACCTAGTAATAGATACTGGGAAAAAATCTCAATTGTATTGAAGAGAGTACAAACATAGGTGATCTCACTGGCTTTACAATCAACACAGACATACAGACCATCATGTTAGACCTGCCACAATTACCATAATCAGTATGCAACAGAAATTAGTGTTCCTATAATAAACTATCTTAGAAGAAAGAACATGGATGGAAATAAAATCAATACACATTTTGGTAATAGAGTAATGAGCTCTTCAATGATCTTACATCTAGATCTGTAAATGCATTAAGTCTCTGACTACGTTCCATTTAAAATATTCATTTGTTTTTACACTGTGGGTAGCAGGAAACAATGTCTAAGAACAATGTCCGGAATGCAGTCCTTCATTATAAATGAAGTCATGACTAAAAGATTCACATTTTCCAGGGAAGACTAGGAACACCTGAGAGCCATTGTTCTTATATTTAACTATCGACAGAGTAGAAAAATTCATTGCTCACAAGTTCACTGTTCCTGCTATCAGAGACAAGTCAACTGATTTATGAGTCAAGACGTGTTGAAGTCTTTTGTTCTTTCTCATGCAGTTACTTCCAAATGTCTCAATGTGGTACAGCTTTGGTGGTACAGTGGTGAGCATAGCTGCCTTCCACATGTCTTAGTGTAACACTGTTTATTTTTAAGTCCTTTACACTGTATATCCAGCAGAACTAATTGTCCCTCATATTATTCTGAAATTCACTCAAGTCATTCAGGTCTATTATTTTCCACTTAAATACACTTCAGAAAATGTACTTTTTAATCAGAATAACAAGTATTCCCTTTTAATCAGGAAAAAAGTTTTCAAATGTTTATTATAATTTTTTTTAACGTTTATTGATTTTTGAGAGACAGAGCATGAATAGGGGAGGGGCAGAGATGGAGACACAAAATCCAAAGCAGGCTCCAGGCTCTGAGCAGTCAGCACTGAGCACAATGTGGGGCTCGAATTCACAAGCCTTGAGATCATGACCTGAGCCAAAGTTGGATGCTTAATTGACTGAGCCACCTAGGCACCCCTCAAATGTATTGTAATGAGAATAGCCCCTACAGAAATGGTAGACCTAATTTCCAAACTACTGTTAGGTGTTATAATATTGAATACAATAGATACATATTACTGAGAAAACTACAGATTACTCTGTAATTGAGAAGAATATATGTATATATATGCATATATTTATATACACCTCTATCTATGCATACGTATGTATGTATACAATATATGCCTAAACCTTTATATATGTTATATATAAAGGTAAATTAAAAAAATCAAACAATATGAAATCACTAATACAAAGTATCAAAAATTAGAGATCAGATATCACGGAGAAAGCCCAAGAGAACATAAGAGGTGTAATGTATAGCTCTTCCTCAACAAAAAAAATTTTTTGCACATCACTTACATAGAAAACAAACATGTTATTTATTGTTTTTAATATTTTATATTCTGACCTGTTAAAAAGAGCTTACTGAACTTTGGATACATTGAGAAATTAAACTTTTGAGTCGATATGATGAGTTTTGGTTTAATTCTGCAGTCAGATTTTGCTATTTATAGTCATTCTTACTTATAATTTTGATATCTATGAATGGTGTTATATTTTTCTTTTCTGAAAAGTTTGAGGATGCAAACTGTTGGTTAAATGTTAAAGTACTTTGTTAACATTATAAAAATTTGCGTGCTTCCCTCTAATTCCGGATATCAGATGGAAAACAACTCTCTAAAAGTGATAACTTATTACAAGATGTTGTTTCCCTAGCAAAAGACTAGATTTTCAAAAATCTAGGAAAATTAGCAGTAGATGGAAGAATATATATCATTCTGAGAAAAATTAGATTGGGAGATTGAGGTCATTAATTTAAGAAAGCCTTTTAAAATAATATAAAATATAATAATGTACTTATTATATGTGATATATTATTAAATTATAATCTTAACATATAAAATAAAATAGAGAACACTCAATAAGAATAAATTGACAAAATTGATGTTGCACCATTTCTATCTGAAATGCCTTAATCTCATGGCTATTTGGAGATCTCTTTCATATTTTAACAAGATTCCCCCAAAATACTTTTGCTTTGTTAAAAATAATTTGTAAACTAAAGCATTCTTATATATTTTCCATCATTCAAGTATTGTACAGTTCTCTGAATGTATTACTTGACATTGTCAAAGCCTATTTTTCCTCACTGCCACTCCAGAGATGAAGGGTAGGGTGGATGTTTCAGGTGGGGACAAGAATTGTGACTCATTTTGGTTTTCCCTTTCATTGTGACAGAGATAAATATTTTGAAATTCATGCCTCTCCACTTCCCTAACAGGGAGTTGTATAGCTTTTGTGCCACGACTTTTACATAACTTTCAGCTAACATATCAACTTGATACATCCTTTGTCGTCTTTTATTTTCTAATTTTATATTGTAAAAAAAATCAATATTTTATCTTTTTAATCTGTGCCTCTACCCTCTTCCATTCCCACCCCCACTTCCTAGTGATTCATTTTGTTCTTCTTCCCAACAGGAGTGATATTTGAATTCTGTCTACATACATGTATGTATTTTCCCTTATTGCATATGTATATTCCCTTATACATTTTTCCCTTATTGCAGAAAACACATGCAAAAGTAAATTATAAATGTTAAAATGGCACAGAAAATAATTCACATTTGTTGAAGAATTTCTCTTTTAGTACTCCTTACAGAGGTATTTCTACTGGCTAAATTAATATTTCAAAAACCCCATAAAGGTATAGTCTGAAAGTACAAAAAGTGAACCAAAATTAAAATATAACAAACAATATTAATGAAGCTTCTTCAGAACACTTATTTATAAGAATAAAATATCTTTTAAAATTTACTTAAAGTACCTACATCAACAATTAAGAAATCCAGCCAACACCAGGCATTGGTGAAATACGTTTTATAACCATATGCTACCCATTTTAGAAGCATTTCCAGAATGAAGATGTAAGTGAATATCTTGTCAGCATACTCGAGGATAATCTTAATGGTCTTTTTCTTTTCAATATATATATCTTCAAAAGCCTGTGAAAATAATAGTCAAATTTCAAGTCACATCCAACTTAAAAGTTATGATTCATAACAAACACAGGAAATAAAGTTCTGATGGAGAAACCACTGAAAGATAATACTATTATGGGCTAGCTGACTTTCTTCTGGTTAACAGCTACTATATAACACTTAGTTCTAGACTTCTTACCAGTATGTGCTGCTGGGCACCAGAGATAAGAGAAAAGATGCAAAGAATAAAATTATTTATAATCCTGTAAAAAGAACCATGATCTCCAATTTCTACTTCATCGACGCCCCTTTATCCCTCTTCAAGTGGGATAAATCCTAATAACTTAAGACATGATTCCCAGATCAGCTTGTCATATATATTTTTTCTCACCCTGCACTCTCCTTCACACCCACTAGTAGGATTTGGAGCCTCTCCTTCAGTTCTTATATGTGTGTGCATTCCCAGTGCCTAGCACTGTGTCAAGAACACAGCAGAAGGCAAGGAAAAGTTTGCTCAATGAATGAGTGCAGTAGCTTAACAGGGCGGTAGAACCTGGAGGATGATTTCTTTTTTTTGAATTTTATCATCCATTGAAAGCTTTAGCTCTACAAATCACTATTACATTCATTCTATGAATGCGGCACCTTTTAACACTCTTCTAGAACTTTTAGTAAGTGACAGATGATGATTCTGTGGTCATAGTCACAAGTCCCCTGGGAAATAATTTGAATAGACTTAACAAATTGAGCTCACTGAGGACACTGAAAATAATTGCTGACCTAAACATGTGTAGAGTATTAGGATTTTTTCTCTGTCTCTCTCTCTCTGAGTGAGCGTGAGCTGGCGAGAAGGGCAGAGCAGGAGAGAGAGAATCTAGA
This sequence comes from Cryptoprocta ferox, assembly GCA_028646485.1. Lineage (NCBI taxonomy): Eukaryota > Metazoa > Chordata > Mammalia > Carnivora > Eupleridae > Cryptoprocta > Cryptoprocta ferox. Next base: position 44,250,100 of record CM053578.1, read on the forward strand.
ACAGGCTCCACGCTCAGTGTGGACCCGACACAGTGCTCAATCCCATGACTCTGGGATCATGACCTGGTCAAATCAAGAGATGGATACTCAACCAACTAAGCCACCTGGGCACTCCAGGATTTTCTCTTTCAAGTTTAAACAATATTCACTTTGTTGAAGAACATGAAAGCAAAAGGGACTGTATCCTTAAAGTGGTTGACATTATACTACCGATCCATAGCCATGGGCCTGTCCACTTTATTCTTCCTATTCCAAGCTCTTCTATCAGTACTTTCAAAATGATCCTTGGAACTTATTGCAAACTGTTGGTATCAGTATTGAAGAAGACAGAGAAGGTGGGACCAGACAATGGACAGACCTACCAAGATGATAAAAAAAAAAAAAAAGGTTCTAGCACCTGCCAGAGGTTCTGAAATTCAGTGGCACTGAAGTGCAAGAAGAAACTTCCAGACTTCAGGGTTTTCTGGCCTCGCTTCTCCAGGCTGTGGAGGAATCAGGCAAGCTACTACAGAGATAAACTATGGCAATGCTTCAGTACTTGAGAGGCCAAGTTTTTTTTTTTAAGTTTATTTATTTATTTTGAGAGAGAAAGCATGAGTGGGGGAGGAGCAGAGAGGGAGAGAGAGAGAGAGAACCCTAAGCAGGCTCTGTACCATCAATGCATGGAGCCCGATGTGGGCCTTGAAAGCACAAACCTGTGAGATCATGACCTGAGGCAAGATCAAGAGTCAGACACTCAACCTACTGAGTAATTCAGGTGCCCCTTGAAATTCAAAGTTTAAGGAAGGGGCTTTATCACAAAGAATGAGAGTGAGATTCCTGGAACTGAGGTGGAGAGCAGGACCAGTAGCAAGTCTTGAAGCTGAGAGCCTAATACTGTGACTGAGTACGCCTTGCTCTGACTAGTCCCAGAGCTGGAAACAGCATTCAGTCTGTAGGGCTCCTAGCTAGCATCCAGGACTAGTTATGTGATTGTGGGAGCAAGGGGGCAAGAACATCATTATGAGTTCTACCACGGTGGGGTGTAGGTTTTACTGTTACTCATTTATTTCTACTCTGGTGCGTACTCTCCATTTTGGGGAACCACAAATCAGTGAAAAGACATGGTAGCTTTGATTTTACACCTCAGTTATGAGTCTGTCATTTACTAGCTTTAGGACATTAAACAACTTTTTAAACTCTCTGCCCAGCTTCCTCATTGGTAAAATAAGCAAAATAATCATAATTTCACAGGATTGTTTAAATTTTAAGTGAAAAATTCTATATAAAGATCTTGAAGCATAATACATATGTACTAAATTAGAGTTGTTACCTTTTACTTATTTTATAGACTGGTATTTTAAAAATCTAGCTCAACTGGCAAACTCCCTGAGTACAAACATCAGTTTCTTAAACTACCTTTCCCTTTTCTTCTTCATATAATTCATTTGAATTTCTGTTTTGAGAGTGCCCCTTGCCAAAAATGTCACCTTACTTTGGACATTTTGAACAAGAAATTACTTTAAATTTTTCTTTAATATTTTTGTGCTCTCTAACAGTCTCAGTCACATGTGTGACTCAGCATGGAATAAACTTCCTTAGTTATTAGGAATACAGGATAATGTAGATATTGTCGAGATTCCTACTTGCATTCCACCAGACAAGAAGAGTAGCATTTTTTAAAATTAATTTTCTGTTTCAGGAGAGGCAATCCACTGTGGGCCCTGTGCATCCTTGCAGGTCCTCGTTGGATAGGCTAAGAATGCAAGGCCCTAACTGCTCTTCACTCTGACTAATTCTCAGGGTTGCTTTTGCAATAAGCAACCTTGAGGAATGAGACAGTGTCTCTGTCTGGGACAAAAAGCAAGGTTGCATAGTGCTTGCTATAAAAGGACAGGGTTCCCTAAATTTAGGGCTCTTCAGATGTGATATTAACCCACTGTGTGTGCACGAGTCATTAACCCCCTGCCTTGCCCCCATGAGACTTGGGGATTAGGGGGACCAACACAAACATGTTGAAGTTCATGTTGCTTCCAACATAATGAGTAATAAAGTCCTTTGTCTCTGACTTGGAAGTTTCATATCTTCTACCAGTATCCATGAAACCGTAAAAGGTTAATACTTCTTATAAGTAGAATAAAATCCGACCCCAGATCTATGAAGACTACCTATGAGGCAATTTAAAACGTTCTTGAGTATTCTGTTTTTAGTATATTTGTTTTTAGTATATGTTTTTAGTATTTCATATCTTCTACCAGCATCCATGAAAGAGTAAAAGGTTATACTTCTTATAAGTAGAATAAAATCCGACCCCAGATCTATGAGGACTATCTATGAGGCAATTTACAACGTTCTTGAGTATTCTGTTTTTAGTATAATTGAATTTTCCAGTGGTATCTCTAGCTGGAACTGGGCTTCTAATGGTTCTAATGGAACTGGTTCATCTCTGGTCGTGTCAGCAGGAAAGACAAATAAGTAAGAAAAGGCTCAGGAAGCATGAAACTCTCCTAGATCCCTTTCAACTCCCATAGAAAGTGCTTGGTATATGTACAAGAATGAGAATGTGTCCAATTCTCACCCTAATATTAGTTTGTTTTCCAAGATGCTTCATAAGGTGACACTGCCTACCTTTGTCGCAGTACCTGTGGCTACCACTCTCCTCCCTGTATTTGCTCTTCCTCCAACATCACTTTCTACAGCTTGGCAACTTTTAATTTGCTGAATACCTCATGATTTTTTATACTTCCTTATCACTGTATACTTGTTCCCCTCAGCCCACCCTGTCTGGCTGGAAGATTCCTATTCATCTTTCTAGATCTTGCAAAACACCAACTACCTTTCTGAAATTCCAAGCAGACAATAGTTCGTCTCTTGCTACAGAGCTTTATCAAGTATATTCCTTACTTACAAACACATCCCGGTGCTGTAATCACTTGTGCCTCTCTCCCCAGTGCTCCCTGGACTTCTTGAGAGAAGTACCTGGATCTTAGCCACCTTCGCACACAAAGGCAGCAATAACAATGCCTGACACGTAGGAGTGCTCAGCAAATACTTACTGAACTAAGCTAAACTTTAGTCCTAGCACTAATCTCAGGGCTCCAGGGTTAGGCAAAACAACTTTCCATGTTATTTTTATCCTCCAACTTATTTATTAAAAATACTGACTTACTCAAGTGATTTCTTTAGGTGTCACATCACTTACCAGAGCACCACTGCTGAGCAGGATCATGAGAACAATAAAGCTTTCAAACCAACTGTGTTCAACTATTCTATAGCAGGTTTTCCTGATGTTCCACCAAATTTTTCCTTTCCCTGACTCTACGTCAACTTGGCAGCATGGGAACCTCCGCACACAACCTGGCAAGAGAGACACGCATGTAAAATCTTGATAATCAGAATAAATAAAATGCATAAAATACCCTATTTAATGTGAAGCTTTCCCTGTGATGTCCCTCAACAGAATAATTGCTAACATTTACAGTACAGCTTTAAATAGATTCAACTTGAATAGATTCAATTAAAAATAACTTGTCAGTTATTTCTAACTTAAAGTATATTCTTGTCTTCTGTACTTGCTTGATTTCTCATCAATTTCTTCCACAATGTTTAACCCATTTATTTTTTTTTTCATTACTGCAGTCCTAATAGTGGGCTGATACATGATGAACACAACACTGAATGCATGAATATTAAACTAAAATCTGAGGACAAAATTTTTTTCAGGATCTTCTTTGCTGACAAACTAATTTTCCTTGATGTGGATCTCATCTACAATTTTCTGATACTTCCACTATATTAAAAAAAAACACCCTCTTTGCAAAGCACCATTCTAGATAATATTAAGGGAATTGGTAGAAGTTTCTAAAATTATGTTCAAAAGAAATAGATCTTGATTAGAAGATAAGAAGATGCAGGTAAAACTGTTTCAAGTAGTCTATTTTAAAAACAATGTGGGTCGCGTGGATGGCTCAGTTGGTTAAGCTTCCAACTTGGGCTCAGGTCCTGATCTCATGTTCTGGGGGTTGGAGCCCTGCATCGGGATTTGTGCTGAAAGCTCAGAGCCTGGAGCCTGCTTCAGATTCTGTGTCTCCTCCTCCCCTGCCCTTTACCTGCTTGCATGCTGTCTCTCTCACAAATAAACATTTTAAAAAATGTTAAAAAAATAAAAATAAAAACAACTCTGTCTTTGAAATCCTAGGTGTAAAACACACTGCTTTGATAAGTTGAGGAACATTTACTTTAAAATGTTTTAACCATTTATTGAGTATCTTTTGTATACTTCTCTGTGTACATAGTTTCTTCTCCTCAGGGAGCTTATTCTTGGTTTTGGTTAGGCAGATAGATATAGAAATAAATGACTGTAACTGGATAAGGCAACTTAAATCACAGCTGTAAAGGCTATTCGGTAGCATGGAAGAAGTCTACCTAACCTGCCTTGTTTGCTGAGGAGAGGTTGGAAGAGGCTTTGTGGAAGGAAGAGATGGAGCCTGAACTGAGTCAAAGTATTAGCCAAAAAGAGAATGGGTGGAATGCCAGGCCAAGAGGAAGCAAATTGTATTATGCATAGGAATTATAAGCAGTTCAGAATTGTGATGAAAGCACAGTGTACACAGGAGGCATGTATGAGAAATTAGGTTAGAGAAATTGGTCAGATTATGGCAAGCATTTTCTACCACATGAAGGATTTTGGTGTATATCCTATAGACATTGAGGAGTAGGTGAAGTGTTGTAAGCAGAAAATGACATAGGCATATGCAGTTTAAATAGATGTCAAAAGTCAAATGAAGGATAATCTGGAAGAGAAGAAAAAGGAGCTTGAAGGTATAGAAAGACTCAGAGCCAGAAAACCATTTAGGATTCTGTATAGTAGCCTTAACAAGAAGGTTATGGCAACTTCTAGTTTCTAGACCAATAACAGATTGAAGACATGTTTGGCAGATAAACTCAGCTGGATTTAAAGACTTATTGGATATGTGATATAAGAGAAAGGAAGGACCCCAGAACAACTGGGTGAATGTCAGCAATGAAATGAAGAACAAAGGTGTGGGAGCTACTTGGCAAGGTTTGAGTTTGAGATGCTGGTGGGACTTCCAAATACAAATATCCTGTAGATATTTAGAGGTCTGCATCTGAAGCTCAGGGGGAAAGTCTGGGCTAGGAAAGAAGTTTTTGTGGTCACACAAAAATATATATTTTAGAGTAAGAAGGGAAAACTGCCAAGTCTGGAGCATCTTAAAACAGTAATATTAAGGAACAGAATGCAGTGGTATGCTGGAGCCAGCGCACCCAGGCTCTTGATAACGCATTGTTAAATTGTCAGGAATTTTTGTGAGCCTGTTGTTAAATGCAGCACTCCTCAAGAATTAAATTATATGAACTTAAAATTATAACTTACTTTGTTTTTTTGTTTGTTTTTAATGTTTATTTTTGAGAGAGAGAGAGAGAGAGAGAGAGCAGGGGAGGGGCAAAGAGAGGGGGAGACACAGTCCAAAGCAGGCTTGAGGCTCTGAGCTGTAGGCACAGAGCCTGGCGTGAGGCTGGAACTCACAAACTGTTAGATCATGACCTGAGTCCAAGTCAGATGCTTAACCAACTGAGCCACCCAGGGGCCCTGAAATTATAACTTACTTTTGAAAAGACAATAAATACTTAAAACATATCACTTTCTAATCATTTTACTTTTATCTGTGGTCTTGAGTATATTTCTATCTTCTATCTGGATATGGAAAATTTGGACTACTGTCATCTCTTCCCAACTCCACATTTGGTGAAGTCACATCAGTAGTTTGATATAAGTCATGATGGGGATCTTTATACTACAAAAGTCATCAAATGCTATAAACCAGGGATTGTTGGTTTTCTAGAGTAAACTTAAGAAAGTAATGGACGACATGTTAGTAAAATATATAAAACGATAAGAATGTCATATTTGTAGCCATGACACTATGAATAGCACAAAAAATTGAGGAAATATTCTTTCATTATTCAAATTCTATTATCAAAGATTTGCAAGCATCATTGATGAATGAGTCAAGTTCTAACATATAGTTTCTTTGTCTTACTTTCACCTTACTGATTAACATAAATGAAAATACCACCAACCTTTGGGTTAAAACTATACTTGTTCATCAATTGCAATCATTGATTATTTATCAATACCAAATGTTACTAAAATTTAACAAAAGCATTCTATGAGAATCAATGAGCTATATTAAATGTACAATAAGGAATATTGTTTATATTATTACTTGTAAATAATGTGCCGCACATTCTTTATATCTATAAAATTTATAATAAACTGATGTACATATGTATACTTTCTTTTTCTTGGAGAATAATTGTGAAACATTTACCTGTACCCCACTAGGACAGGCAGAATAAGAGAAAACCTTGAAGGAGAAGGAGACAGAGTGGAAGTGGGAGAGATGTACAAGGGACCACAGTAAATAAGTCAGGGAGTAATTAGGTTCATAAAGGGCTGGTGAACAGACCATGACCAAGAGAGACCCAGAAAGATAATGACTGAAATTTTAAAATTTAAATATAAAAAACTGAAGTTGATTTAAAAAAAAAAAAACCATAATTACTTTGAAGAAGAGGAGGAATTGAAAAAAGGGGAACTACAATTAATTGCTCTCTTAAAAATTTTCCTTTCAGAACCGTCATGCACTCCTGGTGGGAGTGTAAATTACTGCAGCCACTGTGGAAAACAGTATGGAGTTTCCTCAAAAAGTTAGAAATAGAAACACCATATGTTCCAATAATTTCACTACTGGGTACTTACCCAAAAAAACAAAAACACTAATTTGAAAAGATACATGCACCCCTATGTTTATTGCAGCATTATTTAAAATAGGCACATCCATTGATAGATAAATGGATAAAGATATGATATATATATCAGATAATATCTCATGGGTTATTACTCAACCATAGAAAAGAATGAGATCTTACCATTTGTGACAATATGGACAGATCTAGAGGGAATTCTGTTAAGTGAAATAGTCAGGGAAAAACAAATACCATATGATTTCATTTGCATGTAGAATCTAAGAAACAAAACAAATGAATAAGCAAACATACAAAAAGTGGAAACAGATCCATAAATAGAGAATAAACTGATGGTTTCCAGGGGTAGGGAATGGGGGGATGGGCAAAAGGGGTGAAGAGGAGTGGAAGGTACAGGCTTCACTTATGAAATAAATTAGACACAAGGATGAAAGGTATAGCATAGGGAATACAGTCAATGATATTACATAGAAGAGCACTGTATGCTGGCAGATGGTAGCTACACTTGTAGTGAGCATTAACATAACATACAGATTGGTTGAATCACTATATTGTACACCCGAAACTAACATAACATTGTGTGTCAACTATACTTCAATAAAAGAAAAATCACTAAAATGTGTTTTTCCTTCCAATTGGAGGGAAGGTAAAAAGGTGGGAGAGCCAGCCCTTTTTAGATACTCATTTCAGAGGTCTGAAAGTTAGTCATTAAAAAAATAATTTCCTGTTTTATAAAACAATGTATTTAATTAAAAATACTGAGCCTATCAAGTAATAACTCAGATAATCATAAAGTGTATGACTTGAAACAACAAAACTAGAATTCTCTTGAACTGTATTGTTTAGGCAATGTCTTATTATGGTTTCTTTCATGATTATAAAATGAAATTAGTTCATTGATCCAAGTAATATGAGGTTTATTTGGCCCTCGAATTTCTAGCACTATAAAAATGTAGCAAGCTATGTTCTGTTTTGTTTTGTTTTGTGTTGTGTTGCTTCTCAAAAGTATCTGGTGTTTTTTGTGATTGTGTGTATCTTATGTGTTCCTATCCTTTCTCTCTGGAAGCTTTTAAGTTCCCAGAAGGCTAAAACTGTATCAGTTATGCCCTTTATTTCTTCTCACAGTACTCAAGTATATATATCTAAATGGTTTAATATGTCAGGTGTTGTTGACTTAAAAGACATAATTCCCCTCCAAAAATAGTTCTAAAATAATCCAAGCATTAGTCATGATCTGAAAGGTCACATCTCTGCAAATTCTAGAATTTACAAAAATTGGATGAAAATTGGATTAGAATGGATGAAAAAAAAAAAAACCCCAGAGTGAATAGAAAATATACCTGTGCCTTCATTTACCCAACATTAATTATAGTTAACATAACCTCAGATCTGAATTTATCTTCATTGTATTTAAAACAACTACCATACCTCTCAAATGTATTCAATAAGGTTAGAATATTTTAGAGGCTTTTAAAATATTTTTTTTAATATTTATTTATTTTTGAGAGCGACAGAGAGAAACAGAATGTGAGAGGGGGAGGGGCAGAGAGAGAGGGAGATACAGTATCCAAAGCAGGTTCCAGGCTCTGAGCTGTCAGCACAGAGCCTGACGTGGGGCTCGAACACACGAACCATGAGATCATGACCTGAGCCAAAGTCAGACGCTTAACCCACTGAGTCACCTAGGTGGCCCTAGAATATTTTATAAAATAATGTGGGAAAATAGTAAAAAGGTAGGATCAAAAATTAACTCCCAGATGATTTCCCGAGCAAAATAAAACACCAGAAGGAATGAAAAAGTTTAGGATGAAATTATTTTTTACATGAAGATAATGCTTTAGACTTCATAATTTATCTCAAAATAAAAACAAAGATCTTGTGCAGAACACAATCTATCTGCTTCAAGTATAATTACCACAGGAGAAAGTTTTCCCTTTTTAAGATTTTACTGAGATTTATTTTTGTCAGTCTTAAAATTGAAGAGAAATATTATTCTTAGGATTGAGGTAAGAACAGGGACTATACATTCTAATTAGAAAAGTAAGCTTTTTATCTGAGACAAAGGTTTATAAATATTGCCCTCAGGATTTATCACACCTCAGAGAGTTTCTCACTCTTATTTTGAGGCAGGAGTGCTCGACTACCTGTCTGGCTTTTATGCAAAGGCATATCCTAAGAGATTTCCAACCTAGCTCGTTGGCAATGTTATCATATCTTCTTTTTTAAAAGGACTATTAGTTAAATGTAAACATAACAGAGAAACTCTCAAACATTTTAATGGGTCCCCATGGGTAAATGCTATTTCTTTTGGGTGGTTTCATTAATCTCATGATGCATTTCATAAACTCTATACTGGGTTTCATCATGTTAAAGTAGTCCTTTCCACACACACCCACCCCCGAAAAGAAAACCATAACCACCATTGACCTCTCCCAGGTATCACTTATCTGCCCTACTAAATATTTACATATTTAATTGGGCAAGGGACATCGTATTTTTCATTGCTTTATCTCTCTCCAGTGCACACCCTGGGCCTGAAATACAGAAGGTGTTTAATGATTATTTGTTGACTGGATGAAAGAATAATTAAGTGGATAAATGGTGAGAAGCTCAGCAAATTGGATGTCCTGTTTGGTTTATCAGGCTGAGCCTCTTAGCCCAGCAGGTCCAGTGAGTATAAAGTTTTTAGTGGAGCACAGCTGCTCAGAGTGATGTGACTCACAGTGTGTGTTTCCTCATAAATTTTCTTGTCTTTTTTTAAAAAAATTATTTATTTAAAATTTTTTAATGTTTATTTATTTTTAGGGAGATATTGTGAGCAGGGAGGAGCAGAGAGAGGGGAACAGAGGATCCGAAGCAGGCTTTGCGCTGACAGCAGTGAGTCTGATGCAGGATCTTGAACTCAAGAACCATAAGATCAGGCCCTGAACCAAAGTTGGACACTCAATGGACTGAGCCACCTGGGTGTCCCCATTTAAATTTTTTATTGAGGTAGAACATACATTTAGTATAGTATATCAATCATAAATATATAGATTAATATACTCATATAATAGCCATGTAGGTCATGACATAACATTTTAAGCACCCAGAAATCACCCCCCCATCTTCTTTCCCAATCTGTACCCTCTAGATTAACTATTAGTTAATCATTGTAGGTTGATTTTGCCTATTCATCCCCCATCCCCAGCTTTACTGAGGTATAAGTGATAATTTAAAATTGTATGTATTTGAGATATATGAATTGATAATTTGATATTAAATATACATTGTAATATAATCATCACAGTGAAGTTAGTTAACACAGCCCATCTTCTCACACGGTTACAAATTTCTTCTTTATGTGTGTGATGAGAGCATTTAAGATCTACTCTCTTAACATCTGAAGTATACACAATACAGTGTTAATTATAGTCCCATTGCTGTAGCTCTTCAGGATGTATTTACCTTATGTAACTGAAACTTTGGCCCTCAATAAATTTTCAATTTTTAAGGTCAAAGTTCATCTGAAAATGTGTTCCTACAAAACCTCTTATACATTAGACTCAATTTAGAAGTTATGAATAATCTCAAAGGACTCACATAAGTGTTCTCATTAGAGCTTTGTAGGACTAAAATAAACTTTGTAAAGTTTAATCTCAGTAAGATAGCACCTGCAGTCTGAAATAGCTTAGCATTAGTGCTTTCTGCAGAAGGTTTAAGTTTTTCTAAAGCCCTTTTCTAATTTGAAGACATAATTTGATAAACCCAGCTTCTTTCTAGTTATCTTAGAATTTTAAGTTAGGGTCATTAATAAACTTCATAGAGGAAATCCTGGTTGCATCTGTACTTATTTAAAGGTACTAATCAATATATTGAGAAATAGGCAACACCTGATGAAATTCTTAAATTTTTCTAAAGGAAACACTTCTAAAGGAAATTGTTTTGCTCATGGTACTAATTTCAGTAAACACAAAATTTCTACCAATTGGGTGTCATACTTGTTTCCTTCTCACATAAATGAAAGTTTGCTTGTATTTAAAGAATGTTCATGCACCCATTGTTGTTCGAAGATATCTTTATTTGACAGGCATTTTTTTCACTGCCTGAGTGCTAGAGGAAGCAGGTTGAGAAAATCATAGAGGATGAACACAAGTCAATGATTTCTACAAAAAATACTGATTCTGAGAATAATAGATACCAGGTCATTAGCATCAACACGGTGCTATCAGAACTTCTATATAGGATTGTTAACAAAATATTTTTTAAAAAATTTAAAAAAAGGAGAAGAAGGATGTTAGGAACTGTGGTAATTAATTTGTGTTTTCTCATTTAATGTCCTCAGGATCCCTATGATTCAGATGTGATTGTTATACCTGTTTTGCAGATGACAAATTTGAGATATAAGATTGAAAAATGTGCTTGAGGTATCACAGAGAATTAGCAGTAGGCCAGTTAGAAGTCATGTTTATCAGGCTCTAACGCTTGTGGTCTATGTTATCGTATTATACAGCAACTCTAGAATAGGTTTGTGTATTTACTTGAATAACACAATATTTGATTAGAAAATATTGCATACATTCATAGATCATTCTATGATCAAAGTCATTACTTTGAATAAAATCCCTGAAAAATTCCAGGAGTAGTAAGTTCAATAAGTCACAAAATGAAAAGAAGGAGGTACTGTTAGAAGAGAATGAAATGCAAAAGGCTTTAAATGCTGTTAAGGACTTCAGGTTTTATCCTACAGACCAACGGTTCTCAGCTTCAAGTATGCATTAGAATTCCCTGGAGGATGTACACCCTATCCCCAGAGTGTCTGATCAGCTTGGGGTTTCTGTAATCAACTTGTGGCTAGAAAGAAAGAGGCCAGGGCTGAATCAAAGTCTTTAGCCTGAGAGGCAGGATAGATCATGACATCATTAAATGAGATAAAGACCAGAGGATGCTGTGGATTATATGCGGGAGAACTCACTAACGTTTGTTTTAAACTTTTTTATACTTCACATGTTTAAAGGCAACCAGTGGAGATGACCATACCTGGAACTCAAGTATGAGGTCAGGGGGGGAAGATAATAATTTAAGAGTCAGACAACACAGAAATAGATGTTTGAGCTATAGATATGGATAACCCCTGAGGGCTAGAGAATAAGAAGGTAACAGCTGAACTGAAAAGAAGGTAACACTGAAATGTGGAGAGACATTGTTATTCAAGGGATGTGCATAAAAATAGTCACTGAAAGAAACAGGGGAAGAAACTCAACTCTCAGAGATGCAAAAGAACAAAGGTAGAATGTGGCTTCTGAAACCAAGGGGAGGAAGGATTTTGAGACAGACTGTGGTTAACAGTATCAAATGATGTACTGAAAGTTGGGGGGTGGCTTCAACTCTTGATGATAAGGCAGTAGTAGCCTCTATCTCATTAAGCTGTATTCTAGTGGTTCCACAGAAATGGAAAAATGAATTAAGGATCTAAAATGAGAAATATGAGCATCCTAAGTAAAGTGCTTTATAGTATAACATACTGTCATTGTAAATTATTGTTAGTAAAGTATCTTAAGTGTGGAAACTGAAGCTTTGTAAGCTTCAATGATTTACGCTTGATTGTAGAGCCATGGCCGAATCAGCATGCAGTGGAGTTTTCTGACTTTTCACTGGATAACCCCTGGTAAGTATTAGGTTTTAAGATAAAACCCCAAATACCAATAAATGGATGGCTAACCAAGGTCTTGAGTTTTCTCTTACCATCTGTAAAACAGGCCTCTGGCTCATCTGGATTTATAGGTTCAGCCTCTGCTTCTTCTCCTTCTCCTGGCAGAGGGTTATCAACTGTGCTGCACTCAGAGGAACTCGAACGGTTCAATCTCTAAAAAGAAATGCACCACCCACCAGGCAGTTCATTTAGAGATTATTCAAATCTTATATTCAAGCCATACTTAATAATCAAAGTCATGCCAAGTGTTATGAAAAAAGATTAACAAGTATGATGGCCATAAAAATGTATAAACACATATTGAGGTCAAGTAACCTTATAATGCATCTATGTTTGATCTTTCTATCTACACATCCTGTGAAAATTAAATTTTATTATTTTGAGTTTGCTAGCAAGTAAGTATATAGACAGAATTAGCATAAGATAATTTTTAGTAAACTATAGCATTTGTAAAGTATTGGCCACATTTTTATTATGTTTTAATATAAATTTGTGTACACGAATAATTATTATATTCAGAAAACCAAAACCCTAATAGGAATAATACAAGTGTCAAATTGCCAATGACTGATAATTGAAAGATCATACCTGACAGTTGGCAGAAAAAGTTCATTGATATTTAAAATTTAAATAAAAGAAATAAATTAGTGTAAAATTAAATCCAAACATATTTCTTCTATTATCTTTTGGATTTAAGAATATGTATCAGGATGATATAGATAGAAGGCTTTTCACCAAGACAAAAAAAAGTCAATATTTATATTGGAATCAAAATGCCAAAGACCATACTAATTATTTCATCCAACACAGCCCATTTAAGTATAAAGTTTCAGGATATAGTTGAAAAGATCATGAAGTATTATTTTTAAGGTCAAAAGATAGTGGCTACCAAAGTGAGCACCACATGCAAAATCTGAAACAAAGATTCGATGAAATTAAACATGGCGGACTCACACATGAGAGGAATGAATTCATTGCCATTATGATCATATAATTGATCATAACACAAGTTTTTCCCACCCAGAAATTACGATCAAACATGATGTTACACACTGACACAGAAATTTTAGAAAAAATACATACAGCAATTGTAGCAAAACTGTCAATTTTTCCTAATATTGCTTCATAAGGGGTAGAGCAACACATCAATAGAAGAGTTCATTTTTCATTCTCATTTGCTGAATGACATGTGAATATTGAAAACTACTAGTTACTACAGCACAAGCTTTCCTTATTAAGATTATCCCTTTACTTTGTTTTAGAATATTTCAACAAATACAAGTGCAAAAGCAAGGAAATACTCATTTCCATTAAATTGGCTTCTTAATAAATTAACTTGCATTAATATTAATTTTTAGAGATTTACTGGGAAGATAAAAATGTAGGTATCACATTCTCAGTGCTATTATTATCACACATTATTTAACACCAGTAAAAACGGCATTGATACAGTTTTATATATAAGAAACGATATAAACAAAGTTCTTTTTACAATGAGATAAAAGAATTATGATTACTCTAATATTTATAATCCATTGGCATAGGGGCATTATTCCCACCAGGTTGAAGAGTTTTATAATAATACCAGTTATGAACAGTTATCATTATGAAATTTCATTTAAAAAGCAGACTTAAATTGAATTCATCTAAAATGACTTTAAAATAAAATGTGTCTAATATGCAGAATGCCTCCTCAGACTAAATTAGTGAAAACATTTTCATCCTTGGTATTTGGTTTTCTCATTAAGCATTAACAAAAAATATATGCCAAGTTAATTTATAAGTAAAAATTAAGATGATTTTATAAAGTGTATCTTGTCATTTTTGAAACTTTTTTTTCATAGTATGGTAATTTTTTGTCATTTAAATTCAGTGTTTGGCTCAAATTTTATATCATAAATGGCAGTTATTCAAGATTATTCCTCATTGGAATAGACATTATCGAAATATTTAATATGAACTACAGTTTGTATCATAAGCCAAATTGCTAGGACTCTTTCAAGTTTAGAATGTTTTTAGGAATTTGGTATTTTCCTGGGAATGCATGAAATATTCACAAAGTAGCTATTTTAATACTGTATATAATATTAAACATTTATGTATATGCCCTAGTTATATAGAGTTTAGATCTAATCTATTCAGACTTTAAATTTAATACTTGCTAAAGTGGAAGTTTCTTTAACAGAGTCCACAAGATGCCTTTAAAAAGAAAGGCTAACATCTACAATAAAAATTTTCTCTTGAAGGGAAATGCATTTAATTCTCATAGCAGGTACTGCTAATTTAACCATTGAATCTTATTTTCTTGTTTAGTACACAGAGATCATATCAAACATTTGAATCATTTTACATAACTATTATTATTTTCATATCTATAAACTCAGTCATTTGTTTTTTAGTTTCCTTTCTTATAATTATGGAAATAGAAGAATTATTATAGTTAACTAAGAGCAGTGAAATAAACACTTTAGTGTAGAAAATTTCCCTTTTGATATTATAGAGAGCTGATTTTGTAATTTTTGTGTGGATTTTATTTTTAATAAAAAATAAAACATATTTTTTGTCTATTACTCTTTTGCTTGTCAACAAATATAATTTTTTACCTTTGGCAGCCTATACATATAGCCTATATAAACATAAGATCATAGATGTAGACTCATTAGCACTAGGAATAGGAAGTATGCCATAGACAGCATTCCTGCCCTTTTACTGAATAATATGGCATCATTTGTAGGTACTTTTTAAAATTTTGTCTTTATTTCCTTTAAGTAAAATCTATACACTTGATTCAAAAATTTTAAATGTACAATAATATATGGTAAAAAACAAAAGTCCTTTCCACTCTCTGATTCTATTCCCTACTGTATATACAGTGTGTATGTATGTGTGTGTATATATGTCTTTCCATATTCTTCAATATGCATCCATAAAACACTGAAGTAGTTTTGAAATAATCTAATCTTGATCACAAACTTATATAGCTATCTAAGAGGCCCCTTTCAATGTTTGAAAATATGATCAGATTAAGGTGGTAGAATAGTAGGAGGACCTTATGCTTGCCTTGTCCCTTGAACACAGCTAGATAAATATCAAATCATTCTGAAGACTCAGTAAATCAATCTGAGGACTGAGGAAACAAACTGCACAACTAGAGGGAGAGAAAAGACCACATGGTAGAAGGTAAGAGGTATGGAGATGTGATTTGGAGGAGGAAAGGATTGTGGGTGCTGTGGTGGGGAAGGAGCCCTGATTATGGAGATTAAGAGAGAGACACAGAGAGAGACAGAAAGAGAGAGTGAGAGAAGTGCACAGGGGATTGCACAAGAAAAGTGCTTCCTCAAAACCACTGACTGAGAAAATGAGAGGAGCTGATTATCATGAGGTTTTATAACCAGTGGAGCTCAAAAACTGGAGTTTAGAAGTCCACACCATGGTCAATGTAGAGCTCAGTGGGTACAATGGTGCTCCTGTGGAGAAGGAGGGCAGAAGACTAGAAGCAGATGGTGCGATCTGAGGACCCCTGGGACACACTGGGATGGATAGTGTCCCCTTCTTGGAGTGCATCTGGGAGAGGAGGCATAATCTCTCAGGGGACAAAAGAGCCAGTGGGTGCCATTGTGCTGCCCTGTTCTTTAGCATTGGAAAAGAGACACCTGCTGAGGGCAGCTAACCTGGACACTGGCTTTTTGCTGTACTTTACTCTAAACTCCAGGCTCCTGTGTGTTGGTGCAAGAGCCCTTCTGAGACAAACTGGCACCAACCCCAGTGCCACGAGACACTGGCCCAGAGGACCAGAGCAGGTCTGTGTCACACCAGGTCCCTAAAATCTGGACTTTTGAAATGCAGCCAACATGCCTGAGATAAAACACAGGTGCACTACACTGCTGGGAGGGCAGAATGGCCCAGATACAGGGTGAAGGCAGAGATCTGAAGGATGCCTTGGACACATGAGGGGAGATTGTCTGCTCTTCTGTGAGGGCTTCACAGACAGTGGCAGATGCAAATTCTCCTCTCTGGGGATGAGGAAGAGGGCTGACGCCATTTTTCTTCTCCTCCCATCAGCACAGACTGACTTCAGTGAACAGAACAGCTTCACCAGTGGAGGCCTGAGCTGCTTACACCAAGCCCTACCCCTCTGAGCTCTGCAGGTGCTTCTTTACTAGGGCAAGTGTACCTGAGAACCAGAGCAGTGGCCTCCTCCCCCAGAAGACCAGCACAAACTCCTCCATGCACCACTTCTACTCACCATAGAGTGTGCAAAGCTTCAGCTCTTGGAGAAGTAGGATCTAGCCTCTTAACAAGCAGACCAGAGCATAGCTAGTTAAAACTCACCACGCTATGGGCAAGGCCCAAACACTTCCCACTTCAGGCAAGAAGAAATTGCAGAGGACTGACTTGAGGTAAAAAGCAGCCAAAACAGTAGCAGAGTACACACAGCAAAAAGTAGAAACCCTTCCTGAAATGCCAGGCCCTGGACAGTATATGATCTCTTCTTCATAAAGCCATTACTTTCAGGAGCAGGAAACATAGCAAGCTTTCATAACACAGAGAAGAAGGCAGAGACCTAGACAAAATGCCAAGATGGAGGGATTCATCCATCCCAAAAGAAAGAACAAGAAAAGGTCATGGTCTGGGATCTCTTTGAAACAAATGTAAGTAATATGCCTGATCCAGAATTTAAAACAACAATCATACGGATATTAGCTGGGCTTAAGAAAAGCACAGAAGACACCTTAGAAAAGCATAGAAGACAGTAGGGAGTCCCCTACTGTCTAGAGAAAACAGACCTAAAAACTGGTCAGGTTGAAATAGAAAAATACTATAACCAAGGTGAGAAATGGACTAAATGTAATGACCTCAAGGATGAAGAAGCACAGGAATGAATAAGTAATATAGAAGATAAAATTATGGAAATTGATGAAGCTCAAAAGAAGTGGGAATGAAAAATACTGGATCATGAATAAGACTTAGGGAATTCAGTGACTCCTTAAAGTGTAATAACATTTGTATCATAGGAGACCCAGAAGAAGAAGAGAGGATAAAGGGCAGAAGGTTTATTTGAGCTGATTATAGCCAAAAACTTCCATAATCTGGGTAAGGAAACAGATATAAAAATCCAGAAGGCAGAGAGAACTCCCATCAAAATCAACCAAAGATGGCCAACACCAAGACATATTAAAGTAAAGTTTGCAAAATACAAAGATAAGGAAAAAATCCTGAAAACAGCAAAGGAAAAGAAATCTGTAACTTTCAAGGGAAGACAAATTAGTCTTTTAGTAGCAGACCTATCCAGAGAAACTTGGCAGGCGAGAAGGGAATGGCATGATATATTCAATGTCCTAAAGGGGAAAAATATGCAACCAAGAATACTATATCCAGCAAGGCTGTCATTCAGAATAGGAGAGATAAAGAGTTTCTCAGACAAACAAACATTAAAGGAGTTCACAACCACTAAACCAGCCCTGCAAGAAATATTAAAGGGGACTCTTTAAGGGGGAAAGAAAGACCAAAAGTGACAGACTAGAAACAAACAGAGAAAATCTCTAGATTTTCACTAAGATTGGACTAAATGCTCCAATCAAAAGACACAGAGTATCAGAATGGATTAAAAAAACACAACAAGACCCATCTATCTGTTGCCTACAAAAGATTCATTTAAGACCTGAAGACAACTGCAGATTGAAAGTGAGGGGATGGAGAACCAACTATCATGCTAATGGGTATATATAAAAGCTGGAGTAGCCATGTTTATGTAAGACAAACTAGACTCAAACTAGATTTTAAACCAAAGACTGTAAAAAGAGATAAAGAAGGGTACTATATCATAATAAAGGGGTCTACCCAACAAAAATATATAACAATTGTAAATATTTATGCCCCAAACTAGAAAGCACGGAAATATATAAAACAATTAATAACAAAGAAACTCATTGATTATAATACAATAATAGTAGTGGACTTTAACACCCCATTTACAGCAATGGAAACATCATCTAAGCAGAAAAACAGCAAGGAAACAATGGCTCTGAGTGACCACCAGACCAGATGGACTTAACAGATATATTCAGAACATTTCATCCTAAAGCAGCAGAATACACATTCTTTTCAAGTGCACATGGGACATTCTCCAGAATAGATCCACAGAGTGGGTCACAAATCAGACCTCAACAAATACAAAACAACTGAGATCATACCATGCATATTTTCTGACCACAACACTATGAAACTTGAATTCAACTACAAGAAAAAATTTGGAAAGACCACAAACAAATGCAGGTTAAAGAACATCCTACTAAAGGGGCTAACCAAGAAATTAAAGAGGAAATAAAAAAATAATGGAAGCAAATGAAAAATGAAAATATGATGATCCAAAATCTTTGGGATATAGAAAATAAAACAGTCATAAGAGGGAAATATATAGCAATATAGCCTTACCTAAAGAAGAAAAATCTCAAATACACAACCTAACTTTACACCTAAAGTTGCTAGAAAAGAAACAGCAAATGAAGCCTAAAACCAACTGAAGAAGGGAAATAATAAAGATTAGAGCAGAAATAAATGATATAGAAACAAAAAGAAAAACCAGTAGAATAGATAAATGAAACTAGGAGATAGTTCTTTGAAAGAATTAATAAATTGATGAGGCCCTAGCTGGATTTATCAAAAGAAGATAAAGGACCCAAATAAACAAAATAACAAATGAGAGAAAATGAGAGAAATCGTAACCGACACCACAGAAATACTAACAATTATAAGAGAATATTATCAAAAATTATATGCCAACAAACTGGGCAATCTGGGAAAAATGGACAAATTCCTAGAAACATACAAACTACCATAACTGAAACAAGAAGAAATGGAAAATTTGAACAGACCCATAACCAGCAAAGAAATTCAATCAGTAATCAAAAATCTACCAAAAAACATAAGTCCAGGGCCAGATGACTTCCCAGGGGAATTCTACCAAACATTTAATGAAGAATTAATATCAATTCTATTTTTTAAGTTTATTTATTTATTTTGAAAGAGAGAGAGAATATGGGAGGGGCATAGAGAGATGGAGAGAGAGAGAATCAAAGTAGGCTCTGCACTGTCAGTGCAGAGCCAAATGTGGGGTTCGATCTCACAAACCACGAGATAATGACCTGAACCTAAACGAAGGGTTGGTTGCTTCACTGACCCAGCCACCCATTCTTCTCAAACTGTTCCAAAAAATAGAAATGGAAGGAAAATTTCTGAACTCATTCAATGAGGCCAGCATTACCTTTATTCTAAAGCCAGAAAAAGACCCCACTAAAAAGGAGAATAACAGGCCAATATTCCCGATGAACATGGATATAAAATTTTTCAACAAGATACTAGCAAATTGAATCCAACAATAAATTAAAAGAATTATTTGCCCACAATCAAGTGGGATTTATTGCTGAGCTTAGGGGGTAGTTCAATATTCACAAATCAGACAATGTGATATATCACATTAATAAAAGAAAGGATAAGAACTATATAACCCTCTCAATGAGATGTAGAAAAAGCACTTGACAATATACAGTATCCTTTCTTGATAAAAACCCTCAACAAAGTGGGGATAAAGGGAACATACCTCAACATAATAAAGGCCACATATGAAAGACCCACAGTGGGGTCCTCGATGGAGAAAAACTGAGAGCTTTTCCTCAAGGGTCAGGAACAAGACAGGTGTTTCCACTTTCCCCATTATTAGTTAACATAGTACTGGGAGTCTTAGCCTCAGCAACCAGACAACAAAAAGAAATAAAAGGCATCCAAATTGGTAAGGAAGAGGTCAAACTTCTACTATTCACAGATGACATGAGGCTATGTAAAATACCTTAAACACCCAACCAAAAAATTGCTAGAACTGATACCTGTATTCAGTAAAGTAACAGGATACAAAATCAACATACAGAGATCTGCTGCATTTCTATACACCAATAATGAAGCGGTAGAAACAGAAATCAAGGCATCAATCCCATTTTCAATTGGATCAAACTCCATAAGATACCTAGCACTTTTTCAGAGAAAGGGTAAGCAAGGGAAGGTTTCCTTTTCCAGTGTTCTTGATGACTGACTACGAGAGAAAGTGTGTAGGCTTTTAGAGAACAGCTGCTTGTTCAGCAGGAAATCCACTTAACAGTTCCATCACAGGGTCAATGTGGTATATAGTATTCGATGATGGAGAAATAATGAGGTCAAATCTCAGGCACTGCCACGGAAATTCAAAATAAAGCAAATGATTTCACTGAGAATTCTTACTTTTCTCATAATCTTCTACCTAAGGCAATTTTTATCCAAAAACATGACAATTTCTTATTGTCATGACATGTCTTATATTTCTAAAAGATAAGATCGTGCATATAAAAACAAGCAAACAAAACAAATTTTGGCCACGTAATTAGACTGGACTGATTACAGATATCTCAGCCAGATTCTACAGTGTCGTCTTGGATCTTCAAAAGGCAAATGACATTCACCAATATGGAAGTGCCATGAAATCAACCAGTGGTACTCAAGGGCTCTGTGCACTAACCCTGAACTCCTATCTACAGAGAATAGATAGCTCAGGAGCTGGAATACAGTGGGTCAAATCAGAAAGAATAACTTAAAAGCTTGAGAAACAAATATTTAAACTGTTCTACTACTGAGGCCTCCTAGAAGTGGGTAAATAAGGATTGGAACATAGGCAACCATGATGGCAAAATGTGAGGTAAAAATGTAAACTCTAAGACTCAAGCTCATTAATCATCTATAATTAAAAAAGAATAACAAACAAAAAACTACCTGTACATTTATGCTAACCCCTAAAACTACTCATAATGAGGAAGGAGAAGGAAAGATAAATTTCAATGAATGGAACAGTTACCAGTTTTTTTTGAACACATGGATCTCTAACATTGAAAATACAATGTAAAATAAAAATTGGCACCGAAAAAAATATACCTTTCCTAACCCTTATGTAGGCAGCTTCTGCCAAAGAAAAGTGTTATATTTTGAGTCATTCTTCACAAATGAAATATCCAGAGTTTTTTGGTTTCAGGAGAATGACCATTCATTAACATGCACCTCATGTTTTCTAATAGTTTGGTGAAAAAAAATAGTAATAATAATTAAAGAATTAAACACACACACACATACACACACACATTTCTAAAAACCATTTTCTAAAAAAGTATGTGTTTTACCTATACATATATCATTACTATTGTATATGTACGCATCTTTATTTAGGTTCTAGGGGGGAGAAGAGTTTCTACATTCTGAAATAAAATTGTTTTATAAGAGAATATTGCCTCTGAATCACCACCCATCTGAAATAGAAAAAAAATGTCTTTTTACTTAGGAGTACCTTTAAAGCTAACTTCAAGTAAACCAGAACAATATTTGTTCTTTTAATTAGAAACTGTTAGCATCATTATCCCTCGAGGGTATCATTTTCAAGATAGTTTTGCTTTCAACATTACATAATGGAAAACAATAATAAAAACATCCCAACAATGACAGAGCAATTAAAAATATGAACTAGATTATAAAAGAAAAAAGGCAAGATTCTTATTAACATGGATTTTTTCCTACAGAAAATTATTTTCTATAGTTCATTCAACAAACTATACTAAAATGAAGACAAAATATATCTGAGTGGCATTTTTTCTTTTATACTTGTTAGAAATACTGTATAAGGCAATCCATATTAATTTGTTTCCATATTATGAAAATTGTTTTATGTTTTATTTAAAGATTTAGTGTTCACTTAATATGTTCCACTTAAACCTCGTACCTTCCTGAGGCTATGCTGCCTGTCTCCTTATGAGATATATATATAATAAGAAACATTCTCCGCAGTGTATAAATTTGCTTTTGGAATCAAATTAAACGTTTCAAGCACTTATAACTCACTCCTTCATAGGCTCGGCCTATTAAATGTTAATTGATGCATTTTATATACAATCAAATAAAAATCAACTGTTACTGAATTGATTAAAGAAATAAAGCCCTTGTTATCACTGTGCCTAAAATCATTTCCAAATATATTCAAAGTTATCCTAGAATCTGGGTACTGTGGCTCTGTCCTCAACTTTCTAGATGTGTACTAGAAAACAGTTTATTTGTGAGTCTTAATTTCTGTAAATACAGGGCTAGTAATAGAATGTTCCTTTTCTGTTCTGAAATTTAATGTTTATGCTTGAAATATTTTCCCACAGAAATGGTTTCTTAATAGAGTTTTAATTTACTAAATTTAATGTGACTATTTTTTTCCAGCTTTACTAAGATATAATTGACATACAACTTTGTGTAAGTTTAAGGTGTACAATGTGATGACTTGATACATGTATATATTGTGTATAAATATATCTATATATATTTACCACATCCTTCATGCACATAATTACCATTTTGTTGTTGCTGTTGTTATGAAGAGAACTTACTCTCAAAGTTCTACCTCACTGCAATAAATGTGACAATTTAATGTGACATAGATCAGATTAGACTAGGAAGGGAAGTTGCTAGAGGTTTTCAAATTAATGTTGCTTCAATGGTTTCTGTTACATTCTATATATTACTTTTATAATCCATCCAATAAAAATGTATAGATCATGCACTTGAATTACCTAAGGACATGAGAGAGATATATATCAAGGAAGTCATCAAGAGAATCACAAAAAATATGGAATTGCCCCAGTGACATGCTATGATGTCAATTCATCTACAGAACAATTGTATATGTTTCTACTTTCTTGCAATGGGTCAGGCAGAAACATTTAGTACTGAACAGCATGCATGACACTGAAAAAAATATCATATATGTATGATTTTTTTTAGATAACCTGTGTAAAAGTGGTCACATATGTCTTTGCCTGGTTAAAAGCACAGAGCTGCATTCTTGGTTGATCCAGATTGTTTTAACCCCTGTGAGAAGTAAGAAGGTTAAGTACTGAAGTTTAGAAATGCAGAATGATGAAATAGTTTAGTCAACTGATTTAAAATATTTAAAGTCATACGCCTGTAAGTAAAAATTAGTTGTATGTTAGAAAATACATGCTATATGCTCAATGCAAAGCAGTATATTTGAAACAGTAATAAGATTGAATATCACTCAACATAGATTTAAAAACAATCAACTGAATAGGTATAAAGTTCTGTTACTTAGGAGGTGAATTTAAATATTGTAATATGTTAAGGCAATCTTTTGCTCTGTTTGCTCTGTATAACAAGCATTTAAAAGTAAGTGATTCTCAATATTAAGAGTGGGTGAGAGTAGGAGTGTGGAGTTTTTAAAAAGCATATTCTAAAATTAGCATTTCTTGATTTACTTGTAATTATCATATTAATTCAATTTTGACATTTCAAACAGGATTGAAGGAAAAAATGTTTCCAATTTTATCAAAATATAAAGAATAAGAAACACTGATTTAAATGTCAGGCCAAAATGTCATTGTTTTTAGACACAAAAATATCCAATAAAGATGAAAGATTTTTCAAATAGTTTGAAACAAATCTGCAAAAAAGAAATGGTTAAGTAAAATTCTATAAGAGTCTTTTGTTTTGTTTGGTGTTTTTAAGAATTTATACAAAGGGGTGCATCGGTGGCTCAGTTGGTTAAGCGACTGACTCTTGATTTCGGCTCAGGTCATGATCTCAGCGTTTGTGGAAGCCCTGCATAGGGCTCTATGCTGAGGGCAGGAAGCCTGCTCGGGATTCTCTGTCTCCTATCTCTCTGCCCCTTCCCCACTTGCACTCTCTCTCTCAAAATAAATAAATAAACATAAAAAAAATAATCTAAGCAAAAAAATAGGATCAAATACCAGCTTAACTGTATAATTAAGGTATAATAGTAATTATAATTATACATTTGTATAATTGTGACTAATCCCTAAATCTTGTCAAATCAAATGCAATTCTGGAAGAGATTATTTTATTTTCTAAAATGCAATAATAAGATCTAAACAGCCATTTTGGTGAAGGCAATAACTGTCTGTTTGAAGAAAAAACTTTCTAAAAATCTAAAGAGACACCAAATAACAACATAATTAAAACCACCATATGGTAAAAGGACATAAAATATTTAACCTTGATGACTACAAATATTTAAACATTTTTTTATCAAATCAATAAAAGGAATGCATTTCATAGCAAGCAAGCACATTTAAGTTTCTCCAAAGATAATGGCATTGAAAATTGAATGTGAATAGATGAAGGGGTAGATGGATTAATGTATGAATGAATCATATAAACAACATGAATATCTGCTCCTCTGCCTGGGATTTCCTTCTCCACTGTAGCCACGCAATGAAATGATCTCCATCCTTTAGGGTCTGGCTCAAGTGCCACCTTCTCTCACATGCCATCAATCTAATATGTCTCACTCAATGCACCCTCAAAGGACTGGCTTATTATTCTGTTCCATTCTATGTTATATTATTAAGGTAGACTATAATTGAATAAATCAGCATTAAGGAGGATGAGAAGCCAAATTTGGATCACAAATACACAATACCACTATAGAAAAGTTGATCCTTAACTGCGATATTACAGGGCATAACAGAAAACAATTACATTCCTACTCAACATCTTGCCTTTCTATGGTATGCAATATGATTTAAAGCTCAGGGTTCAAATTTTAAAAAGACTTCCAGAATCATCAGTGACTAAAATATATCATTTCTTAATCTTTTAGCATTTTAGTTATGTGTAAATATAGATGAATGATATCCATTCCTGGTTGTCATAAGGAGGAAAGTTATAGAATGTATATGAAAGTGGAAAATGTGTACAATTTCTCCTTGATCTCTTTGGTGCTTTCTTCTTTTGGGTTCACTACTTAAGTGTTGAGTTGAGCACTTGTCCTCTTATTTTCTGTGGTGCTTGGAGTGTAGTGGATGCTGTAGTGCACTGCCCAGATCTCAGGCAAGCCTCTCATTTCTCCAGCTACCAGGAGTGTTGGGGGCTGAAAGCTCACAATTGAATCTCTGCAAGGGAAGTGTCATGCAGAAGAGAGCTGCCTCACCCAAGGTTCCATCTCCTCCCCTGGAAAGGTAGAGAAAGAGTCTGCATCCAATGACTCATTGGTGGGAGGGTACAAAGGCCTGACCCTCTTGCTTCAATTGGGACTACTTTAAATGGTCATCTTAGTACCTATAGGAGATGACCATAGGATCATCACAGGCCTCTGATGAAATTGCAGAGCACTTCAATTTCTCCCTGTGCTCAATCATCTTGCGTCCCTCATTTCTTACAAGTGTTAGGTGTTGTTCTTGATAACACTCCCCAGTAAATCTGTTACACACAGATTTCTCTCTCAGAGCTGGTATCCCAGGGACCCTGACTTTAGGCTGACTCTCTGTATATCCTGTGGTTAACATAAATTAACACCTAATCCCAACCTGTCTACAGCTCTGACTTCTCTTCTTAAGACTTAAGTTTCCAAATACATACTGTTCAGCAACACCTGGCTATCTTGCAGGTAGCTCACAATTAAGATGCCCCCAAATTAAACTCTGAATCTACTCTACCTCCTAAATCCTCCCCTTATATATTTTTTAATAGCACTGATATATACCCAGTCTTCTAAGATAAAACCTTTTGTCATGAGTCAATCTGTATCTCCCAAAAGGGTATGCTGAAGTCCTCACTCCTGGTCCACTTGAATGACCTTATTTGGAAATAAGGTGTTTGCAGATGTAGCTAAGATGAAATCATTAGGGTGGGCCCTAATCCAGTATAATTAGTGTCATAAGAAGAAGAGAAGACAGACACACAGGCAGAACACCATTTGATTACAGGGAATGTCAAGGATTAACAACCTGTCATCAGAAGCTAGGAAAAAGCAAGGGTGGATGCTCCCTAGAGGCTTAAGAGAAAGTATGGCCATGTCCAGACTTCCATTTCAGATGTTTAGAAATCTAGAGCTTTCAGAGAATGAATTTCTGTGCATAAAGCCACCACGTTTGTGATACTTTATTATGGCAGCCACAGGAAACTGATACACCCCTCTGCAACAGCTCATGACCCCTATATCCAGACCCTGAGCCCTTACATATTAACTTGCAACTATCTTAGAGTTTATCCCCATCTGCCACCATCATTCCCTTAGCTTAAGCCCCTATCAAATGTCTTTTGAAAAACTGCAATAGCTTCCCATATTCTCATCTTTCTCTGGGGCTGGGCCTTACTACAATCCCTAAGAAAATTTTCTTTAGAAGTACAAGTTTGCTATGAACAAGGTATAATTAAACAAGACCCTAAAGTTGTCTCATTCTATTAGATAAAAAGAAGTGCATTTTGCTCTTTTGTTACGGTACATCAAGGTATTCATTTCCTGGCTCCAGTCTACCAGGTAACCTACTACTTCCCACCAGGCCCCCTTCAGAAGTATTTAATGGGCCTTTTTACATCTGGGTCTTCCACAGACACTGGGCTCTTTACCTCCATTGGAAAGATCTCTCACCTGATCTGCAGAAAGAATTTTTCTTTTCAACATAAAACCCCTTCAAAATGCCATTTCCTCTGTGAAGAATCTTAATTTATTTTGAAGGTTGGTTACACTTTCCTCTATCCTTTCTGCATATTTTGTCCTCAAACTAAACTCTGTTTTCATTCTTTTTTATATGTTTAATTATAATTTCTTTTTCAAAATGTGTTTCTCCTTAAAGGTGTAAGTAAGCCTTGCTTTATTCTTTATCACTTAGGACTGTGCCGAAGACAAAGACCTTTAGTCTACATTTACTGAACAAATGAGTGCACTAATGATGTGTCTTCCTAATGTCTAGCATGGAAATGGGAACTGGAAGATGCTCAGTAAATGTGAATTGAACAAATGAATAGTAATGGTTTACAGAAAATATTCTCTAATGTATTCCTGTGCAATTTCCCCCCTAATGATTAAAGTTAATGAGGGGTTTATTTGGAGTTTAGTTCCTTATGGAACATGAAATTTTGCATAAGTGTTTGCAGTGTTTTAAGTGACACTT
Organism: Cryptoprocta ferox; assembly: GCA_028646485.1. Lineage (NCBI taxonomy): Eukaryota > Metazoa > Chordata > Mammalia > Carnivora > Eupleridae > Cryptoprocta > Cryptoprocta ferox. Next base: position 44,277,541 of record CM053578.1, read on the forward strand.
TCTTGAAGGAGGGAAGTTTGATTATGTAAAATTTGAATATTTCATTGACCTCTTTTCTCCAAGGACCTGGGCTAGTTCCATCACAACTTTGATAATAATGTTTCAAAACTCTAAAGAACTATTAAGTAAAGCTAAGTATCTGCTTTTGTCTTGAGGAGGAATGAATGGGGCATCTTTCTGTGAGGAGATGTTTACACAGAATGTTTCCTCTCTGCTGAGTACACAATATGAGCACAGTCACTTTAGCAGCCTAAATAAGTAGATACATTGGTCAAAAGACCAGTAAAGTATTTGGGGATTAGATTTACAGTGAATAAAGGGGCTTCTCTAAAAGCTGTAAGAATCTGTACCACTATAAAATCATATGAGGCTGTTATTGTTTTTAAATATTTGGAGAAATAAATTTGGATGAATTTAATATTTTCCTCTGAAATTTGCATACACTTCCAAAGTCCATCTTATAATTCAGTAAGCTGCTTCTTTTTTCATCTTTGAAGCAGAGAAGGAAGTAATCTATAGTGATAGAAAACAAAGAGAATGACTCTAATCATCTAAGAAAGAGCTCTCCATTAAAAAAATCATTAATTTAGTGTTTTAGAGTTTTAAACATTGAAACTTGGCACAATAAAAAAAAACTACACTTAAGAATTTAGTTAAGCCAGATGACAATTAAATTGCAGGATACGTGAAATAATGTTTCCCCCCTCAGCAACTCTTAGCACAGTGCCTAGCGCAAAGTAGATTTCAACAAATATTTATTGAATGATTGGGTGCATTTCATGCTTCGTTTGAGGCTCATAATAAGGAAGCACTTCATTGCTAATGATAAAAATCTGTGCAGTGTGTTGTTAATGTTTGCTATGTGCTTATAGGACTGCAGTGTGCCTCAGGAGGAGGCTGATTTTGAGAGGGGTCATTAGTTCAGTGTCTGCATTCTGAGAAGCAGGGATAAGTCTTATTCTCATGGGTCCATGATAGATGACAGTATGTCTTTCTCAATTCTGAGAAAAACTCTATCTTCAGAGAAATGCTGCTGTTCTATTGTCAATTATTTCCTCAGAACTCTTTAAGTTATTTTACTCAACACTTTATTTAAACTCATCTCTTTGGTCATCCTTTAGGAAGGTATTTTATTATAAAATGTTTTTACTTCATTCTGGAGTGTACTATCAGGACAAGGACACTTGCCTATCTGAGAGCTGATATTAGTAGAAGATGGAAAAGTCTCCATCAAGTACAATGGGAAAATAGGATTCTAGGCCATAAAAAAGAAGTTTTCTGTTTGTTTTTTTTGGTTTTTATTTTGTTTTGTCTTGTTGAATGGGGGGGGGGGAAGGAGAGATGTCAAAGGTCAAAGATATTGTTTCTCTCTGTTCAAAATGCAGATTCTTCAACAGGCAAGGGGGCAATATCCCCAGACCCTGAATAAAGAAAATGATATCTCAGGAATCTGGGTCAAAACAAGCTAGGGATGAATTTAGGTTCATTTTCCATGCCAACACAATCCATCACAGTGGCCACTGAGAACACCACTGATAAGGATTCTGAGATTGCTTTCAGACTTAGTCAGAGAGAGTTCAAAGGATATGACTCCAAACCAGCATGTGGAACAAGATCTTTTGCACACTAAAATTGTGAACCATTGATCTACATAATGCTACCCCTCTTGAATTGAACTTGTAGCAAATAGCTACTTATAGTGTATATGTGACCACTCAATTCCATACCATAATAACTGTTAATCAGGCACTTATTTTCCAGCAGACACTCATCTAATTATTTACATACACCTTTTAGTCTTCATTACAATTTTCTTTTTCATATAAAGACACTAGTTTTCTTGATAAATTGCTCAAGAGCATAGAGTTAGTAAATATCACAGATAAAATTTAAGCCAAGTAGTCTATCTCCAGAGGTTGTATTTTTAAAGATATCGCAAAGTAGTGCTTAAGATTTAACTGACCTAAAGGTATTGAATCAAGTTATTACTTTCTATTGGGTAATCAAGATTTATCCTTGGGTCAAGGTTCATCAAGGACATGGCAATCTCTATTTCAAGAATATGTTAGGCATGAAAAAATTAGAAAGTTACAATGGAGGGAATGAGCAGTTCAAAAATTTGGGAACTCAAGTGGGAGCTGAAGATTAGGGGAATTTTAGCAGGGAGTTTAGCATGGAAGGGTAAAAAGGCACTTTCGCTTTCAATATAGAAAATAAGCTTTTTTTTTTTTTTTTTTTTAGTGGTTCAAGTATAAAACCAAAACCAAAACCAAGTCATAATGAGAAACATTTAAATCTCAAGCAACTGGAGAGAAAGACTCCAGACACAGGATTTCCCAGTTCACGACAACTTAATACTACCTCTAAGTTACCTAGCAAATTTCCTCTAGATCTTGAACTTCTGTTATTTCTTAATTATTAGAGTGGGTTTGAATGTACTCACACTGTGAGATATGTCATAGGAAATTGTTTATGAAAAAGGGCAAAGTTTTCAAGTCCACAATTTTAAATCTGTACATTTAGATGATAATAATGAGGATGAATTCAACAATAAACACAATAGCTGACATTGTTTTAGGGCTTACCAATACAAATATGGTGCTAAATGACTTAAAGCAATTAGCTTATATATTCTTTAATCCAACTGCGAGGTAGCCCCAAGCTCCTGTATATTATACAACGTATACCACAAATATGAAATAGAATAAGTATATATTTTTTCTCATGTAGCTATGACTATAAACACAAAAATGACAATCAAGAATATTAGAATGTTACCATCAAATGGTCCTTAGATAACACAGTTTAAGGGCACTGAATTTCATACTTTTTAGGAAGGGTTTATGGGACAGGTGGCAGAGTAATTTTATGGGTGGTTAAAATAGTCTATTTCAAGTACCAAATGGCAACTAAATCACTATTTATAAAGAGGCAGCTGGCCACTATGACATTGCAAACCTGTGGCATCCAGAGGAAGTTTGTTATAGCTACATGAGAAAAAAGTGTATACTTTTTGTTTCATATCTGTGGTTTTTCAACTCTGATCTTCATTTGCAGAAAAACGAGTAATTGAATTAGTTTCCCTTTCCACGTGAGACCAAGCTCAGATCACTGTTCCTGAAAAGGAGTATGTGGAATCTGATTTTCTACCTTTAAGTTGCAACAACCGCACTGTTGAATTTTGGAGATAGTATTTCTTCCATATAAAGATTAAAAAAAAAAACTGTATTCCTTCTTTCGTCATCTTGGAAAGAATTTCTTTACTTAGAAATACACACTCTTAATTAATATAGTCATCTATTCACTTACTACTGAGGATTTACTCTGCACCAAGCACTGGTCATACGGCCAAGAGACAGACAGACAGAGAAGTGCATGTGCGCAGGCGCGCGCGCGCACAAACACACACACTGGTATGTATCTTTATTCCAAAATACACTAGCAATTCATGGAGGGCAGGTCTTTCATGTGATAGAGTTAAGTGGATAGAAAGCATTTGATAAATGCCTGTCAAATATTTTCAAATGTGACCAAAGAAAGGAATAATATTTTTAAGTGATATATTGAAACTTTAAAAGAGATGCCATAAAAATCTTTTGTCATAAAACTCACTTCTGGTTATTATATCCCATATTAATACAATATAGTTCAATTAAGAAAAACAGCAAAAAAAATTACTTTAAATACATGCAACCAGGTGTGGAGAAGGAGGGTATAAAAAAGTTTTGCTAAAAGATTCCTGTTCTCAATGAGTTTATAGCACCATTTAATGCATACAATAATTTGTCCAAAAATTAAAATAAAAGGCTAAATAATAAATGCAGGAAACATAAAATTGTGCAGTGTTAAAATGAGTATAGCTCCTATCTCTCTGGAGAGAAATTAGGAAAGATGCAATAGGCACCACTTTTGAGCACTGAGTACTGTTCATAGCATTTACCTGTGTTAATTCTTGTAACCCTCACCCAATCCTGTGATGTAAGGACTAATAATTTTACCCATGTGAGATGTCTTAAAGAATGTGTACAGGATTTTGACCAAGGAAGGAAATCCCAAGCAAAGTCATGCACGATGCCGAGTGTTTATGGTCTGGAAGGAGACCAAGGAAGCAGTAGGTGACATAGCTGGTCAGCTGGTTGGGGCCATGATATGAAGACTTTATCTACTGTCTATAATTCAGGAGACTTGGAAGACCAAGGCTACTTCAAAGGAGTGAGATGACTGGGATTGAACCTGAATAAAATAAATCAAACAAATGAACTTCAGTAGATGGAAAATGGAGGCAGAGACTCTGGGACTCTGCTTGGTATGGTTTAGGCAGGAAGTATATGAGTGGGAAGACAAAGGTGATGAAGAGAAGTGGTGGATTCAACAGACACAATGGAAGGAGACTGTATACAACTTTACAACTGATAACAAAAGGAGATGAAGGAAGGGAAGACTGAAAGGTACCCTGTGCTTTCAAATCTAGCTCTGTAGGATTGAATCAATTATTAAGAACCAGTAGGTACAACCATACCAGAGGAACCTGTAGGAAGCCGTTGTGTGAACTCACAAACAAAAGAAACTATCCATCAGTTTGCAATATTAGAAAGAACTTATCACAGCAAAAATCTGAAATTTCAATTCATTTCACACTACTTAATCATATGAAACAATGTGCATAAAACAGTCTTACCCCTTTGCTGTATTCACTATCTGAATCACTGCTGAGTTCCTCAGTATTCATATTTTCCAAATCAGATTCCCCAGGTGCAATCGGCACTGTCACTGTGAGGCTGGGGTTATGAATAAATGATTGACAATCACTTTCTTCCATTAAGTATTTGTCCACACTGCTTCCTAAACCACTGATTTTATCTTTTTCTTTGTGGAAATTGTGATCTTTGCTCATTTCGGCAAGCGTGCGGTTAGAGATATAGTTTTCCTTCTTACTATTCAGATCTTCTGCTCTTCTTGTGTCTTTGGGAATCTTCGGCTTTTTGGAAAATGCTTTTAGAATAAATTCACGTAAGGTTAGTTTCACATAATTTACTCCCTTCCTAATTCTGGCGACTGCAATCTGGAGGTTATTTGCATCGGTGTCTTCTTCAATTGCTGTAAGGTTGTCTGAGCTAAATGAGCTCAATAATAAAGCCAGAAAGAGGTTGAGGACCTATATCAAGAGAATTGAGGACAGGAAATAAAAAAGAAAATAAGCACACTTTTCTGAAATACAGGCCAAAATCCAAACCAGCATTAAAGATCCCTGCACTTCTTCACACATAGGAAAGAACATGTGATGGGGTAGAGGACAGGCCGGACTCCTCATCACCCTCTCTAGATCCTAGCTCCTGTGAACTCTGGGAAGCAAAGGTCAGCCACACCCATGAGGGACTTAGCCCAAGGAGCAAAGAGAATGTTCCTCCCCCTTAACATTATGTCATTCTTATGTTCATTTCTGCAGCGGGAGTCCCTTGGCCAAATTCCCTTTTATGGGCCTAAAAAGCCTTCCTAACATTTACCTATAATTAATATTTATTACTTGTGAGAAAAAACTAGAACAAGAAAATTGTGATTAGTGTTTATCGTGCTTAAGTAACCTAGGCCAACTCCATGTTCACTTTTCCCAGAAGTGAAATGTCCGTTTGTTGCAACAAATGGAACATAGAATACTTGGAAACCTCCTGTAATAAAATATTCTGTCCAAGAATTATGCCAGCTTGCAACTTAATGAGGCTTTTAAAGCATAGAAAAGGACCTGCCTACTGAACCCAATTCAAATGAGATAATGGCATTATGATTGAGTGCCTTTGTGCCAATCATTTAGGTCTGGAAAAGATAATAAAAGAGGTCAGGACAACTCCTAGCCTTTAGGCTAAATCCTGTTTGTGTGCAAAACCACTTCTGATTTTCCTCCTGAAGGTAGGGGTTCAGGTGAACTCAACATTGTAAAAAGAAAAAGAATTCTCATAGAGGGTTGAAAGTAGTTACATTATATTTAAGTGTTGTTTTATATAGAAAACAATAAGGTAATTGAAATACCCTTTCACATAAGTGTCTTCATGGACAAAAACATCGACCTCACTAAATAATCAAAATTAGGCCAAACTGAGGAGAAGGGACTCACACCCTCACACCTGAACTTGGTCCCATCTACAACAGTTTTTCAGAGGTAAGTAGAAGAGCACAGGTTAAAAATGTCTATGTTAATATGTTTGATTTAAGAAAAGAGTCTGAGAAGGAGCAACGAGAAAATCACAGAAAACAACTGTGATGAATCATTAAGGAATTCTGAAATAGTTTACTTTCATTTTGGTCTTTATTGTCAATGAGAAAATATATTTCATTATTAGATACATGTTTGTGTGTGTATATATTTTAACAGGAATGTTGATGAGAAGCCAAGGGCTCATTCTACTACTTTAGCCTCCCTAATCAATGCAAGTGTTTACAGATTTCCTCTTCCTTCTTTTCAAATGTGTAATTAACTTTATTTTTTTCCACATTTATTGAGATGTAATTGATATATAAAATTGTGTAAGTTTAAGTGTACAATGTGTTGATTCGATATATTTATATATTGCAAAATGATTACCACCATAGTGCTAAGGAATACCTCCATCATGTCAAAGAATTATTTTGTGTGTGTGTGTGGTAGGAACATTTAAGATCTGTTCTCTAGCAACTTTCAAGTATATAATACAGTATTATTAACTATAATTACCATGATGTAAATTAGATCACTAGAATTAATTTATTTTATAGCTAGAACTTTGAACTTTGGTCACCATTTCCCATGTCTCCTAACCCCTGGCTTCTGGTAACCACCATTCTAGTCTCTGTTTTTATGAGTTTGGCTTTTATAAGATTCCACATATTTCAAGAATATGCTCCTCTTCCATCACATCTTCATTAAGGATAATAACAATAATTTTTATCCCATCAAAAATCATAACAAGACTCCACCATTTTGTTAAAGTCTACTGGATATCACAAATAAAAATGAAGTCCATTTTATATCACATATCCATTATATTAAGCAGAGAAAGAAATATTAATAAAATGTATATTTGATTCAACATCATTCTGATTAATGTTCTTGTTCTTTGCCAATTTCCTGATAAACACTCGAGATTACTAAAATCGACTTTTCTAAACTATCCTCTAAAACTTATGGTTTTTAACCATTTTAATTTTTTGGTAGTAAAATGACCTAAGGCATAAGTGAGAAAAAAAAAGCAAGAGATCTGTTTAGCATATAACTCTAATATGCAGAGGACTATATCAGAAATATAATTTTTTGTGTCTTTCTTTTTAGATTCTAATTGTATGTCAATGGTAATTCCTTAACCAAGAGTTGGTTATCTATTTTGTGAATTACACTTCTCTTATTTTTCATTATCACTAGTAAATAATGAATAAATATCAACATGAGTCAGTCATTACCAATTCCTTATGGATTAATCGTTCATCAAGATACCCCATCTATTTTAAACTATAAATTCATATTGCTTTTCAAAGTGAACCATCGCACTCACACCATGTTCATGCTTATATATTATATAACATATTATTCAAAGACCCATTTCAAAATTCTTCTTTGAGTCACCATTTAGAACTTCTCTCCTTTTCTTCCAAGTGTCAAGACCATTTTATTTTTGCCTCACTGCTAGCACTTACCACCTCTTCCTTATCTGATAATTTTGTGTACCATTTTTCTATGTCCATAGAATGCAAGTGACTTGAAGACAGGGACTAACTCATAGGTATATATTTTTAATCATCCTGCAATATTCAACTACATTTCCTTTCACAGAGAAAGTACTAAAAATATAGAATGAATACGTTGAGAGAGCCAAAGGAATCCCCCTTACTTCATACATGCCTGAGTGAGTACTAAATATTTAAATCAGTTGTGATCAATGGCTTTGGTGTGGTATGTTTTTATATCCTGTATCATTTAAAGAGCTACATTTCAGGAGCGCCTGGGTGGCTTAGTCGGTTAAATGTCCAACTTCGGCTCAGGTCATGATCTCACGGTTCGTGGGTTCGAGCCCCACATCAGGCTCTGTGCTCACAGCTAGCCCAGAGCCTGGAGCCTGTCTTCAGATTCTGTGTCTCCCTCTCTCTCTGACCCTCCCCTGCTCACGCTGTCTCTCTCTCTCTCAAAAATAAATGAAAACATTAAAAAATTATTTAAGAAAAGAGCTACATTCCAATATTTTTATGTCAACATAAGAAGTATACAAATCACATTATAGGAGCTTATTAATACAAATTTTAAATTCAGAAGAAGAACCAGAGAGAGAATATGTATTTTATTTCATATCGGGAATTATAAGCCTACATAAAAGTAGGAAATTTATTACTACAATGGGAGGATGATTAATAATTACAGAATTCAAACTCATGGTGCCATATTTTGTGCAGATCTAGAATTTGCATTGCATAATTTACTCTGTACATGTCTAGCCACTTAATGGCACAGAATAATACCACTTAGGGTGTGATTTGATGAATGTAGGTTTCTGTCCTAGGCTCTGAATTACTTTGATTTGGGGGCTTCAAGGACAAAAAAAAATTTAGTAACTTATTTTCAAGTCAGTGGGAAGTGAAAGTACTAACCATATAGTTGTTACCATACCCCACCTCCTGGGATACCTAATGAGGAGTCTGATGCCAAGCTGACAGACGAAACCAAGTCAACATGGTGGCTTTGAAAATTGAAGTCAGTGAGTCATGGATGAGCATCTTATCCCATTTTCTCCTGTTTGTAAGCTTGAAAGTTTTCACCAATAAGTAGGTAAAAAAGGAAGAAATAAACAGAGGAAGAGTACAAGCCAAGAAAACACTAATGGAGACACAGAAGGTCAATTGTTAAAGAGATTATAGAGCAGTGGCAGGCAAATTTCTTCTGTAAAGAGCCAGATAAAAAAATATTTTGGCCTTTGTAGGACATAGAATCTCTATGACAACTATTCAACACTGTCACTGCAGACTAAAACATAGACAATACGTAAATGAATAAGCATGTCTGTGTTGTAATAAAATTTTGCTTACAGAGCCTGAAATTTAAATTTCATATAATTTCTATGTGCCATGAAATACTATTCTTCCTTTCATTTTTTAAACATTGAAAAAATGTGAGAAAAACCCCAACATTACAAGCTTGAAAGGCCATACAAAAACGAGTAATATGCTGGATTTGACCCATGAGCCATAGTTTCCTGATCTTTGCTATAGTTGCTGGTCTTATTATATCTGACCATAATGCAATGGGACCAGTACTTCAATTGCCTTGTTCCATTACAGCTTCATTTTTATTACTGTTAATTTAATCATATCCTATTTACTAGTATGATGATATTTGAATGGACTTTTAAGAGACACAAAAACTACAGATTTAATTCATATGGCATCACTGTCAATATGAGAGAATAAAGTAGGAAACAAAATAAATATTGTGAAAAATATGAGAATATCTGTCAGGGAAATTGAGGCAATTTTCATTTTATTTTTTGTTTTTCTAGTATTAAAATGATCAAAATTCTATTGCACATAATAGTTTTATGTGTAATTAATCCTGTAATTATAAAATAAATGATTGTCATCATATAACAATTTTCTATGCAGAATTTTCAAGGTATGAACATGTGACTACTTACCACTAGGTTTCCAATGACCATGACCATCATGTAAACAATAAGGCACATGGCTTGACCAGCGACCTCCATACAGTCCCACATGGTTTCTATCCACTCTCCACACAGCACACGGAAGACAATCAGGAAGGAGTGGAAGAAGTCATTCATGTGCCAGCGTGGGAGTGTACAGTCTTCATTGATCTTGCAGACACATTCTTTGTAGCTTTTACCGAAGAGCTGCATGCCGACCACGGCAAAAATGAAGACGATGATGGCCAACACCAAGGTGAGGTTACCCAGAGCCCCCACTGAGTTGCCAATGATCTTTATCAGCATATTCAGTGTTGGCCAAGATTTTGCCAGTTTGAACACTCGAAGCTAAAAGTAAACACAAAGCTTAATGTTAATTATTATGAAAATTTTCAATGTTCCCAATCTTTAGTTTTGTTTCAAATTTTAAATTCTAAAATATTGTCATCATTACCTAGCTAAGCTTATTTCTATTTTTTACTTTCAGCTCTTTTTAATATCACTGTTATTTTGTTATGCTTGCCACAATATAATTACCACACATATTTTAAAGAAAGTTTAGGATTGCTATAAAATCCTCTTATAATGATTTCAGATATTATTCCCTTTAGAATTGATAATTTATCCCTAATTCTATTTTTGGATTATTTAAAAAATTTTTAATTTGAAAATAGTCTGATACTTTTATATCCCTTTTCACGCCACCATAGGGATAAAGTCCAACATGTTTTTATGGAGGTTCCTCAAAAAGTTAAAAATAGAACTACCCTACGACTCGGCAATTGCACCACTAGGTATTTACCTAAAGGATACAAAAATACTGATTCAAAGGGGCACATGCATCCTGACATTTATAGCAGCATTATCAACAAGAGCCAAATTGTGGAAAGAGCCCAAATGTTCATCAACTGATGAGTGAATGAAGAAGATGTGGTATATGTATATATTTACAATGGACTATTACTCAGCCATCAAAAAGAATGAAATCTTGCCATTTGCAATGACATGGATGGAACTAGAGTGTATTATGCTAAGTGAAATAAGTCAGCCAGAGAAAGACAAATACCATATGATTTCACTCATATTTGGAATTTAAGAAACAAAACAGATGAATATAGGGGAAGGGAGAAAACAAAGAGGCAAGCAAACTGTAAGAGACTTTTAATGACAGAGAACAAACGGTAGATTGGTGGAGGGGAGGTGGGTGGAGGGATGGGCTAAATGGGTGATAGGTGTTAAGGAGGGTGCTTGTTGTGATGAGTACTGGGTGTTATATATTAGTGATGAATCACTAAATTCTATTCCTGAAACCAATATTACATTATATGTTAACTAACTAGAATTTAAAATTTTTTTTAATGTTTATTTTTGAGAGAGAGAGAGAGAGAGAGAGAGAGAGAGAGAGAGAGAGACAGAGCACAAGCAAGGGAGGGGCAGAGAGAGAGGGAGACACAGAATCTGAAGCAGGCTCCAGGCTCTGAGCTGTCAGCACAGAGCTCAAACTCACAAACTGTGAGATCATGACCTGAGCCAAAGTTGGAAGCTTAACTGACTGAGCCACCCAGGCACCCCGAGAATTTAAAAAACCTTAAAAAAAAAAAAAACCCAACATGTTAGAGAAAAATAATTTAAAAAGTCTTTATATTTTTTGTATTTTTGGTAACATGAAACAATCATTTTGGGGACAATAATTTGATCTTTAGTTATCAAACTCACAAAGTAATGAAAATATTATAAGGACTGAAATTCTGTAAACCATAAGCTTCTTACTGTGAAATAAATTATTGCCTTACTAGTAAAGAAATATTTTATTTACCCACTTCTATTATACTAGTATATAACTGAATATGTCTTCAAGATTCTAAAATTAATTCAAATTATGACTATGTCTTCAAGATGCTAAAATTAAAATTATTCATGTGATTTTTGAGCTCTTTAAGAGCTTTAGCTACAGAATGAACTTGATTATACTAGACACCAAAACCTAATCTTGTCTTTTGATTTAAACTTCTAAAAGATTTAAAAAACAATACAAAGCTTTAGAAACCCCCTTTATATATAGAATACAATGGTATGGTTGGTCTATATTTACCAGTCTGAATGATCGCAGAACTGACAGTCCTTCCACATCTGCTAGAAAAAGCTCTACTAAACTTAAAGTCACAATAAGGCTGTCAAAAATATTCCATCCTACTTGGAAATACTCATATGGATCCATGGCAATAAGTTTTAAAACCATTTCAGCTGCAAAGATCCCAGTGAAAACCTAAATGAGAAATACAATTTTTTTTCTGGTATTATTAGAAGTATAGAATCAAAGTAATGATGATTATGACTATTCGTTTAGCATCACTGTGCTTCAGACAATGTGCCAGATACTTTACAAATGTATGTTATCTCATTTAATCCCATAAATCTGATAACATTATTCTTATAGCTCCAATGTAAGCATTACAAGGTTAAAAAGCTCTAACTTTCCTGTCCATCTCATCATCTTTAGACAACTTTTTAGAGAAGCACATTAAAATTCCAGGTAAATGAAATCATGACAATCAACACAGGGACTTTTGAAAAAAAAATATATGGGTCATACTCTGGAAGAAAATGAAAAGGAAATATAGACTGACACTAAAATCTTGAGTCAGCCTTTTTGTCTGGTCTGACTACACTTAGAGTAATAGAGAACATATTGACTCACTCTTTAAAGATTTATTAGTAGAAGAGGGAAAAGTATTTAATTGACACAGTGGGAGCTAAAGTAAGACTTTCAAAGCTTTGACACAAAAGTGCATCACAAAACATCATTAATTCATGACACTGGTATCAAAGGACTGATTTAAAAAGACAACAGTGAAGGACCTGTTTATGAATCATTCAGGTTTGACTGGACTCAAAGAAGCTGACCAAAGAAGGCTCAAAGGGAAATGGTGAAGTCTATATAAGTGCTGAGTCAATTTAAAAATAATGCAGTATCAAGAAGACAATCAGGGAGTACCCCACACTTAGGGTAGTGGCAATAGATAAGAAACACCATAAATTCTTTTGGGGTTCACAGTGATGCAGTTAACTCAGCAAGAAGGTACTGATTTTCATGGCCTGTGCCTCCATCAACAATTAGAAACTAGTAGGCCTGTCTTTTTCCAAAGAGAAATAGAAGGAAAGAAGAATGCTCCCTCAGAGAGCATATGGGGTATATACATCTCAACCAAAAATACAGTATATGGGAGAAAAGACTGACTCAGATACAAATCTTTGGCTTCAAAGATCAGTTGGTTTGGGACCATGGCAAAAGTAAAATTATCTTACACAGACATTCACAATTTATGAAGTCATAAATTGGGATCCTTTGGCCATGAAATAGCACTTCTTCCTACTTCATACAAATTCTCAGAAACTAGCATTTGTTGTTTGCCATAGGCATTAATTAAACTAGAATGTGACCAGCACTGCACATTTGAGAAATCAGTCTGGCATCCATTTTCCTAATAATGAAGCCTACAGATCCCTTCTTGAGTGCCCTTGTGTCTTCTGTGCCTAGTTCTACCATTTTAGTTTCTTGGTATTCTTATTCTTAAGACTTCTTTCTGCTGGTTGATTTAAAGCATGATGATAATAATAATAATAAGTTTAATTTGTTAATGGCTTACGATATGCCAGGCTAATAAGTAGAAAGTATTTAATCCTCTTAACAATACGATAAATGAAGTGTTATTATTATATTATAAATAATACATTATTTTTCTTATTTTGCCAATGAGGTATTATTATTATTTTATAAATGAGAAAATTAAAGGCATATTGTTCAAGGTCATATAACCAGTAAGAGGCAGAATCAGAATTCAATTCCAGGACTTCGGGACTCCAAAAGCCCAGACACTTCACTATTATGTCAAAACAAACCATCCACAGTTTTTCTCAAAACATGTGGGGAATGTACTCACAAGGCAGCTGCAATGTAATTATAAAATGGGTAAGTATCAAGTTTTCAGAGTTTTGCTTCAAAGAGACATGCTGGCAGAAAAAACAAAAAACCAAAAACCAACACCATCAACTCCCAAAATGGTGACCCCCTTTGGAAACAGTATTGTTACAGACCTCTGCACTTCTGCAAAATTATTTTAATGTAGTATCACCAGAAATTTGACTTTGTACAATGATTCATATTATGAATTCTGGATATGGATAATTATGTAGCTACACATCTATCTGAGTTAAAAAAAAAAAAAAAAGAAGTGACAGTCATGACATCCAAAGAGAAGAAGTATGGGTACATAACACACATTAAGAGACTCACCAAATTTCCTACAGTGAGCACATTTTTGAATTCATCAGTCATGGGGTGATGTTCCATAGCCATAAACAATGTGTTTAAAACTATGCAAATGGTAATAGCAAGATCTACAAAAGGATCCATTACAATAAAATAGACAAGCTTTTTGAATTTTATCCAATATGGAGAACAATTCCAGATCAAGAACGTGTGTGCAAATCTGTACCACCAAGCTGGACATTTTTGTCTGGATTCTTCAAGTTCTGGGGGGAAAACCAACAGAAAACATGAAGTCAATCATTTGTTTATCTTACTCCTAACAAGGTACAAATCAGCAGTAGACTTTAACAATGAAACAAGTCTTCTGTTTGGACTTTGCAAATTTAACAGCACTGCGTCTATGAAAGCATAGCATATTACATAAAAATCTTCTATCATGATGTTCATTTACTAGAGCAAGCATAATTTAGGGGAAGGCAGTGAAATTAATGACTCAAAGAAGATAGAGGCAACTCCTAGAAAAACATACACTTAACATGTGATGCTAAACAGGAGAACCTGTTTCTTTTTTCTTTTTCCTTGTATATAGGGAGAAAGCTCACTGGGGGGAGAGAGGCAGAAGGAGAGGGAGAGAGAATCTCAAGCAGGCTCCACGCAAAGTGTGGAGCCCCACATGGGGCTTGATCTCATAATCTGGCGATTATGACTTAAGCGGAAATCAAAAGTTTGACACTCAACCAACTGAGCCACCCAGGTACCCCAAGAATCTATGTTTTCTTCATACAAAAATATATATTTTCCACCAGTATATGTACCTTCACAGGTAAAAACAATCTCAGAACCAAGGGACTAGATAATTTATGGAGTGGCTCATTCAATAAATATATTATACCATAATTTCTTTTATTTCTCAACATTAAGTTAGGAGGTGGTGGAAGTTTTGTCTGAGGCATCAAGGTATGAAAGCACAAGGTGGGACCTGGGACATATTGTAAGGACAGAAGGTGGGAGCCAGCACATTTTAAAAGTTGCCACCCTTGACACTCTTCTCAAGATCTAACCACTGCTGTTCTTATTATGTTCTCTAAATTGCTTTCTCTAATGCCTTTTCATCATAATCTTAACAGATGTTATGTTACAGATTACCATTTTATAATTTTGCTGAATGTGCTCAGAGACAGCCATTTATAGACATCTGGAAGTATATATTATTTTCTTGCATTTTAGATGATAAACTCAGAGACTAGTTTAGCTTTCAAAGATTATATAATGAGAGAACCACACAGCCCTGGGTTAACCTAGCTTTCTTCATTTATTACCATTAAGCTATTTATATTCGAAAAGTCTTACACCCAATATCTTTAATCACACACAAAAAATATTTATCAAGTTTTTTAAGCACAAAAAAGACTATTCCATTAGTATCCATTGATTATCTTTACCATTGTTTGTAACCATTTTTTATTCTTTGAATTCTTCCTAAGAACTTTATATACCTATTTAAGGCTAACCAGGGTTTATCTAAATTTTATTTAAAAATCTGTATGGGTAAGAGAGCATTATTACATACCTTCTACAGTGTTTGTTAATATGCTTACTCTACTCATTGCTCTTTGTCTCAGATGGGGATCATTCAACATATCTTCAGAAAGGAGGTAAGAACTAGAACGTCTTTTCTTCTGTATTTGATTGGTGGTACCCTAAAAGAAAAAGAGATGATTTATTAAAGTTCTCAGAATAGAATTCTAATAAATTATATGTGTAGAATAAAATCTTGCTTCAGTAGTTGTAGTGAGTAAATAAAAGTAGGAACTAGGCTGCTGCGTTGTAATCATAGCTCTGCTACTTACTACGCATGTGTCACTGGAGAGTTACTTAACTCCCGTCTCAATTCTCTCATTGGTAAAATGGGGATAATCATAGCATTCACCTCATATTCTTGCTTTGGGGATTAAAAGAATTAATGCTTAGGAAATACAAAATAAAATAAACTGCTTTGCTTGTTGTAATCACTTTCATCACCTATCTTTCTGGGTCTCGAATTTATTCAGATAGTTTTACCATAGAAGAGTCCTGCATGAAAACAGCTAAACACGTATTGCAGTGATATGTGGTAAAGGGACAGAACCTCAGCATTCTCTGATAAATTTCTGTAAGTATTCTTGGTTGAGGTAATAGCATTAATGGTGGGGACTGTCATGGTTGTTTCTTACTACCAGGGAGAATTGAATGAGTTGGTGTGAGTGGATGAGGAAAAATGACTCAGTGTGAAAAGGTCGATGGGGACTGGTGGGCACTGTAGCAAAATGGAGAATGTAAGCTCTATCTGAAAGAGGTGACCACTGTTCAGCTCTAAAGGATTGTTGCCATGCAGGAGTAGGAGCTCAGTCTTACCAGGTGCACTCATTTTTGTGTGAAAATGTCTTGTGTTTAAATCTTGGCAACTAATTCAAAATTAAGACACTATGCTGGTTCAGTGCAGGCCAACAATACACACACACATATACAGCAACACACATATACACACAAACAACTCTACAACTCTACATGTATCACCTATCTGTTTAGGTGTGGTATGTGTGACATTTATGTATGTATAAATACACACACACCATTTTACAAACACATAAATATAGCTCTAGAGTTTTAAAGTTGTGTAGTTGTTTAGATATATATATATGTGTATATCAAAACATGGACACATGGACATAAATGTATGCATGTGTGTCTGTCTGTATGTGTATGTGCACAGACATACACACACACATATCTGTGGCTGGCTTTTTATGGAGATCTTTCTATTTGATACAGTCTCTAATTTACTGACTTTCCAGAAACGGTGATTTTTCTATAAGTCAAACAAGAATAACATTCTTTTCCATGTAGACGTTTTTAGTTGTCAAGGTTATGTTATTTGTCATGCATTTTTTTCATCTAAACTGTACCTTTTGCCACATTATCATGTTTATTGCATTTCGGTTGAATCTTAGAGTATCCTCTAGTTTTGTAGTTTGTTTCAGGATTTATGATAATAACTGATTTTTCTACGGTAAAAGTAAAGTCTTAAGTGAAAACATTTCATTTATAAATATTAAATAATGTCCAAATCTGATATAAATTATATATTTCACAGATAATACATCACTGAAAAGCAAAACACAGCCAAGATCTGATTCCATAGACTTTAGCATGCTCATTTGATAAGGAAAAATATCTTGACTGAAGGCCCAAAGCTGGATCATGCAAGCACAGAGGTCACGTGTTATCTAAAAAGCACATGCAGTCATTCCAAATGAAATATGTATGTGGCCATGACTTTGATGGAACTTTATTCTCACTAAAAATATTATATTGTCTGAAAATATGAATATATGAATACCTAGCATGAGTTCAAAGCTTGTTAGGTTAGTCAGAGACCCTACTAATATTTAGTAACACAATGTTAACATAGTAAGTAGTCTAAAGAGGTAACCTAGAAACTCCAGAAACCAGAAAGATCTCACTGTCAAGCCTAATTAGATGTACTCTCTAACGACTTAATTACTCCTACACCTTTGAAATTGTTTCCTTGGAATGTTTGTTTTGTTTTTGCTTTTATGTGTGTATGTTTGTATTAATGTATACAGTTTGGCTATTATATTTTTATTAGTAGATTCCAGACCACGGAGGTTTGTTTTTTTTTTTTAATGAAAACAGTAAGTTTCACTTATGTATGGGGGAAAAGCATAGCTATTCTAAATTATTTCTAAGTTTCAGGGCACCTGGGTGGCTCAGCCAGTTAAGCATCTGACTTCGGCTCAGGTCATGATCTCACAGTTTGTGGGTTCGAGACTGGTGTTGGGCTCTGTGCTGACAGCTCAGAGCTGGGAGCCTGCTTCAGATTCTGTGTCTCCCTCTCTCTGCCTGTCCCCTGCTCACACTCTCTCTCTGTCTCTCAAAAATAAATAAACATTAAAAACATTAAATTGTTTCCAAGTTTAAAAGCTTACCACACATTGGAGAGAGAGCAAAAATGTGGTGGGCTAAGAGTGCAAGCTTCAAAACAGAGGGCCTCTGTTTGAACTTTAGGACTACTGTTTATTAGCTAAGTAAACTCGGGGAAATTGCTTTACTTCTCCATGCCTCAGTTTCCCCCTATGCAAAAGAGGGATGATAATAATATATCACCTTACAGGGCTATTATAAATCCTAAACACATGTTTGCTATTATTATTACTATTAAAACTCAAGATTCCTTGCACATAAACAGTGTCTTCAAAAAGATAGCAGTAGGTGAAAAGAATCTAAATTTCCTTAGAGAAATGGGATTTATTATCAACTAATAAGATCAGCATAATCAATGCATTTTCTGTGCTGAAATATATATATATTTTATATATTGTTTTCTAAGGGATGGTTTATAATATTGAAGTGAATATCAATAGGCAAGTTCCTCTTTTAAAAAAATGGAGTTTTAAACATCTTTGAATTAGACATCTACAGCATATCCCATGAAGATTACATTAATGAGGTAAAGGTGTGTTTCTGCAGTAGCGGTATTGCAAAATGCAGAGCCATTCACAGGACCCAAGAAGGCCCCTCTAGCAGATGGACTGATGCAAGAACAAGGGCCGAGCCAGGCCTGAGCTAATCAAAACATCCTTACGCTGTCATCAGAAGTTGCCTTATCTATTATCACCTCTGGCAGAAGCTGTCCATTGGGGAGCATGAGGGCTGAGGGTCCATCAACCAGGGAGACCACACCATTGCAGTCCACGGCACTGTGCATCTTCCCATTCACTGGCAGCACTGGGGGGGACCTACTGGCTTGGCTGATGTTACTGCTGCGCCGCTCCCGAGGTCTGTGGGGCACAAACAGTGAGCCCCTCCTGCTTTCACTGTCCCCGAAAATGCTATGCTCATCGTCGGCAAATTCAGTCTCAGATCCAATGTCTTTCCCACGACCTTTGAAACTAAAAAGACTCGTTCTGCTGCTGCGCCTTGCAGAAAACAAGGAGCCTCGGATGCTGAGTGGTGACTGCAGGAAAAAAAAAAAAAAGATGACATGTAGCCATGACATGTAGCCATGTATCTGCTGAAGCACCTAAGAACTAAGTGCCCGTTACTGCCTCTGAGACCACTGAGTTGAGGCCGGGTGGCTCTGTGCTGGTTTTAAAAAAACATATTAAAAAACCAAAGCAATTCAGAAGGAAGATATATTCTTCCAAATGCGGGATGAAAAGACTGGATGAATTCATCCCTTCTGAAGCAGGTAAATTATTTATTACCCTATAGGTCTTTCTTACTCTGTCCGAGAGTGACTGCTCTGTTCTTTCTATCCCCTTCGTTTTGCTACAAAGAACATATCACTTATAAAAAGCATTTGGTATTCATACCTGTTATTTAGTTTTTCACATATCAATCCCTATGCTCCATAAGTAATTGACACTTTCTTGAGGCCAAAGACCACACTGTGCGCTTCTTTGCATTCCATTGTTTACCACTCCACTTTACATGTTGGAAGCTCAGTCAAGGTATATTAAGAAAGACCTTTAAATATCAGTGAGTTTACAAGTTATATATTACTAGAATTTGAAAAAGAGATTGCCCAACACCAAAGAGGAGGAAAAGTCACATTTATTGGATTCATGGTCATGATAAACTGTGTCCATAAACCAAACTGAATGTTTATTCTTTGGAAGGGTCTAATTCAATGAGTGTTAGTGCTTTCTATGTAAAGGACAAAGTGGCAGGCACTTTGCAGGAAAACAAGTATAACAAAGTCTTTGCCTTAATCCAGCTTGTTTGCTCTTGTCATATTTATTTTTATTGATATCACATGTTTTCAAGTTCTGTCTCCCCAGCTAAATTATAAAATCTTTGAAGGTAGGGACTCTTTGATTTCTACGTCTCTCTGACAGAATCTTACAGACTTAAGTAGTAGAAGGTAGGAATTTTATTGTTTTAATTATTTTTTCCTTATTTTTATTTAAATTCAACTTAGATAACATACAGTGTAGTCTTGGCTTCAGGAGTAGAACCCAGTGATTCATCTCTTACATATGACACGCAGTGATCATCCTGAAAAGTGCCCTCCTTAATGTCTATCACTCATTTAAACCATCCCCCCACCCAGCTCCCCTCCAGCAACCCTCCATTTGTTCTCTGTATTTAAGAGTCTCTTATGGTTGGCTCAATTTTAAATGAAGACATAAATGAGAAGGATAGTAATTCTGACTAAGGACCAAAGAGCAGATTGGAGAAGTGTTGAGAGCAGAGGCAAAGTTGTGGGATAAGTGGCATCTGAGCTTTTGAATGAAGAATGCGTGTGACCACACCAGGTGGGAAACAAAGAAGAAAATCACCCCACTTAGAGAACACCACAAGTACCAGGTAATAAACAGACAGGACATGTATGTCCGAGTGAATGATCATGGTGGACTGAGGGAATATGAAGGTAGAGAAAGCTGGGAAATGAGGCTGAAGCCAGTCCACAACATGGATAAGATATGGGTCTTGTTCTGTAGTCAGCTGGGTTTGTTGTTGTTGTTGTTGTTGTTGTTTGTTTGTTTTTTGCTTTGTTTGTTTGTTTTTCAAGTTGACCCAAGGGACAGTTTTGTTTTGTAAAAGGGATCTGGGCATGTTGTATGAGAAAAAACAGGCAGGTGTTTAGGAGAATAGAAGCAATTGTTCATCTTAGAGGTCTATAGGCAAGGAAACCTGAGATATGGAGGTTTCAGTGGAAAGAAAAAAGAAAAAAGGAAAGATATTTACACATGCAGAAATAACAGACTGCGACTAGTTATTAGTAGTTGATGCAGTTGGGGGTGGAGGCTGTCAAGCGTCTCCAACTTTCCAGCTCGTGCACTGATATTCTTTTGGAATCATTACTTATGGTGGTCAAGAAAAGTGGAGAACAGTCTGGGATTCGTTTTTAACCATTGAGGCATTACAAAATACAGACTAGATAAAAATGTAAAAGTTAATATGTAGTGTAAATAATTTCATCATTTCTATGACACGTCTCATGAATATATTGTTCTGAAAATGTGTTTATTGGAGAAGGTATATGACAATGCTGAAACTATAGGCTCCTTCAAAAATGGTCCAAGCTAAATGGAAAACTATGGACATCTGTGTTCTTTCCATAAATTGTCCAACAATCAATAAGTTTTTACCTAAAAACATACCAGTGAAGTCACTCACTCTCCTCTCCTAAGATCCCGTACTTCAAAATAAAAAATTTTGCTCTATAATCCTAGCCCTGGTGATAAGCATTTGATAGTTGCAGTGGTACCTGATTAGGGGTAGACAGTCTCTTTTCACGTGCTCGCCTATGACCTTCAACACCAAGGTGGAAACTTTTTCTCCTGATACTCTCCTCTGACTCGGATTTGGACAGTTTCTCATTGTCTCCCTTTTCCTCCCCACTGGCGAGCTTCTTTTGATTCTTTTTCTTTCTTCTGTTTCTTCTTTCTTTAGCACTTTTAGAGCTTAGCTTGGATGTTTCAGAAGAACTCTCAGAAAAACCCATAATTCTGCTTCTCCCGATACTTGTGTATTCAGCTGCTGCCATTGCTATTGCCTGTTGGACCAAGAGGTCACCACACATGGTAAGTCATTTCCAAAGTCTGGGAAACTCTATTATGGGGCACCTCTCTACCATGAATTTAACTACACTAGGCATATGATCATGTCCCTTGTATATCAAGTCATGTCTTTTTCTTTGTATTATGACTACAGAGCTTACAAAGCATATACTTACTGGTTCTCTTGCATTATGATAAGGCCCCATTTTACTTTGGAATTAAACTACTATACACTATTCCTATATTTATGGTAAAACAGTTTAAAATAGTATATATAAAAGTTTTACTAGGTAATTCTGGAACATAAAACTCACATAAACCATATAATAAGAAAATTTGTACATCTTTTTCAGGTAATTAACTCAATAATATGAAAGAGTCAGGCACTCAGTTTAATGAAGACTGAATTGTCTGAAAATAAAAATGAATTATTATGAAATGAATCTCAAGAAAATGAGAGACTTCTAAGGGTTTCCTAGAAAATTCCTGCGATGACCTAGTGTTAACCCTTTATAAAATTATTCAGATTTTATTATTAAACCATTCCTTGTAAAACTTCGGAAAATAAGGACATGGTGAATAAAAAATAAAAATCATTCGATCCTAAAATCCAGAAATAATTGGTGCATTTCTTCCAATATAAAATTTTTTAATTGTTTGTATATTATGCTCAGTTTTATCTCCTACTACTTAATATATTAATATATTAAAACATTTCACTGTCATCATAATATTCTTAAAGCACATCATTTTATGGCTGAATAATACTCCAAGACACAAAAATATCATAATTCTTATCATTATGTAATTAAAAAATTTATATGCTTTCTGGTTTTTAACATCAAAATACTGTACTGAACATCTTCCTTTGTCAAAGTTTTCTACTTTACATATTACTACCTTTGAAGTACTTAGACATTTTGAAGATATTTAACTATGTTGAACCATCAAACAAATTTTTTTTTTTAAAGTTTATTTATTTTGAGAAAGAGAGAGAAAGAGTAGAGCAGAGGCAGAGGGGAAATCCCAAGCAGGCTCTGCACTGCCAGTGCAGAGCCCATTGCAGCACTCAGACTCACAAACCGTGAGATCATGACCTGCGCTGGCTGGATGCTTAACTGACTGAGCCACCCAGGCGCCCCAAACAAATGTTAAACTCCTGCATGATATTTAAATTTTTGGTTCTCTTGGTACAAACCTTCTCAAACTTTTCCACTGAAGTACCCTTTTGGAGAGAAGAGGAAGGAAGATTCCTCAATAATTTGTGCCTTAGCCTAAAATACTTACTACCATTAGTATAAATTTTCTTAACATCTCATGTTTTTTATCTTAAAAGTTCTTGACACGTTAACAAGAACTGATGCACATTTTGCTGTCTACTCCATAGAGTGTCTGTTATCTGTAACATGTAAATGATTTTCCCTACGCTTTTGTATGCAATTGTTACTCTGGGGAAGCACATCATATATGTTTTGGGACTTTGTATGATGCTGCACATACTGAGGAATCATGAATAACAGGTTTAGGAGGAATGGCTTAGAATACTCTCTGTGCTAGAGTGGGTTGATTATCCATAAAGGCAGAATGAGACAGATGCCAATTCTAACTCAATCCAAAAGTGATTCTTTCACCACCCCAGAATGAAAATTCAGTTTATATTAAAAAATCCAGTAAGAAAAATCTCCCTGGGGAAGGCCACAGAGCCTCTGCTATGAGCCTCTGCTATTGCCCTTAGGATTTCTACTTCTAGGGAAAATTTTAAACAAAACATTAATACCTCAGCTTCTTCTTGCTCTTTTTTAAGACGATCTAACATCTGTTGAAATTCTAACTCCTTTTGCCTCGCTTCTTCGATGTTTGCCTGGTTCTGTTCCTCATAGGCCATGGCAACCACAGCAAGGATCAAGTTTATTAGATAAAAGGAGCCCAGGAAAATCACCACAACAAAGAAGATCATGTAAGTTTTTCCAGCGGCACGCAGTGTCTAGGGAAAAATGGAAACCATTATTTTAATAACACAAAGATTTTTGGTAGATTATTTCAACTTTAATGGCATATTAGGCATGGGGAAGTTGGGGCAGTTCAGTATAATCTCATGTTATCAAGAATAAAATTATACTTCCATGGAAAGCAATCACTATTTAAAATACACATTTTTTCACTACAAAGGATATAGCAAGCTATTAAACTTGTATTAAAATCAGGTATGATTCTTCACTATTTTTAGGAATAATAATCCTGGATTAAAAAATGTTTACTTATTTATTTTTGAGAGAGAGAGAGAGAAAGAAAGAGAGAGAGGGAGGGGCAGACATAGAAGGTGAGAGAGAATCTCAAGTTGATGCCATACTGTTTACTGGGAGCACAGAGCACAGAGCCTGATATGGGGCTCCAACTCACAAACTGTGAGATCATGGCCTGAGCCAAAACTAAGAGCTGGACCCTTAACTGACTAAGCCACCCAGGTGCCCCAGTCGTGGAATTTTTTTAATCTGCAGCCTGAAAATTACTAAAAAATGAGCTACTCTGCTCATTTTCGAATTAGAGGACCAGATAGTATCTGTAGTCCCTTTGAGTGATAAAGGACCAATGATGATGTATCATGTTCACACAAAGTAGAGAGCCTAACTGAATGATCTTATCCGCTCATCTACTCTTATATTTACTTTTAATTAAAATATGTATTAAAATTTTTTGAATGCAGCATATGGTAAAAAATTTCAAATGGTATAAAAAGATATGACATGAAAAATATCTCTCTCCTAGCTCTGATGCCTCCTCATTTCTCTTTTCTATCAGTTCTCATTGTTACAATTTCTTCCCTTTGATAAATTTTTAGTAGTGGAATTTTTGGTTAATGGGTATATTCGCTTTAATTTTCATAGAAGTTCTCGTGTTGCGCTCGGTTGCAGTTCCCAGCAATGTGTGAGTAAGTCTACCTCCCACATCACAGCCAGACAGCGTCTCTCTTTTGATCTCCATCATTCTAACAGGTAAAAAATTAGCTGTCATTCCCGTTTTAATTTTCATTTCTCTAATTTTGAGTAAAAGAGAGCTTCTTTTTGCATACTTAAAGTTGTTTCTATTCCTTTTTTCCTTTTCCTCTGAAGTATATATTTACATAATTTCTATATTGCTTTATAATATTAGAAATGAAGTAAACATAAAACAGGCCAAAAGAAGAATCTGGCAATTCTAAGAAAAGTGATTCATTTTATTTACAATACAGAATAAGCATTTTCATCTCTTTCCTCTTGGGATCAGGTGCTGAGAACATATACGTGAAAAGATACAGCCCACAGGCCCAAAAGGATCACATTGGAGGAGGCAGCCATGTGAATTAATAATCACAGTACAAGTGATAGATACTATAAACTGAGGAATATTCAAAAGGCATGGAAGACTAAGGGAAGGAGAAATTGAGTTGGGACAGGAAAATTTAGAGATGTGAACTGGGTCTTCAATTCTTATATTACCTTCCTAGAGCTGCCATCACAATGTCCTATAGACCTGGCAGCTGAAACAGAAATTTTACTTTCTCACAATTCTAGAGGCTGCAAGCCCAATATCAAAGTGTGTTGGATTTCTCCTGATGTCTTTCTCCTTGGCATGTCTATGGCTGCCTTCCCATAGAGTGCTCACAGGTTCTTCTCTCTGTGTCCAGGGGGGCACATTTCTGGTGTCCCCGAGAACTAATCTCTTCTTTTAAGGACACCAGTCAGGTTGGATCAGGACCCATCATGAGGCCTCATTTCAATTTAGTCAACTCTTTAAATCCCTAACTCAAAAAATAGTCTAAGGCACTGGGAGTTACAACTTTAACATATAAGTGGGAGGGGGTACAATTCAATTCATAGCAACTGTACATGGGAGTTCACAAAAATAAAGCATGATGAACCTAAGAGAGCCTGGTGTTTAGGGCATGCATTGCAAGCAGGGTGGCACATGCAGAAAACATGTGTGCAGGAGAGCTATGAGAGACCGTGACAGTGTGTCTCCTGCTATTTCCTTAGGATGTGATATTCAGAACGGGGAGGGGGGGAAGTGAACTGGAGATCAAACAAGCCAAGAAAGGATAAGATAACAATTTATAATTTTCAGAAATTATCCACTTTAATAGTGCTGGATGTAAAACATGTCTAATTTTAGTGATGAGCCAAAAGGGTTTTGTCCTTTCTAAATTGACTAAAACACCTCATATAAAGTCTGGAAAGGAACATTCACCAGAGTTTTATGCCATTCAAAAATGCAATGAATGTTTCTCTTGGCACTCACCTGTTGGTAAAGATTTTCCCAATAATCCTGGGTCATTAGTCGAAATAAGGCCAAGAAGGCCCAACTGAAAGTGTCAAAGCTTGTGTAGCCATAATCAGGGTTTCTGCCAGCTTTCACACACTTGTATCCTTCTGGACACTGACTACATATGAAAAAAACAAAATCACAAGTTAGAATGTTTCCAGGAGGCAAGCTAAGGAGTACGAGAGAACAGTTAGATATTCAATGTTCCTTTTCTAGGGGGACAATATTGAATAATGATTAAGAATACATTATTTGGAATCAGGAAGAACTGGGCTTGAATCCCATCCCACTCTTTACTAGTTGGTGACTTTGTCAAATCAGATAAATTCTTCAAGGCACAGTTCATTCTTTCTGTGAGAAGAGGATAAAATCTATCTCAAAAAGTTAAGATTGTTGTTAAGCGTAAAGAAGATGATATATACAAATGACTTAGTCTAGTTCCTCTATAAAGAAAGCATTTAATAAATGGCAGCTATTACTATCCTCATCAAAACCTGGAAATTCCAACCAGCGCCAACTAATAGTTCTTGCATCAGAAATATTGATGTATAGGCCTCCACCAGAACTGGGTTCCTCCAAATTATTCTTGGAGTGAATGAGAATAAAAAAGTAGCCAAAATAGAGCAATTGTGTAAATTCATAAAGATCTGCAGCTTTATGATATTTTTCATTCTAAAATTGGTGGACTGGGAAGACAGTCTCTCCTGTCCTGACCGCTGCTTCCTTGCGGTGTATTCAATAAACTTCTAACTCCTTTAAAAAAATAACAATAAAATAAAATAGGTGGACTGGTATTGTGAGCCATTCAATAGTGTTCTGAACTGTCTTTGGGAGCAGCAACCTTATTTGATTATTTTTAATGTTCCCAGTGTACCCGGAGCCTGGTAAAGAGATATCTGGGCAGGGGAGAACAGGAACAGAAATGAACTTGGTATATAGGAAAAACTGTGGTTTGTATAGATAGGAGATTCTTACAATATCTTTACTCAAGTCCATGGGTTCCTTTTGTTTAGAGTGGCCAAAGTGGCACTGCATTCCGTCATCTATGAATCATTCTTGATTGGAAAATGAGTAGAATTTGGGAAGAAAGAAAAGTTGATTCTGTCACTCTTCTTTCCAGAAAGAAGAAAGACTTGAAAATTATCCAGCCAATTTTTCGGAAGTAATTTTTCTACTTTCTTAAGACATATACATATGTCTTGTATCTTGTTTCAGTTCAAGCACTACCTCCAGGTTTTGCTTTCAGAAGTATGCATTAACTAAAAATGTTTTAAAGTTTCTCATTAAAAAAACCGAGTATGCTTTTCCTTTTTTGTAGCCTTTAGACTAAAAACAAAACAAATATTACTTACCCTGAATCTGTGCTTGTACCACAAAGGAGAGCATCTTTGGATCCCTCCAAGTAATAAAAATATCCTGTTTAGGAAGAAATTGAAAATATAACATTAGAGAAGGTAAGCTTTAAGAGTGACACAGAAGTTAAGTTAATTGGTGTAGCCGTATTCATACATATTCAGGCCCAGTCCTAGGCAATGTGCATTCATTTGTTTATTTATTATATTCTCCCTCAATTATTTATTGATAACTTCTTGTGGGCCAGGCAATGAATAAATGAATAAAAACATGATCAACAAGATCATTAGTTTTATGGATCTTTCTTTACATGTAGGTAAGCATGGAAATTGGGGATGCAGAAAGACAAGTAAATAAATAAATATACAAAGTATTTTTAGATAGTGACAAATGCCCTAAAGAAAATAAGACAATGTGATACAATGTGGTCAGGGAAGGTGTTTCTAACAAGATGACATTTAACTGGGACCTAAATGCTACAAAGAAGCCAGACATCCAAAGACCCTGGTGAAGAGATATTTTGGCAGGGGAAAAAGCAGGAGCAAAGGGCCTGAGGCAGATGTGAAGTTGGTGAATGGAAGAAACAGCAAGAAGGCCAGCCTGGCTACAGGGTAGTGAGTGGAAAGAACCATGGTGGCAAAAGTAAAGCAGGATTTTAAGTATGATTAGAAGTAATAGAGGTAGCAATATGAGACAATAATCAATTTTAAAATGTCACTATGGTTGTTTTATGGACCGTAGATTATAAGAAAGCAGGTGTGGACTGCTAACTTTCTGTAGTTAAGTGACTACAGCAGAGGAGATGTGGCTAAAATTCAAAGGGCAGCTGTGGATATGGAGAGAAGGGGGTGAAAACAGAGTGGACGGGATTTGCTGATGGAGTGTGTGGTGGGAGAGAGGACACAAGAATGTGATAGGAGTCACCATCAGGCAGATAGTTTTCAAAGCCATGGGAGTTGATGAGTTAACCCAAAGAGAAAGTGTATCTGGAAAAGAGAAGTAAAGAGAAGAGAAGGAAGGGAGCCCCCAGCTGAGCCCCAAGGTGTTCCAGAAGAGGTGCAGTCAGCAAGGCAATACTATAAATGGACACAATTTGTCTTCTGAAAGTGTCTCATTTATTTACCATTTAATAATTATGTAGGACTTACTAATTTCCAGATATTGAGGATACGGCAGTGAACTAAATGCATATTTCCCCCTCATGGTACTCTTTGTGTCTATTTTCAAGCATAAGGAATCTTATACTCTCTTTCTCCATTCACTATCAAAGTTTATTCTTAAGACAGAGAGCTGATCCAACCATACACAGTAAAGGTATAAAGAACTAAAAAATATCTATTCTTTTTAATAAGGGCCAGTTTCCTATTTGCTCAAATCAAAGGAATAAAGATGTAATTCTTAGGATGCTTTTGGAGTGATAGTGGAAAAATGACTTCGACATCAGACATACTTGGATTTGAATGCTGCTTCTACCTCTTCCTATGTAGGTGAACTACCTTACCACTTTAATGGTTATCCACTATGCCTGCTTTGTAGAGACATTGAATAGCAGAAATAGGATATTGCATGTAAAGTGCTTAATGCAGTGATCCTCACATTCTACACAGCTGCTCAAAGTGTAGCAGCTATTATTATTAAACTATTACACAATTCCAGTTAAGACTAATCAACTGACTTACACATCGGTTTATCTTACATAGAAAATAAAAATCTTAGAAGACACAAATAAATCAATAAAGCCTCTTAGTCTGAGGTGAAAATTTAGGTGAGAATGTACATGAACAACTTTTTTGAAAAAAAACTCCTGTGCCTAAAGTGGGGTGGGCATGGCAGAATGAGGATGGAGAAGATTATGAGGCAATTTTTTGTACATAAGCTTCTAAGATATTTTGACTATGGAAGGATTACTTTAGAACTATCTTTTAAAGTAACTCTGGCTCACGCTTACCAATCATTGATGAGTTTTTATAAGAATGGACTCTAGTGGGTGGCTCAATTGGTTAAGTGTCCTATGCTTGGTTTCAGGTCAGGTCATGATCTCAGGGTTCATGGGTTTGAGCCCCACATCGGGCACTGGGCTGATAGCATGGAGCCTGCTTGGGATTCTCTGTCTCCCTCTCTCTCTGCCCCTCCCCCGCTTGTACTCGCTGTCTCTTTCTCTCTCTCAGAATAAATAAAGTTAAAAAAAAAAAAACAGGCTCTAGAGTTGCCTGTACTAGCATACGGCAGGGTGAACAGAATGATGACGTCAGTAGAAGAATGTCAGTAGAAGAATGACGAAAGGTAAAGCAATGGCAGTGGCTCACGCTGATCCTACAGAACACTTAAAAATAATCCCTACACAGAAACAGACATTAAATTATTGGAATAATTAGCCTCAAGAGAATTTAAGGTTAACATGTAAAGGAAAAACGTAATGCAAAGAGAAATAAAAACATACGTCTACAGTAAAACTTACACATGAATATTCATAGCAGCATTATTCACAATAGCCCAAAAGTGGAAACAACACAGATGTTCATCAATTAATGAATGCTTAAACACAATGTAGTATATACATACAAGGGAATATTTTTTAGCAATAAAAAGAAATGAATTACTGCCACGTGGATGAAACATGCTAAGTGAAAGAAGCCAGACACAAAGGCCACATAAGGTATGATTTCATGTATATAAAATGCTAAGAATAGGTAAATTCATAGAGATAGAAAGTAGATTAGTGGTTGTCAGGGGTTTGGGGGAGGAGGGAACGGACAGTGATTGCCAGTGAGTACAGGACTTCTTTTTTTTTTTTTTTTTAGTGTTTGTTTATTTTGAGAGAGGGAGCATGAGCAGGGGAGGAGCAGAGAGAGAGGAAGAGAAAGAATCCCAAGCAGGCTCTGCACTGTTAGCACAGATCCCAGTGCAGGGCTTGATTCCACAAACCATGATATCATGACCTGAGCCAAAATCAAGAGTTGGACACTCATCCGACCAAGCCACCCAGGTGCTTTGAGTACAGGGTTACTTTTGAGGGAGATAAAATTATTCTAAAATTAGTGATGGTGTTTGCACAACTCTGTGAATATACTGTAAAACACTGAACTGTATACTTTAAAAAGGGGGATTTTATGGTATGTGAATTATCTCAATAAAGCTGTTAAATGTAATGCAATATAATAACAAAGATTGTGGATAGTAATAGATAAGCCCCAACCTCACATTAAAAGTTATGTGGGGATAAAAGGAAATAGAAAGTTGCAAAATTCACACACCTAAAATCTGGAACCAACATTCAGTTGAAAGCAGATTGGTACAAATGGTAAAACATACTGGTGACCTAAACATTCTATGATTAGTTTTATCCAACCTGGTTCAGAAAAAGACAGCTGGTAGCAACTATGTATGATTTGGGCTTTTGGAGTCAAGAGTTTATGCCTCAACCAAGAGGCAATAATAAGTCTACTCTGAGAAAACTAGTGCTGGGGATCAGCTGGAGGCAGAGTGCCTGCTAGTGACACACTGCATTCTGGGAGACTACACTCTGTGGAGTCTCCACAAGGAAAGCACTATACATGAAGATAGAAAAAGCCCTGATAGAAGGACAGATCTATATTGTGTTTTTTCCAGGAACTTTTCTGTTAAATGTCAAACATTCAGAAAGCAGAAGTTGCTTTATCCCAACAGAAACACACCACATTCATGTATAATATCTACTGAAAATTTGGCTTCCAACTATGCACATGAGCCTTTCCTTCACCTGTGGTGGCAAGAAGGAAGTTTGAGGAGCATCAAAGTAGACAATGCTTGGCTTCAAAGGAAATCTATAGATTATAATTTTTTAAACATGAGGTAAGACGGTGGCCTTCTTTGTTTGATAACAAATTTTGAAAGCACCTCCAAAGGGGCTTTGCTGTAGGTACCAGAAAACACTTTCAGAATATGTTCAGGCTTTCTATGTAGGCTGTCTTTACCATGGTAATTCTTTCATGTCTTCAAGAATTCCAATTCATTTACCTCACCACTTTCTCATAACCTGTCAACCAATGCTTGGGTTCACTTCTTTCCTTGTCCAGTTCTGAATCCATAGACACTCATTATCATCATTCTTGTACAATTTCCTCAAATTCCAAGTATTTCTCTCAGTCTATCACACTAACCTGGCACAACCTTAGTCCTACACATACTCTAGTGTCCACCTTCTCCATACTTGCCTAAGTGGCTGAATGTTATTGGAGAAACTCTCACACCCAAGTGAATGATTGCATTTTAAATAATGATCTCTGGTATCAAATTGCAACTCAAAATAGACTCCGTGTCCCATTCCTTAGGATGACCATATAGTGCATTCTCCTCAAAACTTCTGTAGAATTTCCTTTTTCTCATTTATTTGCACTCCCAGGCAATCATCCCATTTCACACTTTTCTGAGGAAATAAAAACTACAGGGTTTGACTTAATTCTCTTCTGATAGGTCTGCAGCCTGCTCCTCCACCTTTCCTCTTGCTTCAGTGGTGGAGACATCTCTTCTCTTTGCTCTTTCACTTTCTCCAGAACTTGACTTCTCCCCCTATTTCCTGAATTATTCACCTATATTTTTACTACTCACTCATTTCTACCACTAGAAGAATATCCCTATCAAAATATGCCTTTAAAAAAATGCCAGCCATCACCTCCATTATTCTGCTTTCCATTACAGCCAAATTTCTTGGAAGAAATGTCCACACACACTGTACTCTCTTCTTTCTGGCATTTTATTCACCCCTGTCACCACCTTAAGTTCAACCTTTTGTTCTTACCACTCCACTATAATTTTCTCATGAAAGTCTCTCATGGCTTCCCTGTTGTTCAAGCTAATGTGTATTCTTCTATCTCCATCATCCTTAATTCTTGATCTTGCAGCATCATTCAACACAAGTACTCTCTTCTTCTCCTCAAACTTTCTTCTCTTGGCTTCACTATTTACATCGTTGTTTGCTTCTTACTTTATTGGCTGCTCCTTCTCTGTTTCCTGTTTGGGTCCTCCTCTCTGCCTGCCTTCCAGATACTAGGGTTGTGGAGTTGAGCATCTCCTAAACACCAAATTTGCTTGAAAAATCAGGTTGCCCTTTCTTTACCGGCTTATAAACACCAGACTTTTTCAGAAGGATGTGTGTATGCATGTATGTATCCTTTCATTTTGCTGATTACTTCAAAGTGTATTTACATCCAAAGCATGCAGTTTCTCTGATCTCCATGCTTAAATTCCTACTGTCTACTTTTTCTCTATACTTGCATGTCTCAGTGTCATCTGAACTTTAACTAGTTAGTAGCAATTTTCATCTATAATCCTGCCTATGATTCCTTCATTTCCCATTGTCACCCATCAAATTACTGTAGCCAGAAGCCTAGAAGATATCCTCAAGCTCTCTTCTCTTGTCTAAACGATCAGCAAGTCCTACAGATTTCACCTTGATATTAACGCTTTTCTTTTCGCTGTCCACCACCACTCTAGATGGAATCACAATCTTCTCTTTCAGGATGACAGAAACATCCTAACCAGTTTTCCTTATTCCAGTCCACCATCCCCCCCTTGCCCAATCAGTACTCCATATGGCAGACAAAATGATTGAAACCACTGCATTTAAAGTGAAACCAAACTCCTTTCCAATGGGCTAAAACATCCTTCATGATATGACCCTTACCGTTTCTTCTCACTGTCTCTGTTGTCATTCTATCTCTGTTTTGCTAAAATCTAACCATTCTGCTGCTCTTCATTCATTAAACACATAATACTCTTTCTCACTTCAGGACCTTTTCATATGCTATTCTTTCTAACTCAAGCAGTAGCTCCCATACACACACTCCCAGCAACACTTATACTATTTTATGGCTTCTTATTGTCCTTTAGATCTTCACTTTGGTGAGTTAAATGCCACCTCCTCAGAAAGGTCTTCTCAGCCCCTGAGATTTATTTGCTTTGCACTGCTTTTATTATAACTTGCACTATTTTCTATTTGTCTGTTGCCTTCCTTTAATTTTTTATTCCCACTGGAATATAAGCTCTGTGAAAGCAGAGGCTGAGACTATTGCATTCATTGCTATCACTCCAGGAAGTTGTACCATGCTTAGCTTAGGGAGGCCCTTAATAAACACATGCTGTTACATAATATCCAAATAAATATTGCAGCAAGACCTGGCTTCTATGACACAGAGAACAGATGAGGAAACAAAATTGAGACTAGACACAAACACCTTCTCCCTAAAACTATATTTCAGAAGAAAATAAAGAATAATGTACAGAATTAAGGGAAAGGATTGTGGTATAAAATTGCATTGTTCACTAAGCTGTTATTCACTCATTTGTAATAAATGCAATATGAAGATACACGGCAAAATACACTTTGAGGGCTCTTCCTACTATTTTGAAAAATATTACTTGAAGTAATGCCAGAGGTTGAAAAAGTCATTCAGATTATGAACTCAAGAATAGGCCCATGATTCAAAATAAATGAACTGGTAGTGATCTGAGGAAAAAAACAGTTAAGTAAGTGTTGTAAACTGTTAATTGTAAATGTCAATAATTATCCATAAGATATATTACTTTTATGGTATATAACTTAAAGAAAAAATTCCTTGGAAATTAAAACTAAAATTTAAGATATTAACCAAAATGAGAAACTGAAAAAATAAGTAAAAATAAAAAGGAAGGGAAAACATGATAAATTCCTCATTAAACATTGGTAGTAAAGAAATTATAAATATTTTACTTGAAAACCTTCAGTTTTTTTTTCATTTTAGGCTTCTATAATTTTTTTTGTTTTCCTTATTTACACTCTTTTACTATATTAGCTAGGATTTATTTGCTTTATCTTCCCCAGTGAGTGGGAGAATACACATTTAGTAAAGAAAAAAATGATGTGTACTCTTCATAATCCAAGGAGAATCTTGACCTTTACTCTCTGATCTCATTCTGTCAAAGGCACATACACTTGGAAGGTGTCTTGATTTCCTCACCCCACCTCTGGATCTAATTATCCAGTAAGGTTTATGGGTTCATATGGGCAACATCATACACACACACTGCAGGTATTAGATGGAAAGCACAATCTTGTTTGATCTCATTCTCACCCAAATTCATCAATAGCTCCGCCAAGAGGAGCTGTGTTAGAGGACAACTGTTCAGGAAACATGCAATTTGGGCTTTCTGTAAAATATTCTAAAATATACTTGTGAATTAAGCAGACTTTGAGACTGTGTGTACAGACCAATTCATAAGGTTCCTATAGAACTAGTTCTGATGAATTAAACTTTGAAATCATGACCTCAGCTGAAGTCGGACGCCTAACTAACTGAGCCCCCCAGGCACCCCTAAAAGGGAACAATCTTATTTCAACCTCTTAACAACTGCAGGGACAACCTTACTTTTATAGTCTTCCTCTTCAAGGGTATCCAGGATGCTTGCTAATGTTTCATTATTTTCCAGCGGATCCCGCAGACATTTATGCTTTAGGTTGCCCATGAACAGCTGCAGCCCGATCAGTGCAAACACACTCAGACAGAACACGGTCAGGATCATGACATCAGAGAGCTTCTTCACTGACTGGATCAGAGCTCCCACAATGGTCTTCAGGCCTGAATACAGGGGGAGAAAAGTGTTCATAATGAAATAAAGCCTCTGAATGAGAAATAAAAACAAAACACAAGATTTCCTAGAAATTCATGCATTATATCAAATCAATGACCTTAAAGAGCCTAGTTCAAGAAAAGCCTACTAGTTCACAGGGGTGGATTTGCTGTTTTATATATATTTCATTTCTATATATCACAGCAAATGATAAAAATTGTAAAAGCAAATGATAAAAATTGTAAAATAGTTCCAAAGAGTAACCACATTGTCAAAATGAATAATTTGGTTGCTCAAGCCATATCCATATTCACTTGTAAAAATAATTTTTCAAAGGGCTAATTTAGTAAATGCTTGTCAAACAAACCATCTCTCTATAATGACATTAAAAGGACGGGTCTGAATTGCAGCATATAGTGACAAGTTGCTAATATTCAGTTAAGAAATGGTTTGTTGTGGAAAGCTAAAAAAAAAAAAAAAACACCATGCAATACCCCCATGCTGATATTTTAAATCTCTTTTCCTAACTGTATGAAAAGCAATCAGAACAAATTGAAGTTTTCATTCCTGGCTAAACAAAATGGAAAATGATCCGTTATCCAGGAGGGAAAATTTCAAGTTGAGATGTGAGCCAAATGGCCATCTTCATCCTCTAAGATCCATGCAGTTGATTAAACTCAAAGGCTGACTTTTAATAATGATTGTGAAAAACATAAGAAATCAAATTTAATTAAAATTGCATAAGAGAAAGCCATTTTTGTCTCGGCTCCAAAAGATCAAAGTCAGCCCCGGTGTTTAACCCCACTCTCACCTGGAATGACTGAAATTGTTTTCAGTGCTCGGAGAACTCTGAATGTTCTCAGTGCTGAGACATTGCCCAGGTCCACAAACTCTGTCACATATCTGTAATAGGGAGTTCACACACAACACAGTGACAACACACACACAAACAAACAAAGAACAACTCCCAAATAGTTGGAGTTATGAGTGGCCTAACACTCCACACCAATCACTCCTTACCTGGAATTACAGAAATAGTTTTCAAAGCTCTCAACACTCTGAAAGTTCGAAGAGCTGAAACATTGCCTAGGTTTACAAATTCTGTTAAATACCTGTAGAATTAAATCAGAGTTATTCAGAATTTAGATAGAATCTATGATACTTACCCGTGCCTTTAATTCAAGGTATAGCCTACATTTGGAAATGCTTATTTAAATGGATTGTTCTGCAAGTCTTTTTTTTTTCCCCTAACACAACTGATTCAATTTAATTAGATTTGATTCAACACCTTTTATGTGAGTAAATGACAAATATATTATTAAAATGGCTTCAAATACTTAAATACCTAAATAAATGTTTCAATCATTAGACCTCAACATTATGGTAATATAGATATTTAATATTCTATAAAATGTCAGCAGCAAATTTTGAAAACTGTATGCTAACTGAAAGAAGCCAG
This sequence comes from Cryptoprocta ferox, assembly GCA_028646485.1. Lineage (NCBI taxonomy): Eukaryota > Metazoa > Chordata > Mammalia > Carnivora > Eupleridae > Cryptoprocta > Cryptoprocta ferox. The sequence continues at coordinate 44,313,730 of CM053578.1, forward strand.
GCACAAAAGGCCACATACTGTACACTTCCATTCATATGAAATGTCTAGAATAGGCACATCCATAGACTCAAAAAATAGATGAGTGGTTTCCAAGGACTAGGGGGAGAAGGGAATAGAAGTGACTTCTAGAGGTGATGGAAATATTCTGGAATTAGAAATTAGTGATAGTTGTACAATGTTGTGAATATACTAAAAAAACACTGCATTTCATACTTTAAAAAGGTAAATTTTATGGCATATAAATTATATCTCAATGAAAAACGAGACCTCTGGGAAGAGGCAGCCTTCTTTGACTCAATGTCAGTGCTGACTCTTGTCAGAAGGTGGCGGGTACACCTGCAGCAGTCATGTGACCACGAAAGAAAGGAGCCTGATGGACAAGGAGGTGGGGGTGGAGGTAAGGGAATAGGAAACTAAAATTCTTATGACTCTTCCGTATTATCTAAATTCCTTCAGTGAACATGCATTAGTTTTAAAATGCAAGATGATAGAGGGAAACACATTGTATCTAGGTTTGAGACTTAAAAAAAATGGAATATTTCTGGCAAATATATTTGGGAAAAGAGCAGCAGTATGAATTAAAATTATATTTTAATGTAGTATTTTCCCCTTAAAAATAAACTGTGACTGCATATGTAATACATACACAATGCACTGAAGTTAGGGTTAGCATGCAGCGACAGCCCTTATAAAAATTTTACTTCTATATTTTAAAATAGTATAATAGTTTAATAGTATAGGTTACTAAAAAGAGCACTGTACTTTATAATTAAAGACGAGCTTATTCTGTGATTATTACAGGTTTTATCAGTTTTTAAAGCGTGAACCTCACTTGCACTGCATATATTATCCATCCAAGTGGTTACCATGAAGAAGATGATCAATCTTAATTATGTCATACACTTTTGAATGGGAAACGCTCTTTCTCAAAAATTAATTATTTGCCTATCAATGACTACCTTTCATTCAGTATCCTTTAAATGCAACCATTACCTGCAGGAAAAGTCTTATTTTTACTGGAATACTGTGCTCTCTGATTTTCATGAGTTTGCCATTTCAAAGAAACTGAATGTACTTACGCAAAAACAATGACGACAAAATCAAGCCAGTTCCAAGGGTCACGAAGGAAAGTGAATTCTCCTACACAGAAGCCTCTTGCAAGGATTTTTACAAGTGATTCAAAAGTATATATTCCAGTAAAAGTGTACCTAGACACAATAATCCAGTGGCATGTTAAATATGAGGAGAATAGACCCAATATAAAAATTTTTCTGATCAACCCAAGAAAGCCATCTATTAGAGTGTGGCTGTTGGTTTATGGATCCACTCTAAGTATTAGAATAAACTATAATAAAGGTATTTCCAGAAAATCTTAAAATGTCCATATTAGATATTCTTAGAGAAAGTAGAGATATTCAAAATGACTGAGAACATAGATATTAGATCTGCCTGGAAAAGTCCTATATTACTTCTATCAGAAATATACCCAAGGATAAGAAATATATAACAAGCCTAAAAACAAGGCAGGACATCTGATAAATTCATTCTTCTAGAAAAGATTATAGCAATGATTCTATTCCACTGCTAACTGGTTAATACCACAGAAGAGGAAAAAATAATTGAAAGAAAAGCAACCATATAACATGGGAAGATAAACACCACAATTTTTAGAGCTATAGTAATTTTGTGGCAGGAAAAGAGAGGATTAAAATGATAACAGTGAGACCATATTAAAATGCATTTATACCCACTTACTCTACATTCTTGGTCCAGTCCGGAGGGTTACTCATGGTCATAAATATGCAGTTCGTCAGAATAGTGCACATGATAAGCATGCTGAATAAAGTAGCTTAGAATCAAGGAATCTGATAAAAGGCCACAGCGGGAACGTTGAATATTTGATAATGACACTTGTTAAAATGCTAACAACTTTGTCCTGGAAAATAATTCTATATGATTTTATAATTTTTTAAATCTCTCTGAACAAGGAAGGAATATATGACATAATTTATCCTAAAAGGCTAAAACTGCCATTCTCCCAATTTTCTCAGGGATTACACCAAATTATATTGAAATTGGTACACTAAAACCAGAGTCTTTTCAAGTACACAAGGACTAAAATCTACATTTGAAAAAAGTAGGAAAAATTACATTTTAAAGCACCATTGCCAGTAAACAATTTAAAAAGGATATGAGTGTACTAAAATCTTAATTGATATTCTTCTTAGGGGACTGAAAGGAGACAGCATGTACAAAGCAGGTGTGGCATTGAAACGGAAGATTGCTTTCCCTTTGTTTAACACTATGAAAGTCTGTAGGAGAAAAAGAAAACAACATGAAGTTATTTGAAATTTACATCAGCAATTTAGCTTTGCCTGCAGTAGGCTCATGTTAAAGAAACACTGCCATTAGACTCAAGCAATGTGGTACCACTGCCATTAATGCAACTCCTTAGATCCCACTCGCCAATGAACTCCTTCCATTTTTTCTTAGTAAATTAAGAAGTGAGCCATTTACGGGCATGGGTTGCCTAGAACTCCCGAAATACAATGTCTTATCTCTTTAATATCCCTTTAACACCCAAATCAGTAACAGTAAGTTGTGGCCATTGGAATCAAAAGCAAACAAAATAGAAACTAGCTATCCCTGATTCTGCCATAACACCTTGAGAATTTTAATACTTGTTGGTTATTGTCATGGCTAATAATAAGTGTTCCAAAATATGAGTCCTTTCAAAAAATATTTTCATATATTTAAGGAATATTAGTTAGAAGAATCCTATTACCCAGTTCAATTTTCTTATATTAGATATAATACTAATAACATATAAAATAAAAGAACACAAATTAAAGGACTTGCTTGCTACTATACATAGTAATTTAAAAAAAGAAAACAAATGAGCCAAATATTCTTAAAATGGGTTACGTAACCATTACACAAGTGGCATTCTCCACAGCTTTGGTATTTAGTTAAAAATTTTAAAACTAAAACAAATAAACAGCAACAACAACAAAACATTAACACAATCTAAGAAATTTGCTTGGAAATCAAGAAGACCAAATTCAAACTTTTTGTCTTATTCTCCTATAGTTGGTAGGAAATTACCTGTGTTATTTAGAAGACACTGACTTGGTCTTTCATTGTTTAATCTGAATTTTATGTAAGTTCATGAATGGCTTCTGGTAGTAAATATTTTTCACCAAATTGGGGACCTAAGTTCAATTATCTTGCTTTTTAATTGTTATGTGGCAGTGTTCTCAAAAAAGTGAACCAGAATCTATTATTTTCAGATGTCCTTTTTTTTCCTAGTCACTTTCACTGTACTAGGTATGCCTACACATAATTTAACCTAAATTTCCCTTTAACCTTAAAATTAGTTTTAAAATTAATATCTAGTCTTTGAGTACAACTACTGTTTTCTTAAATCTTGATACACTGTGTTTTTTAGAATCCATTCATCCATTATATTCTGCAATTGTGTAGTGAACAACTATGGCATATGAGGTGATGAAAGGCATTTGAACAAAAATGAAGCATGAGTCTTGCATTCAAGAAACTTCCTAGGAAAGTGATGAGTACACAGTAATTCAAATACAAGGCAAGATGTGACAGGTATAATACAGGAGGAGGGTGACAGTATGAAAGAGACAGGGTCTCACATAGTTGAGAATTATCAGGGAGACTTTCTCAACTAGACATCAGCTGAGCTAATGTGAAAATCATATTACTGCCTAGACTTGGCCAGATCAATTTACCTTGTGCTTGAAATTTTTACAAAAAGGAATTCACTTGCTGTTTTTAAATTTAAATTCCCAATGTTTATTCGTATCAAGAACTTCTTTAGGAATATCTGGGTTTATACACGCCCAAGAGTTAATTATAGGTAGGAAAAATAGGTAAGCTTATGAAATGTGGGGAGATCAGTATAGGTCCCTTTAGTAAATTCTAAAATCCTACTATGAAATCATAGTCTGAATAAATTCTTTTAATTTTGCTCATTTATCTAAGAATTTGTTGAACATAAAATTAGACAAATACAGTACCCAAAGAGCATATGTTTTGGTTTGTACAGATGTGATTCTAAATACCGGATCCACCATTTAGCAACTCGAAAGCCAGCACTTAGTGCCTGTAAAGCTTTTAAGTTTCTGGCACATTGTAAATTCTTAGTCAATATTGGGAGCAGTTGCTGAAATTACAGGTCACATATAAGGCACAGAAAATAGGAAGATAGTAGGCCATTGTACCTGTCCTAAATACCCATAGCACAGGGTGATTGGTGATTTATTCTTTCTTAAAGACACAAACTTTCATTTATAATTAAAGCACTGCATAACACTATTAAAAAGCACTTATATAGTCATCATACATAAAAATGAAGCCCTAACTTCTATCATTAATTTACTAAGTGTTCGTTGTTTGAACAAAGCATTGATAATTACACTCAAATACAAATTAAAGTCTGGGCCCAAGTCAAATTAGGGGTCACTAAGATATATTTTTTAAATGTTTATTTATTTTTGAGACAGAGAGAGAGAGAGTGTGTGAGCGGGTAGGGGCAGAAAGAGAGGGGGACAGAGGATGTGAAGCAAGCTCTGTGCTGACAGCAGAGAGCCCCATGCAGGGCTCAAACTCATGAACCTGGAGATTATGACCTGAGCTGAAGTCGGACGTTTAACCGACTGAGCCACCCAGGTGCCCCAGGGGTCATTAAGATTCTTAATCCAAGCAGTAATTATAATGTAGCAGAATTGACATTTTTGTCTATTAGTGTGAATAACTTGAAACATGGAGGAATCGAACCACATAATTAACCCTAAGGTTCCAAGCAAAAGTCAAAACTACTTTTATCAAGAATGTTTGAGAAGCTAGGTGCAAAAAATTGATCATCGAAAGCTCCAAACCAAAAGAAAATAAAAAGACTTTGTTATTCCTTTGATCTTTTTTTCCCATGTCAAGAATAGAGAACCATGAAAAATAGATTACTTTGTCTGACCTAGTTAACTATACTGATGCAAATGTGGGTTAGGTTTTGATGTGGCTGGTGTTATATTATTTGAAAGGAACTGGGGCCAAGGTGAAGGGTTGGAGTCCCACCCTAAATGTTCTCTATTAGTCTGTCACATAGCCAACATCATTCCATTAGCTAATAGGTCTATTATCCTCCATTCAAATGCAAACATTTTCTCTTTACCTCACAAATTACTTTAAGCCAGTATTAGTGTATATCTATGCCTTGGGGATTACTCTGGAAAGATTCCTTTCCTCCTTCAGGGGTGGCTGGTTAAGTAACATCCAGACCCCCTTTGGAAAGGGGAAATGTAGTAGGTATCCATTTTGAGCCAGGAACTTTTCAGGATGAAGTAATAAATAAAGTACTTTTTCTTTTGCCTGTCTTATTTACTTATCATTATTTCATTCACTTTTGCGAAGTCGTTAGCACAGTGGTTGCTGTACAACAGAAACTAGACTATAATAAGAGATGTGGCATAATAGAATATCTCAGTAGGGGGTCAAACTAACTTGAATTTTAAAAATCTACAACTTACTGGGGTGTAACATTTTGCACATTGCTTAATTTCCCCAAGTCCTTTGTTTCATCTAAAAATAGGGCATTACAAAAAGAGAGAGAGAGAGAGAGATAGAGAGTGAGAGAGAGAGAGAGAGAAGGGGATGCCTGGGTGGCTCAGTCAGTTAAGCGTCTGACTTGATTTCGGCCCAGGTCATGATCTCAGGGTTCATGAGATCAATCCCCACATCAGCGCAGACCCTACTTGGGATTCTCCCTTTCTGTCTCTCTCTGCCCCTCTCCAGCTCACCCTCTTTCTCCCTCTCTCTCTCTCTCTCTCAAAATAAATAAAGTTAAAAAAATAAATAAAAATAGGGCATTCCTATCTCACCAGGTTATGATAAATAGGTATGCTAATTTATATAGAAAGTGTAGTGCCTGACACAGAGATCCTTAATCCATATTAGCATTCTTGCCTTCTGTGTCAGAATACTGAATGATTAATTAGAATACTGTGTAATATTTTAAGAGCTTCTCAGGTATTCTGTTTTTTATTGCTGTGCTGTCAGCCTGTTGTGATGTGAAGCAAGTATTAGGTACTGCTATTCATAGCAACCACAACTGAGGCAGATGTATTTCTACTAGCAACAGGTAATCTCATCATATTTTTTATTTCTCAAAATATTTCAAATATGTTCTCTATTTTAATTTATTTGCTAGATGTCTTATCAAGAAATATTCCCTTTCAGTTATATCTTAAACAAATCAAACTATGTTTTTAAATGGACTTTATTCTGTCTTTCTTGACCTTTCAAAGGCTACAGGTGCTATGTGGCAAAGCAGTGTTGGAGAAAGTTATAGAACTGCCAATCTAATCTTTTAGAGTTTCCTCTTAATCAACTTCACCTTCAACCTGGTTGTGTCCACTACTATGTCAGAAAAGCTGTCCTTCTTATTTTCTCAACAGAATAACCTTTACAGCAGGTGTTTCAAACTCTCTCCCATTTTCCTAATGTGAAAACACTGCAGTTCTGCTACTCTCAACATTTGACTTTCAGAGGACAACTTCCATTCCTGTGGTGTGGAAAATATTGACACCATGTAACATACATTTCCTCTGATGTGCCTGCATTTACTTCAGTGTATCAAGACTCTTAAATCCAACCTCTATTTGCCCCTCAAGTCTCAGTAAGACTTCTCTACACTTTTTTTTTTCAAGTTTATTTAGTTATTTAGAAAGAGAGAGGACAGCGAGGAGAGAGAACCCACATGCAGGTGAGGGGCAGAGAGAGGGGGAGAGAGAGAATCCCAAGTAGACTCTGTGTTGTCAGCACAGAGCTCGATGCAGGGCTTCAACTCAAGAACTGTGAGATCATGACCAGAGCCAAAATCAAGAGTCCGACACTTAACAGACTGAGCCACCCAGGTGCCCCTTCTCTCCACTTTTCTAATGCAAATAGAATCTGGCCTGTAGTTTGTGTCTTGTCTGTTAACATCTGCAACTAGCTACAACATGATTCCAGCCCTCTGTATTTTTCTCTCTGAGAATTATTATTTTTTAACTTTCAAGGTGTTATTTATATCTTATATTTAAAAAGTTTTCAATTTATTTGGTGCCTTGAGTTCCCGTCTTTCTGGTGGAAAATTTTTCAAATTTTTCAGCTTGAATGTACTGCTACCCACTTCCTCTTTTTATTTGCCCTCTACCACCTTTTTGGTTTCCTTTCCATCCCCTAACACAAACTGCTTGCAAAAAGCTTACCAGCTCATCCTCTTTGTTCATTCCAATCGCCTTTCTTTATCCTCGACTTCCTGAGTAATTTTGTGAGATACTCCCTCCCCATCTTTTTTGAACAATGGAAACATTTTCTGATTTATGTCCCACCTCTCTCAGACTCCTCTTTTCAACACCCTAAATGAAGCAGAAGTCTAAACTCCATTATTAGTTGAATAATTTTACGCATCCCCATAAACTCGGCTGGCACCTGCATGCGAATGTATTCTGGGCATATCCCTAGGTCTTAGTTATCAACTGACAATAATTCTATTCCTACAGGTATGCATTTATGTCATGTCCCAAAAGGCAGAACACTGTATTGAATATTTTAAAAGATTAAGGATATCAAAATAATGTGCCAGTGACAGAACCAGTACAAATTAAAAGTATAAATTCTGAATATCCGATATTTTTGTCATGATGTGGTTTTTCACCAAATTCCACTTAATCTCAATTTAAAATATCTCTCTGTACAGGGGCACCTGGGTGGCTCAGTTGGTTAAGTGTCCGACTTTGGCTCAGGTCATGATCTCACGGTTTGTGGGTTTGAGCCCCGGATGGGGCTCTGTGCTGACAGCTCAGAGCCTGGAGCCTGCTTTGGATTCTGTGTCTCGCTCTCTCTCTCTCTGCCCCTCCCCATCTCACACTCTCTCTCTCTCTCAAAAATAAATAAACATTAAAAAAATTAAGTATCTCTCTGCACAAAAGAAGCAAACAGAGTCTGCATTACTGGGCTCACAATAAACTCACCTTTTTGTCTGCATAGTAGGGGTCCAGGTCCTCCAGGGGCTCTGACACCATGCCTGGTGGGATGTCCCCGTAGATGAAGGGCAGCTGTTTGCCAGCCTCCAAGTCACTGCTTGGCCTTGGGCCTTCTTCATCATCATCTTTCTTTTCTTCTTTGGGTTCCTTTGTTTTTCCTTCAGCAATACGTTGTTCAATGAGGGCAAGAGACTGTCTTGTGAAGTAGACAAAACTCTGAGGTCCTGGGGGAGGCAACGTTGCCATCTTTTCATCCTGTATATTTTATTTCCCCTTCAGCTCCTTACATAAGAGGCCTAAGTGGAAACAAAGAAAGAAAGTGGTAGGTCTTTGCCAGCCAGAAATGGCACATTACCAAAAATAATATACAGATTTTTGGTTTCAACTACAAGAAGTAATGTGTTCAGAGGATTATTATGTTGAAGTACCATTTATTAAGTGACTCCTATGGGCAAGACTTATTTTCCATGCTATCTAATCACCTTTATTTAAAAATTTGTTCTTAACACTTCCCAGCTTCTAAAATAAAAAAGTAACAACTTAATTAAAAAAAAACTATTTACTTTTCATATGCATTTACTTTTAGTGCTACTGAATCAACCTTCCTTACTTAAATTTCTTTATGACAGTGCTTCTTTATTTTTTTATAGTTTATTTTATTTATTTTGAGAAAGAGAGAAAACAGGGGAGGAGCAGAGAGAGGGAGAGAGAATCCCAAGCAGGATCCATGCTGTCAGCACAGAGCCAGACATGGGGCTCAATCCCACAAACCATGAGATCATGACCTGACCTGAAATCAAGAGGCAGACGCTCAACCAACTGAGCCACTCAGGAACCCCACAACAGTGCTTCTGAGAGTACCACTCTCCAGGTTCTCCTCTTGCCTCTCTGATCACCTGATCCTCTTCTGTCTTAATCTCATAACATACTCACAACCTCTGCTTCTCTTTCTTAGGGAAACTCATTTCTATGAAACGATGTGGTGGAAACATTGTTTTATTTTATTTTGCATATTTATATTTTCTCACAATTACATATCCATTTACAAATCAGAAAAAATATTTTTTTCAGTTTGAATTATAAACAATTTGGAGAAATATTTTAGGAAGAAGAAAGAAAAGAAATTTGGAAAATATTTGTGACCGATTCAATTTAAAAGTAAAAAAAACCCACTATGATATGCATTCAAACTATGACTTCCCTAAATAACTTATATGTATATACAAAACATTACAAAACCAACAGAAAAGAAAAATGCAAAACAAAAAAGTCAATTTCTATATATTATTACTTTTACATGTTTTAAATAAAAAAGCATAAAAATAACAGTTCTTATTTTAAAAATAACAAACTCATTATTCCAGTGAGTCAGGGTAACTTTGTAACTTCTCCATTAAAAAAAATAAAAATGAGTCTTTTTTTTTTTTTTGCATTAGGATTGCTTGAGAATTGGAACACATCAACTTCTGTCAACCCATTGTGAACAGCCTGAGAAGCTGTATATATAGTAAGTAGTATCACCAAAGCCAGAGGGAGAGTGACCTATAAAAATTTAGCAAATCACAGTGGTGATACCACAGATTATATAGATTCAGAAAAAGAGGTGGGAGAAGCTAAAATTACTCTTTTCCAGGATCCTTCTTATATGAAACAAAATGAACTTCAGTTATGTTTAGAACAAAGTTGATGACTTCTCCCCTCAGTTATTTGGGCACAGTATAAGAAAATCCCTTACCAGAAGTCTGTGTATTTAAAAAAAAGACTTTAGTAGCCTTTTAGAAACAGCATCAACATCAATTTGAGAAATAAGGCAGTGAGTGCAGTTTCCACTTGGGTTTAGGAGATTCCCCAACACGTCTGGAAATCATACAGGAGGGGAAGATGACCTTCAGTGTACACATACCTGGTCTCTTGGAGAAAAGATGGCTGGAGAAGTGGCATTTTTGTACTCCCTACATTCAACTGGAAATGTCACCTCCTTCAGGAATTGTTTGACAATAAGTAAGTAGATGTCATGAACTCAGATGTCCAATCCCCAGTTCCACACTGCCTATTTCTTTTTCCTTTCTTTCTCTTCCCCTTATGCTCTATTCATGTACACCGTTAACATACATACTCTGATTCACTAAGCTGTACTCGGACAGCAGGGCTGGTGGGTGACTCGTGTCACTGGTACCATGCATGGGACGTATTTTCCTGGACAGGATAAAGTGAAGAAAGACACTAAGCATCTGTTTATAACCAGATCAGATTCCATCATCATCCTCAAGTTTGGAGGGTATAAGGGAAGTCACTGCCTCCCATCTGGATGATGGGAATAAATAATGTGTACACATTTTTTGAGGAGAATTTTGCAATATCTATCAAAGGCCTTAAATATATTAATTCATTTGTATTGCCAAATAACCTTCCTTCTAAGATTTATTCAAAAGCAATAGTCTCAGATGTCCTCAAACATCTATGAAGATGTTTACTGCAATGTTTCCGTATTGAAAAATTATAATAAATCTAAAAGTCTAACAGTCAGAGTTTCAGTAAATAAAAAATGAACATATAATGAAAAATTGAGTGGTATTTCAAGAATTTTTAGGGGCTCCAGGATGGATCAGTCAGTTAAGCAACTGACTCTTGATCTCAGCTCAGGTCTTGATCTCAGGGTCATGAGTTCAAGCTCCATGTTGGGCCTCGCACTGGACATAAAGTGTACTTAGAAAAAGAAAGAATGCTTTTAATGACTACTTAATAAATTCCAAAAATCTTATATGGATAACTAATGTGTGTGTCATACATACACATGTGTATTCATCTCAATTTTTTAAATGTACAGTCTGAAATTAAAGGCACAATATTCTTTTTTTTCATTATTTTTTTATTTATAGTTTATTGCCAAGTTGGTTTCCATATAACACCCAGTGCTCTTCCCCACAAGTGCCCTCCTCCATGTTCATCACCCCCCTTCCCTTTCCCTCTCCCCCTTCAGCCCTCAGTTTGTTTTCAGTATTCAAGAGTCTTAATGAAGGTTATTCACAGCTGAGAGAACATGGGTTATTTTTATTATATTTTATACCTTTATTTTTCCAATTTTTTTTAATGTTTATCATTTTTGAGGGAGAGAGTGTGAGCATGGGAGGGGCAGAGAGAGAGGGCGACAGGGGATCTAAAGTGGGCTCCATGCTGACAACAGAGAGCCCAGTGCAGGACTGGAACTCACAAACCATAAAACGTGACCCAAGCTGAAGTGGGAAGCTTAACTGACTGAGCCATCCAGGTACTTTTCTTTATTTTTCAAATTTTTATAATGAAGATGTCATGCATTTGTTATCCAAAAAAAGTACTTTGAAAAGATGCACTTTAATTTGACTTGAATTTAATGCATTTAATAAAATCAATCAATATTTATTCATTTTATATTTAATTTAAACTTTTTAAAAATAATATTGCCATATTTCCACTTATTAATATTACTATGACTGCATCTTCTTTTGAATATTGCACATTAACCTCATATGTCAGATGATAGTTATATAACTACTGAAAACAAAAACTGAAGGTAGTGTCCCTGTATCTAGGATTTCTTACATTTAAAATAGATAAAAAATATTTATTCTGTACTCCCTTCCTATTATATATTATCTATGCATGTATGCATGTACTATCTATCTATGTATTTATCTATCATCTATTTTTTTCCTCATACATCTTTCCAGTCAAAGCATTGTCAGGATCTAGTTCATGACAATGGTCTTTTCCCATGTTTTATCATCCCCTAGTTTATAAATTCCCATTGCAATGTAAACAACAATGGACAGGAGGGGAAAGTTATGATATCATTGAAAAGCAGAGAAGTCACTAAAGAGTTTTCACAAATCTGAAGAAGGCAGAGCAGACAAGTTTCCCCTAGTGAGAAGATTAGACCAGAAGCCACAGCCTACACTCATCTGAGAAAGTCAGAACAGAGGAAAAAAAATTTTTGTGCAGCAGAGAAGTCATAGAGTTGGCTCACAATTAAGTAGGTCAGAAAACAAATTGACTAAGGATAATTCTACCCAACAAAGTTGCAGGTCACATTTCCCTACTTCCTCCTCTATACTCAAATGTGAAGCAGTGGGATTTATCCCCAGGCTAAAATTAATACAAGACTAAACAAAAAATATTAATCTCAGAATTACTTGAGATAAAATCACCTACGGTGTTCATTTCCATTTTTACTAGAAACAGAGCAGGTTACTTTACTGCCTTTTTCTCATGTATTTTGAAGTTTTATTTCTACTTCTATATTTTTTTGGGGAGAGAGAGACAGAGAGCAGGGGAAAGGGGCAGAGGAAGAGAGGGAGAATTCCAAGCAGGCTCCACACCCAGCATGGAGCCCTATGCAGGGCTTGATCCCACCACCCTGGGATCGTGAGCTGAGCCAATATCAAGAGTCAGACACTCAACTGACTAAGCCACCCAGAGGCCCCTATTTCTATTTTTTTTAAGTTTTTATTCATTTATTTCTGAGAGAGAGAAAGAGAGCATGAAAAAGCAGGGAAGGGACAGAGAGAGAGGGTCCCAAGTAAGCTCCACACTATCAGCGCAAAGCCTGACACGGGGCTCCATCTCATGAACTGTGAGATCATGACCTGAGCCAAAATCAAGAGTCAGATGCTCAACCAACTGAGCCACCCAGAGGCCTCCTGTATTTCTATTTTAAATATATTAAACTTTCACTGAATAATTCTTCAAATTATTTTGGGAAGTAATTGGTTATAAATTATAAAGCAGCATATCAAAAGCTGCTGTCTACAAATCCTGATCCACATGATATGAATTGATATGTCATAAGAAAGAGTTCTGTGGCTAAATTAGGAAAACGCTGGTGTAGAAAACCAACTTAAACAAATTTATCTACCCCTGGACTATTAGGGACTTTACACGTTCAGGGTTTGACAGAGTTGATATGTAGCATACCCTGAATCTGCTAGATCACAGAACTCTTCCGTTGTTGTTGTTTTATTTTGATAATGTTGGAAATGATAAATTATGAAATATTTCAAACACACTGAAAAGTGTTGAAAATAATAGATTTAACAAACTTTAACAGTTTCCCATATTTGCTTTGGACATTTTATTTTTTGAAGAAATAAAAATATTCGGTTACAGTTGAAGCCCCCATCGCTATTCTCAATTCAATTGCCTTCACTTCCCCACTCACTTCCCCAGGGGAACCTCAAGTCGGTACAGAACCCTTTGTATTTCACACATTAATTTCTCCTGTGTTCTTCAGAAGACACTTTAGAAACACTGGTTTGAAAAACAAAGTGGAACAACTGTTTGATGTCAAAATGATAAAACTGAACCTATTTATATAATATTAATTATCCTTGTGCCCTGTGGCTTTGCTAAGTTCTCTTATCCACCCTGGTATTTTGGTAGATTATTTAGGATTTTCTATGAAGGTGGACTCTTCTTGACTTTTCCTTGCCCATATCCTAAAATGTAGCAAATGAAATACATACACAAGCTTACAGGCATTCCTCCCCATCAAGGGAGGATTTGTTTGAGAAACAGACCCACAAAAAGTCAGAAGCAACCCTGAACAACAGCAACACAGTCTTTCATTCAAAATTATTAGCAGATAATGAAGGATGAATTGGTAATCAAAGGTGACCAAATATATATAACTGAAGGACTGAGATGAACAGACCAAACTCCTAACTCTAGAAGAAAGAAAAAAATTAGCAAACATATAGTGATATTAAGGAGTTAAAACTAGTATTCTCAGAGAAATTTGAGAAGATAATCTGTTACTGAATATAATAGGCTTTCAAAAATAAGGAATCAAAAACAATAAAAATTCTTGGAGGCATGACCATCAAAATAAAAATTTTGATAAAATATTTGCTGAAAAGAAATAGAAGTCAGAATTTTAGTTCCCTTTCAAAGGTGCTTTACCTGGATGGGGCACAAGTGAGAATTCTCAGGTGGAGATGCTCTGTACCTGATCTCTGTGATGGTCACACAAGTACATACATATGAAAAAAATTCATAGCGTTCTATACTTTAGATTTGCCAATACAGTAGAGCAAAAAGAACAAAGGAAAACTCACAAGAAAATTCAGAAGATGTGGAATAATTTCGGGAGTCCCAGTATCAGTCTCAAAAGAGGGAGCAGCAAATGGAAGAGAGAAAATAATAAAAGAATTGATAGACGAAATATAATCAAGAGTCATCAGGCTGAAAAGTATGAAGGAAGTTCAGTTAAAAAGATAATTCTAGTGAAAATTTAGAACTCCAATAATAAAGACAAGGTTTTGAAAGAAATCTATACATTAGACCCATAATCTGTATATTAGGGTAAATTGGAGACAATGTGAAATTTATTTTGTTAATATCTCTTTCAAAAGCGTAACGTGTCACGCCGCAAACTCCTCCCACAGAGTAAGGAACGTGTCTTCTACTTTCTCTGTTAGATAAAGGTGGAATACTTTTTTAGGTGCCATGTATGGCTGGTTTGCTGAATGAATGATTTTTATTAATATCAAATTTTACTGAATCTGACACCAATTCTTCTATAATTAGGTTTAGAAATTGGCATTATATTATACTAACATCAAGAATACATAGTATGGAATTAACAAGTCCATATCCCTATATTTTCTTAAACATTATGTTTTAAAAGCTCTTTTCACTTATGTTAGGTAATTGTAAGAAGGCAGTTAAATGCCATTTGTCCTTATTGCTGACAAAAAATGTATATGTCAAAATAAAGGTATGCTCCATTGTGGTTCTCAACCAGAATGTATAAAAGAATCATCTGTATAACTTAAAAAAAATACAGCCCCCAGGGCTTACCCAAGTAATACTGAAACAAATTTTTGGGAGGAGGGCTTAAGCTTGTCTATTTTTAAAAAGCATAAATCGTTGATGTGAACCTCCTTTTAAGATCCATTTTAAAGCAACAAATGCACTAAACTGAAAACATTTGGTGAATATGCATAACTTAGTAACCAGATTTATTACTTAGTAAGAGAAAACAAATTCAATTAAAGATGTCCAAAACTTTTTGGGTTTTGTTTTATTTGAAGAGTAGGAATGTAAAATATCAAAGTCTAAAAACTCCATTTTGAAATTGCAAGGATAAACATAAAATCCATTCAAGAAAAGCACCACATATTTTGAACTCTGAATTTGCTATGCTGAGTTAAAGCAAGAAAAGCTGGATTGAGGAGAAACAAGGGAGAATGAGAAATGATGTTGAAGGATGGAAGGAAGGAAGATGATAAACCAAATAGGCAAAGAGAGCATAAGAGGAGAGAAAGGGATGAGAGATTAGCAAAAAATACCCTTGCTCCCTTAGTATACTTCCAGCTATAAAATCCAAGACAATGAAAAATTAAAGCAAGTTGTTTGCCATGTTAACTTTTAGTTTCAAATCTCAATATTTTAAGCATCATTCATGCTGCTCACATTACTTCATCTCTATGAGGCCTGGAAACCCCATTCTTGAATCCTTTATTCCTCTATTTTCATTTGACACATGCAATACTCCTTGCTGCAGTGCCCTATCCTCACTCATCCTTCAATCTGGTCAGCAAGGAGAAGGAAAGCCCACTCCTATTGTAAAATAACCAAGAGTTACATCTAGTTTTTCCAAGTATTTATTTTAAAAAGCTGATCTTCTATGGTGACTATAGTCAATAATACTGCATTAAATATTTGAAATTTGCTGAGAGAGTAAATCTTAAAAGTCCTCATCAAAAAGAAAAGAAAAGAAAAAATTATAACTATGATGCAATAACTACTTATTGCAGTGATCATTTCACAATGTATACAAATATCAAATCGTTATGCTATACAACTGAAAGTAACATAATATAATATGTCAATTATACCCCAATTTTTTTTAAAAAAAGTTGATCTTCCAACTTTCAGGAATAAAAGACAACATTGAAAAAGTACAAAGATAATAAAATATATTAAGAACTAAAGAAAAAAAAAGAACTAAAGAACATTATGAATACTATTTAGGAGTGTATACGCATAAAAAACAATTTGTCTATTTACATGAATTTCTAGTTTCTTTTTAAATTTGAGTTTCTGCAAGACATCGAAAATATGACACAAATTTCAAAATGTAAAATAGGGGGTGCCTGGGTGGCTCAGTTGATGCAGCATCCAACTCTTGGTTTCAGCTCAGGTCATTATCTCATGGTTTGTAGGATTCAGCCCTGCACTGGGCTCCACACTGGGTGTGGGGCCTGTTTGAGATTCTCTCTCTCCCTCTCTGCTCCTCCCCTGCTCTCGCTCTCTATCTCAAAATAAATAAATAAACTTAAAAAATATAAAATAGATAAAATCATTCAGGGGTAGTTAACGTATACCAGGAAGAACACTTGTATTCAATACAGAAGAAAAATTGGTTCCAGTGGCTCACAGATGAGTAATCATCTTGACCTTGTTCTACCTTTTATAGCTATTGACCCTGTCCAGATGATTTACCTTCTCTGAGCTTCAGTTTCCTAGTTTAAAAAATGTTAATAATCACTACCTCAAAGACTGGTTAGGATTGGGATGGTTAAATGTGTGCAAAGTACTTTGCAGAGAGTTTTGCACATAGTTATCATGAAAAAACATGGTGCTGTTAATAGTATTAATGTGCCCTTCCATTTGAATTCCTTGCTTAGGTAAATTTCATTAGGCATCTGTAATTAAGATCTATTAATTTCATCAATCTTGAGGATATTTCAATTTATAAGAATTACTAGCCTTTTAAACATGAAACATATTTCACATATATGTATAATACAAGCAGACTTTTGGTATATATTAGTGATTAAAGTGCAAGATCTGGAGCTAGAAAGCCTGGAGTTTGAATCCTGGGTTTGCCATTTACTAGCTATGTATGTGACGTTGGATATCCAAGTTATGCACACCTCCTGAGCCTGAAATCATTGAAGCATTTAGAATAGAACCGGTTACTTTATAAAAGATAATATCAGACACTGCAAGCAATCCTAGGATTAATATTGATTGCTCAGAGGTTTAGATTGCTACTGAATGTCCTTTAGTTAAGTAAATTCCCATTAATTTATCTTTGTTGCCTTGAACTTTATATGAAGAGTTGGAAAATATGTTTTTTTAATTAGACAAAGTTATGTGGCTCAAGAGCTATCTTTTTTTCTCATTTAATATGACTTATTGTCAATTGGCTTCCATACAACACCCAGTGTTCATCCCAACAAGTGCTCTCCTCAATGCCCATCACCCACTTTCCCCTTTCCCCACCCTCCATCAACCCTCAGTTTGTTATCTGTATTTAAGAGTCTCAAGAGCTATCATTAAGATTTTTTTCTTTTCTCTCTTTTTAAAATTAAATTGGTATTTCTTAACAGCTCAAAATGAAATGAATTCTTCCACTTGGTTTACCTTCTGAGAAGCATTTAAATATCATTAATGGAGTCTATGAACAGAGTCCCTACATTCAAGTAAGAAATATCATAGGTAGTCTCTATAGAGTTTTAGGGACTCTGGATGCCTGGTATGGCTGCTAATAGACTATTGTTCTGAGAACTGTTTTCCTGGAGTCAAATATCAGAAGCAGCCTCCAGGAAGCTGCTTTCGGGGATTCCTTTAGTCCTCTGGGCCCTAGTTCATAGGAGTACTTCCTGGTTCCTTTCACATAGGAATAGCCCCTGAGAGTGAGGTTAGGGTGGATTCCCGTACATGCTTGAGATCCAAATTGGGAATCTCCCAGAAATCACTTATGTGAACCCCAAAACCAATTCTTACCTAAATGACTGAAAGGAAAATATGTGGGCTGTGCCCATTATCTTACACTGGCAAAGGTCCCAGTGGCCTCTATTACTTCTTCTTGTCCCCGTGTCAGGTACCTAATATTGGAACGCTAAATTGCACTTCCCAATTGATTTATTAATGTCAGAGTGTCAACTCTGCTGTGGTTCAGATAGGATATGTGTATATTATGTCCATATAATTTTGTAGTATGAATTTTGCTTTGGTAATTTTTATTATTAGCATACTTTGCCTTACATATGAAATCTACATTTAAATAATGGAATTAGTTATTCTCTTAAAATGTTTCCTGTAGAATTCTTTAAGCAGCAAACTTTATTTGACAACTTTCAATATTTCTTGTAGAAAGAAAGTAATATTCAAATTTCTTGTTTTACTGTAATTAGAGGAATTAAGGTAGGATTAAGATAGAATATTTCCATATTTCAAGAGGAGAAAAATTACACATTCATGACTTTATAATAACATCAGATTCTGTTTTATATTCTGTCACTGAGTCTCTTACCTGTAGATAACTTAGATTCTATGTATATAAAGTTAAAACGGTCCAATTCACCATTCTGAAGGTCTGCCAAAATCTGAATCAAATTAGGTCAGATCTAAATTATTTAAGACAGTGGACCAACGTAAAAATAAGGAAATAGAATGTTTTATTGATGCTCACTGTTGTCAAGTGAAAAACTGCTTTGAAAATGTCACTTCTCTGGAAATAGTGGTATTTTCACAGGAAGAATTTTAGTTGGAGTACCATTAGGTTTGAAAGCATTCTCAAAGTACCATAGAAACTATACATGAGCATTTTCAAAAGCATTGTAAAATAAATCATAGCCAACATCAATAGTGATAACTCATGTTGATACTACGTTCCCATGATAGGATATGAGAATGGTACTTTCCTTATATAGTCTTTCTCCCCCAAACTCATTATTTTGACCTAATGATGAAAAAAAATCAGAAAAATCCCAACTCAAGGCCATCCTACAAAAAGCTCTTCAGTATTGGTCATGATATCTTCAAGGTCATCAAAAACAAGGGAAGTCTGAGAAACTGCCACAGTGTAGCGATGCCAAAGGAGATAAGGATGATTAAAAGTAATGTAGTATCCTGGATGGGATCTTGGAGAAGGAAAAAAGGCAGTGGGGAAAAACTATGGGAATCTGAATTAAGTAAGAACATTAGCTAATAGTAATAATGTACCATTATGGTTTCAATACTTGTGACAAATGTAGCATACTAATGTAAATTGTTAACAGGGGAACTGGGTACGGACTCCATGAGAACTCTCCATACTGTCTGCATCATTCTTCCATAAGTCTGAAACTATTTCAAGATAAAAAGCATATATAAAAAAAAGAAACCACAGATGTAGAATTACACTAATATTATGTAAAGTTAACAATGTTCCAGTAAATTTGAATTGATCAAGTAAACATATTGCCATATATTGCCATATATATATATATATATATATATATATATATATATATATATATACCTAAGTGGTAACAGGCCTAATTAAAATGGGTTATAATTAATATATAAAAACAGTACAAAATAACATCACTTTGATCAATAAGAGATGCATTAGAAATGCTGATCAACTTTTATGCTTAGGAGGATAATTTTCTATAAATGTGCTCTCCTGGGTAAGGAATGAGCTTACAACTTATAAACACAGAAATAGACTGGAGTCACAATGTCTGAGTCCTAATTATACTTGAGAGTCATTATGACTAAGTAGGCCAAAAAGTATATCTGTTAGGGATTCTGTGTGCATTTCCTTTTAGAATAAGGGTAATTTAACTTACTCAGTGGTGTTAAGCACACTATTTTTTAAGTTAAGACTTAATTATATATCGATCTTGAAAATTCTGTTAAGATACAAAAGACTCTCTTTTGCTTTTTGTGTTACTTTAGGAACTATGGGGGTAACACTGAGATGAAAATAATCTATCTGACTCAGAAATTCTCCTTTTACTGACATGTGAACACTGATACCATGATCAAAACAAGCCCTTGGACAACTCCACACTGGCTGTCAAGGGGTTCACTTAGCCATTTCTTATAACCACAAAGGTCTCTGTGGCCACCATGGCATTTTAAAATCTTCTCCCATTTGTTCATAATCTTTCCATTCATAAAATCTGAAATTCCATGATAAAAAAGAAAGACATCATCAAGAAAGACGGAAGAGGCAGTGTTTACTTCCAGTATGAAATGTTATGCTATATGCTCTCCTCCATTGGAACTGAAAAACTTCCAGATAAGTCTTCCCAGACTCAGTGCATGAGAGGAATAGCAAGATCATACAAACCCTCTAGGTCAACAACAAGGAAGATAAAGCTGAAACATCTGAAGACAAGTAGACACGTTAGTCATCCAGTAACTCTGCTGTTAGATAAGAAAACCAAAGCTCCTAGAAGACTGAATCTGGAGAATATGGGGAAAAGATAATAATTAATCCATGTCTGAGTCCAGTCTTATCTACTCCCCGAATTATAATTAAAAAAATCTCTCAATAGTTTTTCATTTTACTGATATTTGAACACTTGACAGTGTCATTGGAGGAAAGCAGAGACAGATACGCCTTGACTGTAAGAAATACACTTAAAAAAATCTGGTTCTATCCTTGGCAGGATGAACATAGCACTGATGTTGCAAACAAAGGTTTTTTGGTGAAGAATAACTGCTACATCACATCAGATACCAAGACAACAGGCATAAACTGGGACTGCTCTGGGTAAGCTTAGATAAATGCTCATCTTATTTTCAGAAGTCCTAGGAAAACTTAGCAAATATAGAATAAGAATTTCACAAGTTAGAAAAGCACTACAAATTATCTATTACCTAGGAAGGGAGGCAGTATCCACTGCCACTAGATGGCATTTATATTCAAATGTAAGATGACATTATTTGAAAATTATAGTACTTGAAGTAAAAATGCCTTCTTTTGCTTCAAGCATATACAGTATCTCGATTCTAACCATTCAATCATTCTATGTCTGATTGTACATACATGATCAATCTTACATAATCAGATATTAATTTGCTTTGTTTCTTAATCTAAAACATTAGATAAATGCTCATCTTATTTTCAGAAGTCCTAGGAGAACTTAGCAAATAGGACCTAAGACCCTGCTCTGCTTTGTAATACTTCTTTTTATGGGAGCATATGAAACAATTGTCTTGATCATAATTCATTATCAGGGTATGCCACAGCTATCGTGTGCTTCTCTGAAAAGATGGATTTTATGGCTGCACAGCAGTAATAAAATGAGCATAAACAGAACTGAAATCCTAAATTTTTGGATTTAATTGTACTGACATCACTACAGAAATCCTGTATCTTGATTAAGTGGCATCCTAGTGAGTTGCAGAGCTTGGGACCTCCAATAACTGAAGATTCCCAACTTCAGGCTGAAGGCTGGAAGCACCGTGGGCCATATCCAAATACTGCTTGGCATTGCATTTAATCTGCAATAAAAGATCTATGAAACTACTTGACCAATTTCTTAATTTGCTGTCTTGAAATTTATGTATTATTTTTCAAAATAAATACATAATTTTAGCTCTAATTTTGGCAAACCCTCCAATACTTCATGAATATCAGTTTATTACTTTAAGAAATTATGTAAATTTTCAAGTTGCTGATTGTTCTACTTCTAATATTTTACCTTATCCTTGCCCAGTCTAGGTGCAGTAAAACCAATGATTAGAATCCATTATACTTAGGGATTTAGATGATGGCCATATTATTTGTTTTGTTATCTGAAATTTTAAAATTAACCAAAGTTTTACATTTAGGTAGGTAGAATGGAATTAAGACAACCTTTGTGAATCTACATACAGTTTATTTCCTCAATATAATATCTCCATTTGCCTTTAACTTTATATAGTTTCTCACAATGTCATCAGAAGTAAAGAGTCAAATATAATACAATCTTATCAATTAATTGCCTATCTTCATGATGGATTTATCCAGTCCATTTCACTAGAAAGCTAGTTTGAAATAGAGTAATTCTCCCCAACCCCCAGCCCTGTTAACTCACAGTTATTCCTTGTTATTCCTCATTCTATTACGGAGCTCTCCCTGAAAGCAAGGTGCTCTTATCTTATCTTTAACTGCAGTCCATAAATAGTTTTACTTAACTGTTAGAATTAAATGTCTCTGGGAACCTCTAAAATTATGAAATCCTAGAGAGCAATGTATCCTTAGTTTATAATTGTGCTTGGAAAAAAGTAGACCTCCCACTTGATTTTCTGACAATATGGTAATGTATTCTGATAATACACTGCACCTATTATTCTGAAAATATTCTGACAAATCAGAATACTTAAGGGAGTAAAAACATCCTTCTAGAGTGTAGAAGTTCTATGTTTTTATCCCAATGCTGGCTGCATAGTTTGTTTAGTTTGGAGAATTCATTGGGCTGTACATTTAGGATATATGTATTTTTATATAAGTATATTGTACTTCATGAAAAGTTTAAAAAGATGAATGTGAAGTTTAAAAAATTTTTCAAAAAACGCAAACTGAGAATTCGTCACTATACTAAATACACATTAAAGGAACTTATTAGGCTGAAGGAAAAGATCCTAAGAACAGAAAAATGGAAACGCAGAAAGAAATGAACATCAGAATGGGTGTCTGTGCATATAAAAAAATTTACTCAACAAAAGTGAACAATGACTACACAAAGCATTAATGATATCTTACAGATTTTAAGACTATGTCAAATAAAATGCATAAATGAATTCCAATTTTATATTTTCTTAAATTCATCAATTTGTATATACAAACTAGATTTCCTTTCATCTTAACTGATTTTCAATTATTTCAGTCTATAACATTGAGTAGTTTTATTACTAACTGTTCTCATATTAAAAAGAAAAGTAGATGGAATTTTTCTCTTTGTGTAGAAAATATTGTCCATGAAGACTTTAGAGTATACTGTTGTAAAATATTACTATTTTTCAAAGTAGTCTTATTTTGAAAGACCCTTCACTAACTGAAAATTAGAGAATAAATCTTAAATGACCAACTATCAATTGAATAATTTGCAATATTATTATGTGTATTAAAATTTATTTTTAAATGCTAATTGCTAGCAGAACTAATGGAATATGTTTGGAAATTTTTCTTTATTGAGCTACAGAAGACTAAAGCAACCTAAATATTATCAATTTCCAATTGTTCGAATTACTAAATCAAAATGAAAGTAATCCTCTTTTTAAGACTGCCCAATTCAACTCCACTTTGCTGCAAACCAGATACTCCCATGGCTACTCTAACACTACTTAATAGGAGGCAAATTATGGTAATAGTTTTTAAGATATCTTACTTTGTACCAGAATAGACAACCATGTGAACACATTGCTGAGGCTCCTCCTTGCTTCATTACCTCCTCAGTAAACTCACTTGTCACCAGCACAAAATAACACAGTCACGAACAGCTTGGCATGTGTCCTTTTATAGAGCTGTATAAGAATTACTGGGAAACTGTTACCTGGGAGCTTAACTGCTGGTTTCTAGGGTAATCTCTATTTAAATGGGCTAAGTAGTGCCAAGTTCCTCTCCAGAATAGCTTTACTCTTCTACTCTCCCACTGGAGTGCACGAAGGTTCTGTATCTCTACATCCTCACCAATATTTGACATTATTTATTTACACATTTACAATATTCTCTTCCCAAGGAGAAGCTGTCTTAAAATTTTTCTAACTTTTACCAGACGAAGAGGTGAAAAACCACCTTTTGTTTGTTGAGTTAGTATTGCTCTGGTTTAAAATGATGTTAAGTACTCTTCATATGCCTACTAGAGCTCTGGGCTTCTTTTATGTGAATTCTTTGTTCTATCCTTTTTCCAATATTTCTATTGTGACTGTTGTCTTTTATTGGTTGATTAGTAGGTGTTCCTTGGATATATCAGATTTTACTACCTCAGTTTCAGAATCGCAAATACCTTCAATTTGTCATTAACTTTCTTCGTGGTATCTTTTCTTCATTGAACGGGTACCTTTAATTTGCCTTATTGTAATGCTCTGAAAGTATTGCTTAATGTAGCCTCCTTTACCTCTTCTCCCACAAAGATTTCTTACAATATGTTTTAGTACATACTGGGAAAAGTCCTCTCCTTTTCTACAAAAAGCCAACTGAAACTTATAGAATAATTTGTAAAGAATTTATATGTTTACATATTGTCTTCCCATCTAAAAGCATAGAGTGACTTTCTAATGAGGTAGATAATCTTTTTTTGTCCCTTTTTAGGGTTTAAATTTTTCCTACATAAGGATTTGTATATTCTTAGTTACATTAATCTACACACATTGTAGTTTTATGTTGCTATTATAAATGACATCCTATTTTTTTTAAGTAGGCTTCATGCCCACCATGGAGTCGAACATGGGGCTTGAACTCACAACCCTGAGATCAAGACCTGAGCTGAGATCAAGAGTTGGATGCTTAATCGACTGAGCCACCCAGGCACCCCAATGATGTCCTATTTTTTAAAAGCATATACATTCTAGTTGGTAATTGCTACTACTGTGACTTTGCATCCAGTGATCTTTAATTTCCTTTTCTCATAGTTTGTCAATTTTGTATTCTGAATAGATGATCATATTTTCTAGAAGTAGTAATTTTTTTTGCCTTTTCTTTTTCTTTTCTTGGAGCACCAGTAAAGAGTATGAGTAACCACTTTGTGTCAAATACTGAGTAAGATCTAGTAATTAAATAACAAAAAAGACAAAATGCCATGTCCTCAATTTTAACTGCTTCTTTTTAATATAATCTACTTTTACTGTGTTACTTTTTGCACTCTTCTTATCACTTCATAATGCACTATTTCAGAGTTAACTTATAAAATAAGGAAATTCTCTAAACTATAGAATTAGAATTTCACAAGTTAGAAAAGCACTACAAATTATCTATTACCTAAGAGGGGAGGTGCTATCCACTGCCACTAGATGGCATTTATATTCAAATGTAAGATGACGCTATTTGAAAATTATACTACTTGAAGTAAAAATGCCTTCTTTTGCTTCAAGCATATACAGTACCTCGATTTTAAACATTCAATCATTCTATGTCTGATTGTACATACATGACCAATCTTACAAAATCAGATATTAATTTGCTTTGTTTCTTAATCTAAAAGCAACTTATAGATGTGTGTATGTATATGTGTGTACACACACACACACACACACACAAATTTTTCCTATCCAACATCCAATCGGCCTTTTTTTTTTTTAATTTTTTAATTTATTTTTGAGAGAGAGAGAGACAGCGTGAGCAGGGGAGGGTCAGAGAGAGAAGGAGACACAGAATCTGAAGCAGGCTCCAGACTCTGAGCTGTCAGCACAGAGCCCGACGCGGGGCTCGAACCCACAGACTGAGATCATGACCTGAGCTGGAGTCAGACGCTTAACCGACTGAGCCACCCAGGCGCCCCCTAATCGGCCTTCTTATCTGGGGTGAATGAAGATTTCCCACTGTGAGTAGCAGTGACGGGATTGAAGCCCTGTCTCTTACTGGGGAAATCTAAGGTGAACTACCCTTCCTGTCCACTCCTGCTCATGGGGTGAGGCCACATCTCCCAAGCTGATACAAATGGATTCACTTGCCCTTTACTTTGATCCTAGAATGACTAAAGCCAAGATGAAGGAAGGGATAGTTGGAATTCCATTGTGCTGGAGCCTTTGTGCAGCTATGGTAGCACCTAGTTGTGGCAGGATGGTTCAGCAGTCCTTGTAACATGGGCCTGCCAAACAGCTTTTAGCCCTCCCTTTGGTCTGCTCATTTCCCCATCTACCTCGCCCAGCTTCTCAAAGCCTTCCAATGACTCTGTGAGGACCAAGTATCTTATAATAAATATCTCTTTGGCTTGAGACAGCCAACGTCTGTTCCTCTTGCTCTCAGCCAATATTCTTGTTTAATATGGGGAAATTACTTTTGACTTACTGTGTAGAAACTAGGTTATAACAAAAACAAGCTAATTTTAGACAGGGAAGCTTTGCTAGGTGATTAAATAAAGCATTTCTTCTGAATTAGATGAAAAATAATTATCCAAGCTCAGAAGTAGTTATTTGAAAGAAAAATAATGTAGTGTGCAAACGTGAAATCCATATGGTATGCTTGCTTAGTTTATAAAAGATATGATTATTTTTCTTATAATCTCTATTAAAAGTGTTTCTGCAAAGTCAGTAGTCCCAAACTTCTATTATTCAATCTAAACTCAAACTTTAACACTCACTTTAAATATATTGCTCTTTTATCTTTACCACTATTATTCTCAGTATTTGAGAGTGGAATCATGGCCATGTACATACAACAAACAAACTCAAGACCATTCTCTAACCTGACAGGACCATCATTCTTCAGTGAGCAGTACAAGGATTGTGAACCGGCTAGAATAAAACAAAACAACTTTGATATTTTAAAATCTTCAAAATTAAGTTTTCCTCTAAAATTACATTTTAAAATCATTTCATTATAAAATATTTGTAGTTTTACATCCTTAGGAAAGTGATGGACATATAGGAATATTATTATGAGAAATAGAAATACTACTAATAATGTTATTAAAATAACAATGATAAGAATGCTATATTGTATGATCCTGAACTAAACTAAACTAGCAGTTCCCAATGGGGCAATTCTTCCCTACCCACCTTCCTTCAGGTTGGATTGCCAGACTTAGCAAATAAAAAAATCACAAAATTCAGTTAAATTTGAATTATTTCTAGTTGCCTGTGCACATTTGGGATAAATAAAAATATGGATGCAACATACCTATTCCAAAAATGTATTTATTGTTTATCTGAAATAAGTGATCAGTATCTAAGTTATATACATCTTTCCTGAATATTTCCTTTATGATTAGGCTTTCATTAATAGTTACTTGTTTTGCAGAATTGGCTTATAAAATTCCTTGCAGTTAAAGTCCATGTTCTCTTTACATTGTAACCTATCTTCCATAGTAATCACATCAACTTAGTTCATTCTTTGAACATTCAGTAATGAGAAAAAATGTTCGACATTAGCTTTATGAGCTGGGATACTGAACATATATTGACATAAAGTCAACAACTCTAAGACATGCTATTTTTATGTGCTTCAAAAAGCACAGGTGCTTTTGTCAATAAAGTTAACAATTCTAAGACATGCTGTTTTTTGAAGCACATAATACTATCTTTCATGACATAACTTGTTTTTACATTCTTTTTTTTTTTCATTTTAAAGAGTGTAAGCAAGGGAGAGGGGGAGAGAGGGAGAGAAAATCTGAAGCAGGATGCACACTCAGCGTGGAGTCCATTGTGGGGCTCAATCCTACGACCCTGGGATCATGACCTGAGTTGAAATAAAGAGTCAGACATTCAACCAATTGAGACACCCATGCACCCCAATGCTTTGTATTCTTAAGGATCAGGTTGTATCTCTCAGACTATGGCTTTTTAAAAATGTTGTCCATTGACAGAACTTTGTTGTAAATTTTTATTCACTTCTTGACTACACATAATAATTCTACTTATTCCTATTTTGTAAGATTCTTTATCAACATCCATATACAAGAATCAAATTCTTCAAAGGATGAAATCCATTTCAAAATATAGTCATGAAAATTTCCATTAAATTATTCTCTTCACGATGGATTTTCCTCCTACTTATTCCTAAGTAATGTTGTCTCTTTTAAAAAGAGTCTTGGCATTTAAGGGATAACATTTTCACTAATTTTCTTTTATACATTCAACAAGTTCTTTTAAGCAATGGAGTACTCAATAACATTTTCTACTCTTCTTTCAAATTGCATAATCTTATTGCTAAAGAGATCATGAAAACTATAAATAAGAAATAAGTAGGCTTCACTCAATGGATATTTTATTATTTTTTAAATATTTATTTTTGAGAGAGAGCAGGAGTGCAAGCAGGGTAGGGGCAGAGGGAGAGGGAGACAGAGGATCCTAAACGACTATGTGCTGACAGCAGAGGGACCGACACGGGGCTTTAACTCATTAACTGCAAGATCATGACCTGAGCCACAGTTGGAAGCTTAACCAATTGAGCCATCCAGGCGCTCCTCAATGGATTACTTTAAAAGTCAGCAAGAGGGATGCGTGAGTGGCTCAGTCAGTTAAGTGTCTGACTCTGGATTTCAGCTCAAGTCATGATCTCAGTTGGTGAGATCTAGCCCTACATGGGGCTCTGCACTGACAGCACAGAGCCTCCTCAGGATTCTCTCTTGTTCTCTTTCTGCCCTTCCCCTGCTTGCACATGCACATGCTCTCTCTGTCTCTCTCTCTCTCTCAAAATAAACGTATAAAAAATTCTTTAATTGGGGCACCTGGGTGGCTCAGTCGGTTAAGTGGCCAACTTCGGCTCAGGTCATGATCTCACGGTTTGTGGGTTCGAGCCCCGCATCAGGCTTTGTACTGACAGCTCAGAGCCTGGAGCCTGTTTCGGATTCTGTGTCTCCCTCTCTTTCTGCCTCTCCCCCACTCATGCTCTGTTTCTGTCTCAATAATAAATAAAAACATTAAAAATTTTTAAAAAATTCTTTAATTGTTCAGCTCAAACAGAATAAATGCTGATATAAGAAAATAATTTCATGACAATTACTGTGAACATAAAGGACACCAGATGCTGCTCATCATGCACAATATGGCAGAACAATCAACACCATCCAGAGACTCATTTATGCTTTGTTTCAACTTCAAATAAACACTGCACTTTTAGGTGAACATCCACTAAATGTATATTTTTATTATTTCCACCAAAAGAAGTATAATTTTTATGATTACTCCTAATTCAATAAGAAGAAAGAGTACTTGCTGTGAATACCTGGTGAGAAGAGTCTAGGGAGGATATTAGACATCCTGCAGGAATGCTTCCCACAACAAAGAATTCTATAGCCCCAAATGTCCATCCTGCTGAGTTGAGAAACTTTGGCTTAGATCACAATTTCATTTGGTGGCCTCTTTGATTTAGCATTGGCTATGGTTCTTAAAAACTTACTTTCTAATATCTAATTTGGCTCTAGTTGCTTTTTGCATTATCTAATTGCCATTTACATTGTAAACTCCCTGAGGGGAGGGCTCCATTTTTAGTTCTCTATCTTCTAATGATTGTTGTAGGCAGTCAATAAATCCACAAAGGCTAGTCACTGTTTTCAGTTACAATGATTCCATCATCACTGGATTTTTAGTTCAAACTTTGGTACTCATGTTAGAGTACTCTCTGTAAGGAATCCTGCGGTGAGCTGTAGACTTTGGACATTGACTCTAATCATTTGGGAAATATTGACTGATAATTTCCATTTTTTTAAATGTCCTTGAAAAAAATAAAGTGGAGAGAGAGGAGATTGGAAAAGAAGGTAGATGCAATGACTAGGAATTTATTTAAGCAAGGCGATGAACAAAACTGCATTTTAAAAAGCTCATTTCCCACTGTGCAGAGAGTGTATTTACAGCTGAGAGATCAGCTGGCAAGTGATTATGGTGTAGAGATGTGGTCATATTTGAGAGATCATGAAAAGACAGAATTGACAGATCTATGTGGAACTCCAGGAGTGAGATGAGAAGCAAGGATTACTTTCAGCTATCTGAGTTAGTCAACCAAGCAAATGCTCCTGTAATTCCATACGTTAGAAAAACCAGGAGGACAAGGCTTGAACAAGGAAGGAAAATGATGGGTAAGTATTTAGCCATGCTGTTCTAGAACTCACATAACCCTGGGTTGGAAATAGTTAACTTTGGAGTCACCAGAATTTACAGAACTACTTTGATGAGGAAAATTCCTACTCTTTAAAGGTTAATAGTCATTACAAGGCATGATATGACTACTTGAATAGAAGTATTTAAAAAGTATTTTGGAAACACAAGGATGCAGAAATGAGTTTGAACTGGTATAGGAAAAACAAGTCAGGTCGAGAAGAACATGGTTGAATGCAGATTTAGAAGGCTGGACTGTACAAGGCAAGATACCTTCTTTTTAATCCCACCTCTAACACTTAGAAGCTATGTCTCCTTGAACAAGTTACTTTACTGGGTGTCTCAGCTTACTCATCTGCAAAATGACTATGAAAAGGATATTTGAGAATTAAGTGAGTTAATAAGTATAAACATTTTAGAACAATACCTGAAACAGTAAGATCAAAATAAATGCCTATGATTATTATAACAATTGCCATTTTGAACCAGGCAGAGGAATGAACCAAGGCATTAATGCACCAAAATACACAAAGCAAGTTAAAGAATGATAAGAGGCCTATGCAGGATGGTAGCACTCTACCTAAGGATAGATGACATGAACTGGCACTTGCTAGCACAGTAGTAGTGACAGGCATTCCCCTTCTAGAGGAGTCTTTTTGTCAATTTTTACAGTATCAGTACAGCACGGCACGTCCATACAAGTACTAGGAGACGAGGTTCACATTAAGTAAGTGTGGGAATCACACCACTTAAAAGCTGCATGTTTCACATGAGCCAATCAATTGTAACACCTGTGCGTGAAAGGGCATGCCCACTTACATGAGTCACTGCATTAAGGGTGGCCCAAGGTAAGACAGTCTCATCAGGCATTTATAGTTCTTCCAGTTCAGATGGGCTCTACCAATCAGGGATCATTTTTCATCTTTTGTTTCAGTCTTCCTTATATTTAACAACCCATCTAATGTATACATGTACAATAGCACTACACTTAACAGTATTTGTTGTCTCCTCCTCTCTGTGCAATGTGCATTTATTTTTTAAACCTTTATTTTGAACAAGTGATTCATAATGTCCATGTGTCTTACTATGCAGATGTTTACCTTGGTCATTTGATTCAGTTGAATTTTTTCAAGTTTCTCCACTATCAAGTTACTCACTTTACCTTTGTTGTTGCTAAGTATCTTAGGGAAGATAGCTTAGACTATGGAAATCCTGTTCGTCCTCAAACATTTGCCCACTAATTTTAGTATCCCCCAGTGGATCTTGTTTGCAATATTTATTACTGTGGTGTTTGCTGACTGGTGATCCTCTATATCTCCAGAGTCTCTGTTAACATAAGCAGCATGACTTAGTGATATCATTCACACATTTTTATATGTTTCCAAGGAAACAGAGCCAGAAAGTTAGCCAAACGTTGAATTGTCAGGGAGAATGGGAAAGGGTACAGTTAACCTTTTACCCACAGAGGTTGGAAGCTTCTTAGACTACAGGGCGGGTCTACAAATGCATGTAGAGGAGGAGAAAGGAAAAAAAATGGAGGAGAATAAGAAGCTTCTAAACTGGGTGTCAGGGTAATGCTGAGGATTGTTCAATATATTTTGCTGGGGAAAAAAAATCCTTTTATGCCTCTGGTTCTTCCCTTTAGAAATCAGTATCAATTCTTGAAGTCAAGCTGGGGTTGGATGTGTACTTTTGGGCCCATTTTTATTTCCCTGTCTCTCCCCTCAGAACACTATATTTAATCCTTTGTCCTCCGGCTAATGTGTTTACTAAGGACCCTATTCTTTTCAGTGGAAGCACTCATCACATTTTGAACTATTTGCTTGATATCTATCCTCTTGGCCACATGGTCAACTCTGTGTGGCCAATAACCAAGTTTATTTGTCCCCCATATAGAGCACAGTGCCGAGAACATAAATGTTGATATACATTAAATACATATTAATCAAATGAAATAGAATGGTTAAGTTCTATAGTATTATGTATATGCTACTCTAGGTACATCAAGTGTTAAATAGGCTACCATGAGCCAGTTGTGGAAATATTATATATTCCTTATAGGAAAATATATTCTGAGTTCTTAATGAATGCCTTATAAATGAACTTCTACAATGCAACCCACTAGTGTGTTTCTAAAAAGACTTTTCCTTTATCTGAATAAAGCTTAAAATAGAAAGAGTGTCCCTCTATAAAGTATCTTATCTGATCTGATTAACACATATTAACATTTTATATTCTAATGCTCTTCTTAAAAAAGCAAAGTGAAAACACAGCAAAGTGAAAACACAGAAATAAAGACCATCATAATATAATAGGAAAAAGTACCATCAATTAAAAAAAAAACTATATTAATGTCCTGGCTCTTACTCTGGTCACCTATGAGACTGTGAGCAGAGAACCCAGCTTACCTTACATCGGTTACCTCACTTGGAAAATGTAAAATTTAAGTGATGATCTTTAAGTTATTTTCTGGTCTAAAAAGTGTGTTTAAATAGCTATGACTTTTCTGAATTTGTGAAACTACCAGAATTTTCTTAGCATGTTTTGAATAAAAAGTACAGTAAATGATTAATAAATCCTTCAGTATTATTTGATGAGACTGCCTTTTGGTTTTTTTTAATTAAAAAAAATTTTTTAATATTTATTTTTTGAGAGAGAGAAATAAGAATGCGAGTGAGGGGGAGGCAGAGAGAGAGGGAGACACAGAATTTGAAGCAGGCTCCAGGCTCTGAGCTGTCAGCACAGAGCCCGACACGGGGCTTGAACCCACAGGCCGTGAGACCATGACCTGAGCTGAAGTCAGATGCTTATTAACCGACTGAGCCACCCAGGCGCCCCGAGACTGCCTTTTGAAAAAATAAAAAATAAATCCAAATTTGCCCATTACCTGGAACATAAGAGGAAGGAAATATATGTGTTCTAATAGTCATCCTCACCTTTCTTTAAGAATCCTGGGGAGTCTGCCCAATTGAAAAACTACATTACTCAGTTTTCCTAACAGGTAAGGGTGGGATTAGTACAGATGAAAGAAATACGGGAAATGTTGCATGGTACCTCCTTGCACATGCCTGAAAAGGGAGAAGTTGAGCCCTTCCTCCTTTCTGTTGCCTTGAATTTGAATATTAGTACTCCAACAATCAACCATCTTGGACTACAATGTGACCAGACTGGAAGTCAGGAGTAACAGAACAGAAAGACAGAAGGATCTGGGTACTCAGTGACTTTATACAGCCACTCTATCAGCTCTGGAAGTCTACCTTGGGTTTCTATTAAGTGAAAGGATAAAATCTGGGAGTTTAAGCTACTATGTTCAGGTCTCTAGTATTAGCAGCTGAATCTAATTCCAAATGACACTACAGTAATATTCAATAGCTATCAAAATAAATATTAATTTGATTCATATTAAATTAAACTGAATAACTCTGTATATATAGTTATTCTTAGCATCAAATACAACACTGACATATATTTTGTACGCTTTTCTTCTTTTGCATATATCAAACTTTATTGAGTTCTTCACCATTCTTAATTTTAAAAAATTATCTTAATCCGTGCTTGATATGTTACCACACAGGTTGATTCTCTCAAAAAGCACAAATTTTATGAGTTTCAGAAGGCTATAAAAACAATTCCATAATTAAATAACCTTAGTACCATAATTAATATTGTTTTTCCAAAGAGAAATAGAAAACACCGAATATATCTTAGATACCATTCAAGAGAAGGTCCAGTCACAGCAAAATGTCGGTTTTACTTATAAGAGAACCCCGTGGAATTCAGCCACAAATATAGATATAATACTTTAATTAGACTCCAACAAGTGTAGCAGATAAAGGCCTTGGTCCGAATGATCTGTATATAAATGACTACATGCCAGCAATTCTTCCTAGTTGAGGCTTTCTAAGACCAACAGTAGTAAATTCTATTTTATAGCCTATAAATGAAAAGAAAATTTGAATACCTCAAGAAGACTCTGTTAATTACTATCCACGGAGGCTCAACAATTATTAATCATCTTGATTAAATATGCAAATCTCAGATGGCAATTATCAGACTCATCATTCTGAAAGAACACGGCCAGCAAAGCCAACATTAAAACTTAACCACAATTAACTTTTAGGATGAGTGAATACTTAAAAACGCACCTCATTCTAACAGGGCAAAATACTATTTAGTGCCTTAAACACATTTCTGCTTTTCCGTGACTAAATTTAGGATAATCTGAAAAACCCTGTATGATATATACTCTATATCACATATATGCTGTCTTGTGTGGGCTTTATTTGGGGCTTTACAGTTTGGGGACATGGCATTTTTAGGGCTGGGACAATTAAAATTCTGTACTGGGATAGATGTTACTTGTTAAGTTTTCATTTGCAGACCAACCCTTATGAACCAAGTAGAAACACTGGTTAAAATTCTACAGAAGTTCTTTTCATAATTTGTTACCAAGTCCCACAGAGCAAACTATATTTTACTTGTGGCTGAATATACATATTCACCTTCATGTGAAACTGTTTCATAAAAAGTATTTATTGTTTCTGTAAGTAATAGTGATATTCTCTCTTCCAGTCTACCCCCATTAGCATGTGTGCATGTGTTAAAACTACATACTATAATTTACTAAAATCCTGTTTAAAAATACTACTTTAGGGTGCCTGGCATTCAGAGAAAATCTAGGTCAGACCTCACAATTCAAAATTAAGGAAAGTGAAATGTCATCTAGACGTTACTTTGTCCAAAATGACAGAGCTGTGTATAGCAGAGCCAGGCCTAGGACTGAGGTCTGTTTATCCCCAGTCTTATAGGAAAACAGATAACATTAGGGGAGGGACATCTGTGTTTTTAAAAGTTCAAGATGCAGAAGTATATGGGTTAGAATATGTACCTGTCAAAGAGGTCTTGGCATCTGAATCACTGAAGTTTTTATTTTTATTTGGGGGGGCACTTTTAAAAGTTTTTTTTAATGTTTATTTATTTTCAAGAGAGAGAGCACAAGATGGGGTTTAGGGCAGAGAGAGAGAGGCACAGAAGCCAAAGCGGCTCCAGGCTCTTAGCTGTCAGCACAGTGCCTGGCATGGGGCTCGAACTCACGAGCTGGGAGATCATGACCTGAGCTGAAGTTGGACGCTTAACAGACTGAGCCACCCAGGTGCCCCAAGTTTTTATTTTAATTCTAGTTAGCTGACAGATTATATTAGTTTCAGGTATATAATACAGTGATTCAACAATTCCTGAATCATTGAAGTTTTTAACCGATGATTCATTTGGCTTCTTTCGGCAGGCTTGATTTTAGAAATTCAATCAGTGAGTAGTTTATCTGGTAAGCTGCCCTTGTAATTAAATAAAACTATCCCCAGAAACTTAATTGAAGAATGTCTACCCATCAGTAACACCTAGAAGCTACATTTTGTTCATTTGTTTATGTCACATTTCTGGCACCCTGCTCCTTGAAAATCAAATTTAAAATGACATGCAGTTGCTCTTAACTTCCTTAAAGGCATGAACAAGTAATTGCAAACTCTCTGGTATTGAATGTGTCACAGAAAAGGCTTATTTTGTAGGTAGTAATTTTTTTATTGCTAGCAACATAAATTGGGAATTTCTAAATTTATAGTTTAGAGCTGACAGTAATTAAAGATTAATAAAAATGCAAAAATAGGTGAGGAGAAAGGCAGATTAAAGAAATGCTGTGGTAAGGAAATGCATTTTCTTAGAATTTTTTTGATATATAATAAATCTATAGGTCCTTGTACTTTTATTGGTTCTGCCCTGAAGTGTAATGAATTTATGGAGGTGAAGAAGCTTCTTAAATCTATTACCACTTATCCCAACAAGTCTCTATATTTAAATAAAAAAGAAATACATTAATATCAACAAAATTGGGTCCCTTGAATCACTGTATGATCCACAAGTATTTGTTAGTTTGTTGCAAAGAAAAAAATTAATGTTACTATAAAAATTTCCTTAAGAAAAATCAGTTTTTTAGCTAAATATCTTTTATATTGTAAAATGGTAAAAAACGAGAACCTTAGTGCAGAATTAAGAATATACAATATTTTTTACAATATTTCTTTTTGAAATTAGCCTACTGTCTAGAAGGGCAACATATTATAGTTAAAAATCTACTCAGTTGTTACAATAGCATGTTGGCTTTACCACTGCTGTGTGAAAAGCAAGTGATTTGTCTTCTCAGATACTTAGGAACCATACATGTCATTTCATCGGTGAGAATCCCACCAGGCTAATCTGTTGGGGAGAGGGTATGAGCTAAGTTAAGGCATATCAAGAAACTGGTTAGTTTTATTCTAATGCATCAAAGCCAAGGAGAAAGGAAGGAAGGGAGTGAGAGAGAGAGAGAAAGAGAGGAAGAGAGAAAGGGAGAGAGAGAGAATGAGAGAAAAGAGAGAAAAAGAGAAAGAAAGCAAGAAAGCAAGAGGCAAGAAAGAAGGCAAGAGAAAGAAAGAAAAGAGAAAGAAAGAAAGAAGAAGGAAGAAAGAAAGAAAGAAAGAAAGAAAGAAAAAGAAAGAAGAAAGAAAAAGAAAGAAGAAAGAAAAAGAAAGAAAGAAAGAGAAAGAAAGAAAGAAAGGAAGAAAGAAAGAAAGAAAGAAAGAAAAAGAAAGAAGAAAGAAAAAGAAAGAAGAAAGAAAAAGAAAGAAAGAGAAAGAAAGAAAGAAAGGAAGAAAAAGAAAGAAGAAAGAAAGAAAGAAAGAAAGAAAAAGAAAGAAGAAAGAAAAAGAAAGAAGAAAGAAAAAGAAAGAAAGAAAGAGAAAGAAAGGAAGAAAGGAAGAAAGGAAGAAAGAAAGAAAAAGCAAGAAAGAAAGAAAGAAAGAAAGAAAGAAAGAAAGAAAGAAAGAAAGAAAGAAAACAATTGGGTAATCTATCTCCTTAATGAGATTTAGTGAAAACAAAATCCCCAAATAACACAAACTGGGAAGAATGTAATTTTAGCAATTTTGCAATTTATATTGACTGCATTTGACATTGGGGTTTCTTCTAAGCTATGCAACTGTAACACGGATATAGAACTTTTAAAAGCAACCTATGTGCACATTTTTACCAAACATTGTATCCATATCAACTCCACTACTACTTCTCACTCAGTTTTACTTTCTTTCAACCAGTTCTACTGATTCTTGGCTTTCTAATTTTTATTTTATCAGGTTTCTAATGTTTTAGACTCAGGCCTCTAATCACATCATGAACTTAATGTCTTGACGCACAAATGTATGCCAAGAATGTGGCATTGTGTGCTTCCTCTGTATTTTATTCTTGTATCTATATTTCTTTGTATTTTTCACAAACATTAATACGTCAACATTTTCTTTTTTCTTTTTATGTTTATTTATTTTTGAGAGAGAGAGAGAGAGAGAGAGAGACAGAGTGGGAGCAAGGGAGGTAGGGCAGAGAGAACGGGAGACACAGAATCTGAAACAGGTTCCAGGCTCTGCACTGACAGTGCCGAGCCTGATGCGGGGCTCCAACTCACAAACCGCAAGATCATGACCTGAGCCGAAGTTGGAGGCTTAACCGACTGAGCCACCCAGGCGCCCCTGTCAACAATTTTTCTAAAGAACTAATTTCTTTGGTGAACTTTCTTAATTGATAGCACCTTTTAGTTAAAAAGTTGAAAATATATTTCACATTCATGACTAGCATTCACATATGTAAAGATATGTTGAATTACCTTAGTTTCACACTATTCACAGCCCTTTCACATATGGCAATGCTCTGAAATATAAAATGCAAATATTCTTTTCGTTGTTTTTTTTTTTAAATACAAATGGTTATATCAAGGTTTATGGAGTTTAGTGTTTGCCAAGTCATGTTTAAGGAAGTATTGGAGCTATGACTAGAAGTTTTGAGCTTTGAGTTCAGTGCTTTCCGTCACTTGATACTGCTTAAGATAGGACATTTTGATAGTGGGTGATGAAGAATTAGCAACAATAAGCCTAATATTTACTCTTTTTTTAAAAAAAGGGCACCAGTTTAGCTAATATGTCTAAATACATACATGAATCTCTTTAAGACTCTTAAAAAAAGAGACACTGATTGGAGTTCAAGGGAATGAACTAGGCCAGTCTGTGAATAGATTCTTAGTTCACAGTTGCTGTGGGAAAAATGAAGGATCCAATTACAGAGTCTGAAAGGTTTCCTATAATTAGTGGCTATTATATTACTTTTGTTATGACATAATACAGAGCAAAGGAAAACTGGAAGAGGAATTGCTGTTTCATTTCTTCATTATTTTCCTAATTGCTTTTTTACTAACAGCTTATGTTTCAAGGAAGCCAAGCTATAATCATTTCATCCGTAATATTAACCTGTCATTTCATTCAGGAAATATGAGGCAAGTTTGGGTCTTAACTTTAAGAATGCTAGGAGATCCAAGTCTCTCCTATATTGACTTGTAAGCATACTTGCAGAACAGCGTGGTCAATACAGGGGAAATGTCTTAGACTTATATTTCTGTGTGTATCATAAATATCAACCAAAGTAATAATTAACTGAGTGATGACTATATATCCTTTCCAAAAGTGTTTCATGATGATACTCTTTTGACACTTGGTAAATTACGATGTCTTACAAATAGAAAAAAAGAAAAGCAAGTAAACATACATAAATACATATGTATAGAATATATAACACCAATAATACTTGAAAATATGTAGAATTATTGGGTTATTTCAAGTTTGTGCAAGAAACATAAGTGATTTAGATCAGAGGTAGAACCAATCTGTTCAATAAATACCATATAGAGGTGTTTATGTTTGAGCGCTTGCTGATATAATAAGCCAGGAATGACCCCTACAAAATGCCAACAATCAATTCCTTCACTTACTTTTCCTGCCTTTCCTTAAAAGGTGATAATTATAGGATCATGTTTACTTTCTTTTTTTAATGTTTATTTATTTTGAGACAGTGAGAATGAGAGAGTAGGAGTAGCGGAGGGGCAGAGAGGGAATCTCAAACAGGCCCTGTGCTGTCAGTGCAGAGCCCGATGTGGGGCTCCATCTCACAAACCATGAGATCATGACCTGAGCTGAAATCTAGAGTTGGACACTTAACCGACTAAGCCACCCAGGCACCCCCCTAGGATCATGTTTTTAATCCTTATCATAAGAAATATTCCAGACTCATTTTTACCAGCAAAATAATAATCATCATAATAATAATACATTGAGCATCTCCCAAAACATGAATTTATACTATTGTTACATTTTAAAGAATCTGCATGTCAACTGTAAGATATTATATATACATCAAAAATACATATAAAATTGAAAATTCAAAGACAATGATTAACCAAACTATTCTAGCACCCTTCTTATGTGTGCATATTCCACTTGGAGATCACAGATTATGCCTTCCAAACGTCCAAATCCTAACCTATTTGCCAGGTTCAGCTCAGATCTCTCACTCACCACCCAAACTTCCCTAGAGCACTCCAGCAAACATGTCCTCATCAATTCTTACGTTCCTGTTGCAAAAATACATGTTTCACATAGCATACATCTGGTTTTTAAACTAGCTTAAACTAGCATTCAATATAAAGATTAATTGTAACATCTTCTGTTTAACATCTTTCCAGGTGTTGTAAAATTCACTATATAGTTTGGTGCAGGTGAAAAGTCTTACTCATATGAAATAATTAGAAGACTGATTTTCTTGGTGGGGTCAATAAGAGAGCACACAAAGTTTTTGTCATACCTATTGCTAGTCTTATAGGAGAAAATCATATATTTGGGACATTCCATTTAGAATTCTAACTGCTGTTTTATTTCGAAAAGAAAACAAGAAATAAAGTCTTCACATATGTGAACACCACGCTTTTAAAAATATTATGTATGGCAATATTTCAGAGAACTAGGAATGTTTGTGTTTCAAAGAGGAAGTCCCAATTGATCCAAAATACTTGCCAAATACCTTTGCTGTGAAAGAAAAGTAAATAAATAAATCTGCTTTTATTTTTTTTCAAGAATTATTTTATACATTTCGGGGCACCCAGGTAGCTCAGTCGGTTGAGCATCCAACTTCAGCTCAGGTCATGATCTCACGGTTTGTGGATTCGAGCCCCGTGTCGGGCTCTGTGCTGACAGCTAGCTCAGAGCCTGAAGCCTGTCTTCAGATTCTGTGTCTCCCTCTCTCTCTGACCCTCCCCTGCTCACACTATCTCTCTCTCTCTCTCAAAAAATAAGAAAAAAAAAACAGTTAAAAATTTTTTAAAAAGAATTATTTTATACATTTCAAAATCAGGCTAGAGGGAGCCTTTGGTTTGAGGAATATGGCATAGTATTAGGAACCGTGAGTCAGACAAAGCTGAGTTTGATCTCCAGCTCTCTCATACTCTGGTTGTATGTGATGGATACATGCCTTTACTTTTCTCAGCCTCGGTTTCCTCTTCTAAGGAGCGGAGATGACAAGAGCGCCCATCCTCATGTTATTGTGTGCATTACAATAGAGAATGCATCTAAGGCCATCTACTTTAGATAAATACTTTATAACACAAAGTGCTGAGAGGGGTGCTGAACACAATAACCACTCGATAAATATTAAATCTCCAAATGCTAAGGG
This sequence comes from Cryptoprocta ferox, assembly GCA_028646485.1. Classification (NCBI taxonomy): domain Eukaryota; kingdom Metazoa; phylum Chordata; class Mammalia; order Carnivora; family Eupleridae; genus Cryptoprocta; species Cryptoprocta ferox. Next base: position 44,353,854 of record CM053578.1, read on the forward strand.
TCAGTTCTATGCTTGTGTGAGATAACTGGCCAAGGACAAGGGGGATTGTCTGAGAGCATGTCTTTCCATGGAGAAATGCTAAGTGTTCCTAAAGGAATCCAATCTGCTGCAAGAGCTAAGTAACATCGTATTCAAATCGCAAACTAAACTGGCAAAGAAAAATGCCGAATTGAAAAATTATTAACCACATTACATTGCTTAGAATAAATGAAGCATTGTTAAAATCTTATTTTGATATATTTTTAACTTTATAAAGCTTTTTAGTGTCTATTATTTCATCTGAATCTGACAATGTTTCACTGCTAAAAAAGATACAATTAACCATTACCTAGGAGTTAACATAAATGTGAAACATGAGAAACCATAAAGTAAAGCCTTTTGGTGAGAAGGCGTCTTTTGAAACTAAGGATTTGTAATTTTTACACTAGCTTTGAAAGGGGTTTTCCTAGTCATCTGTCATGAGAATCGTTCAACCTTGCAAGAATGATGGTCTTGGCCAAAAGAAACTAGAGAATAAATTTTAAGAAGATATATTTAAACAGTATAAATAATCATCACCAACAACCAACATACCACTATGTGTTAGGTCTTCTGTAAAAGACAAAACAAATTTTCTGTTGTTATGATTTTTTTCCCTCCACTGCACATCTGATTTATTCTGACATTCCTTTTAGTGATACCTTTAATGTGCATTTTATCAAAAGGCACCAAACATTCTTTGTGTAGACAGGAAAAAATAGCCAAGCTAAGAAAGCTAGAGATGGAAATTTCTACCACTGATGTCACAGATGTGACTTTAGATGAGAAAATCCAAAACATGTGGGAGGAGAAGGTCACTAAACATAAAATTCTCTGCTTCTGATGTGAAGCAGGAGTGCAAGTCAGAAAACAGTTGAGTCATGTCCTTTGTTATCTTGGCAAGCGGCTTTTTCTCAAGGCACCAAAAGGGAGCCTTGACCATGTTTCAGACCTTATAAAATTGATGAATTAGATTTGAGCTGATTGTATTGCAAATACACCCCCAATTACTCCAGGAGTTAAAATATCACAACTGTCATGTAAAATGGGAATCCAGTGGCGTAATAGGGACTTCTGCTATCATCTGTACAGGAGAATAGCATGCAAATCACTGCTTTATAATACATATCTTGATTTAATGGTACTCAATGTTCTTTCACAGAATCTCTATTCTTAGGCTATCTTTAGGACATTTCATGACAAAATTAGTACTGAGTTGTGGTGTGCACCGCTTAGAAAATTAGCCAGTGATAAGGAAGATTATACAAAGCTTTAAAGGCCATCAGGAAAGAATAGGATTTCTGAGAGTAGGTAGAGTTTGGTCATGCTATAGAAGAAAACGAATGTATATATAAAGCAGTTATTTGTGTTCAGTGCTGTGTTAGAAATGCAATCTCTTCAGCAACACTAAGAATGTTTTTATCCTCATTTCAATTCACGGAGAATGAGAGATTTCATTTGATATACTAGAAAGGGGCAGAAGCAGGCATTAAACTCAGTTCTGCCTGTTTTGACTCTATATACTACATTGAGGTAAGCAGGCTCTTGAAAAAGTGGGGAGAAATAGGGAAAAGAGGATTATTGACTAAAAAAGATGTAAGTTACAAGCAAACTCAGTAGAAATAGGTATTTCAAATCAATACACGAATAATAATAATTTTAAAAAGGTATGCTTGCCAGAAAGTCCTATTGAAGATGAAGTTATTTGTTACTTTTCTTCTTTCTGAGCTCCCAGAGTTCTATGCTGCCATGATATCCTTGGTTGTGTTTTCTCCAACTATCACCTCCTCCCAAAATAAAACTGGCAGTGCCTAGCTTGTATCTTTTTATTTTCGCCACAAAAGGACACCTTCTAACAATGGAAGTCATAAGGTACTAGGGGATAAAAAGACCACTTAGACATAGGCATGATAAGTTACACTTTCCAATATTTTCACTGAAAAAGAACTAGACCTAGTATTCTCCCTGAATCTCAGAAATACTCTGCACTTAAAACAATGACCACAGAACACGTGATAAAGTTAGCCATGAGGTCCGCTAACTGGGATTTATAGGCTGCAGACTTCTTGTCATCTGTCTGGCAACTACCAAGATGGAGGAGAATTCTGTATTGAAATACCAATAAGGAGTGCCTCATCCTCTTGCTCCTCTGATCCTTTTGATTAACCTGTGTTGCTGTGGGAGGTAATTTGACTTGCCACTTGGGAACAAGGAAAGATGGTCCAGTGATGCCCAAACACTTGCCCCTTCTTTCCTGCCTTAGTCAGTTTCTCAAAGGCCATGGGCTTGCTCAGGGGATATAGAAATGGAACAGATCATCATGAAAATCTTTTCATAATTTAGCTCTAACCTTAATTCCAAAGTTTAATACCAAAGACCATGAACCTTTTTCTCTTTTTGTTCCCCAAATGAATCTACCATGACTTGGCATTTCTAAAATATCATTTCAGTCCTGCCTCGGGAAAGCTGAACAGAAACGGAACACCTTTTATTCATTTCAACAAAGTAAGAGAATCTACTAAGATTCTTAATGTTTTTAAAACAATGCACCATTGTGCACTAGAAAATGTATCAGACATTTTAATTTGTACAGTGCTGGAGCCATGTTGATGACACACAGCCGGGCCTCTAGGGGCATTTCTCCTAATGAATGAGAGGTGCTCTGCCCAAGCGGTTGTGAAAGATATGGTTCAGCTGCTACCTTGACAACAAACACGAGCACATTAGTGACCTGAGGGACTTCAGAGATACCTGCTATTGTTTCACACCAAAAGGAACTGGAAACTTACTAAACATAGAGCAGGTGCAGAGAAACCTATCATTGTTCTCTCTCTACAGCATGGGTTCAGGTAGGAATCGAGCTCATTGAAAAGGGTATATAGTATATAAAAAGTGCACAGTAAAGTATATGACTTCTAACAGGAGTTGGAAAAGCCAGGAGAGGAAAGACTCAGAAAGACGGCAAAAACATAGAAAAATGGGCATCTGTACAATAGTTTTGAGACAATCATTCAAATCATTTGAACCTCAGGCTGGACAGAATTCTGTTCGCTTGCTAGAATTCTAGTCTAAAAATAGAATGGGGGATTGTGACTGGGACTGAGTCACCCACGTGCCTGCCACATTTTCCACATCAATTTCATGATATTTGACTGGTCTACTTTTTAAATATTTTTATGTATTATGGTGACCCTGAACTAATAAGAATGGCATTTAGAGAACACAAGCATTATCGGCACTGCGAATCTGTCTGAAATCGTGAGGTACTGTTCTGTCACTCTCTCTCTCTTTCCATCTCCCTTGCCTACTGCCCTCTACCCCCTTCCTTTTCTTCTCTGAGATCTTGTATTTTTAGAATACTCTGTTGTTTCCACTTATACCTCCTGAATCAAAATAAAATATTTTCATCATGTCAGCTAACTACTTAAGAATACGGATGGGGGCACCTGGGTGGCTCAGTTGGTTAAGCCTCCGACTTCAGCTCAGGTCATGATCTCACCGCTTGTGGGTTCGAGCCCCACGTCGGGCTCTGTGCTGACAGCTCAGAGCCTGGAGCCTGCTTCCGATTCTGTGTCTCCCTCTCTCTCTGCCCCTCCCTGCTCATGCTCTGTCTCTCTCTGTCTCAAAAATAAATAAAACATTTAAAAAAAAAAAGAATACAGATGAAAATAATTTCACAACATTGTCCAAGGTCCAGGAGATTCATGAATCACTTATCTTAGAAAGGCTTTCACACCCAGGGGATTTTTTTTTCTCAGGCAAGCAGTCAAACTGGGAGATTAGTGTTCCTGGTGGGTGACATACCTCATGTACAAGTTGTGTTTGTTTTTCTTGGCTTAGTAAAGTGCTATTTAAGTGGACCCCCAATTGAGGAGAAAAGCCTTGAGTTCTATGCTGTTTAGAATGTCTCTCAACTAAGTGTTTCATAATTAACTAATTAATGTTCATCACACACCTGCAGCACTGTTAGTACTATTCCATCATTCTTCCGGAATTATAAACACATTAAGTCTTTATGTGAAGTAATCAATAAATGACAACACTGAAAATAAATCCAGGAATCAGTGTCTAAAGTACCTGGAATTGACTGGAGGTAGACTGTCCTCCCCTAACCCCATGCATATGGAATTCATGTCCCAGAATTTAAGGAGTCTAGTACATTCTGATCTTGAGCATATATCATGGGGTCATAAGGACACAGAAAAGGATAAACATTTAAGAAAAACATAGGATAGGGTCACCAGGTAAAATACATCATGCCCAGCTGAATTTGAATTTCAGATAAACCCAGGACCTATATAAAGAAATTGGCAACTTTTCTTGAGCATGTTCCCGAAGGATGGAACCTTTTCCTACAACATATGGTAGGGGACTCAGATCAGGTGCATGTTCAGGGACAACATGTGGGAAAGATACTGCTCCTTTCACAGCTGACTGCCTGCAACTCCCAGACCAGGCAGCAATCAACTCATGACCCAGTAAAAATGAGCTAATATACCACCTCTGTACAAGTGTAATTGTTTGTTCATTATTATATAGATGGCTTTCTACAAAGTAAGGATGGAAAGGCTTTCCACTGTAAACATTAAAATAATACATAAATAATAAATAAAATAAATAATAAAAAAGAAACTATTTTTCAGCCTAGATATGTCATTCAAGTTCAGCAAACTCATATCTAATTTTTCATATACTCTTTTATTGCCCTGCTCATTTAGATGATACTACTAATCAGTAGCCAGGGCTAGAAATGACTACTATTTACTATTTACTATCTGGGGACTCAGAACAGAGTCTTAATATCTAATTAACAAGTCCTGATTATTCTTTCTAAATCATCCCTAAACTCTTTCCTTTTTATATCCCCACAGCTTTTCTCTTTCTTTCTTTACCTCTTATCTGCATTATCAAAATAGTCTCCTAATTTCTAGGTTTATAGTTTCTTTTCTTCCTCTCTATAGGCTGCATATTCATCAGAGTGGCAAACAGAAACTGATCACATCACTTCTCTAAAAGTCATCAATGGCTCCCCCAGGGTTTATGAGATTAACCCATAAGGGCTTTCCTAATGATCTCAGCCTCATTCCCTGCAATTCACCCCCACCCACCTATCCAGGACTCTGGCTTCTTCAAGATCCTGTCTGAAGAGCACTTTCCTAAATCTCCAAAGTAGCTACTCTCATCATGATTTGAATCTTGTTCATCTTTCTACTCTCGATATTTAGCCCAATGGGGTTCATACTGGGTAGTCAATAAATGTTGATTCAACGGTTACACACTCTTTTCTCTTTTCCTTACTTCAGACGGAAGGGAACAGAGGAGGTGAGGAAAAGCTCAAAACTGAAGTCCTCAGTGAAAGAAAAAGAAGTCACAAAGTTATATAATGTGTTGTCCACTTCCTTCTTATATTTATTATTTTCTATGTATTTAATTGTATTCCAGTTCCTGCACTGAACCAGATGTTTCACTTATTGACTGAGAACTTTCTACTCATCTTACAATTTAGGAATATTAAACATTCTCAATGGTCAGAGAAATTAAAATATTGTCCATTCTGTGGACGCCTGGGTGGCTCAAGCAGTTAAGTGTCCGAGTCTTGATTTTGGCTCAGGTCACGATCTCCTGGTTTGTGGGGTCGAGCTCCACTTCAGGCTGTGCCCTGAGCATGGAACTGACTTGGGATTCTCTCTCTCTCTCTCTCTCTCTCTCTCTCTCTCTCTCTCTCTCTCTCTCTCTCTCTCTCTCTCTCTCTCTCCCCCCTCCTTCCCTCTTTTCTCAAAATAAATATTCAAAAAAATATTGTCATTCTGCAAATAGAATATCTCCACTGCATTTTAAATTAGGGCATGACTTTTACCAAGCACTGTAAGTAGATATTGTCAGTAATGTACTATAGAAACCTAGATAAACCATATCTATAAAAACGTTTCAAATTAACACGTTAGGTCTGCTACATTTTCAGATGAAAGCCTTTCTAACTGTTGGTTCATGGACTTGACTCTAACCCCACTTGCTGTGTTATAGCTAAACCATCCCTGGATAACAAAAACATTTCTAAAATGACCAGGATATCTCTGTAAATACCATTCAGTATGAATATTATATTCTATTTTTCCTGCATGTGTAATTTGTGGGTTATTTGAATACTTTACATAATCACATAGATTATCAAACAGGCTGGTACATATGCCCCTTCAGGCACTTCATATTCATTCTTGTCTGGGCTTTGTGACACCTCTCTCTGTGTGCAATATCCCCCTCACTTAGTCTCATGAAACCAAACATCCCTGTATGTGCCTCAGCAGCAGAAAACCCAATAAAATCAGAGCTCAGCAACTTGCCTTCATCTCTGCTGACTGTGAAGATTTCAAATCTTAAGATTATAGGGAGAAATTTTGATTTTGGGGATAAGAATTAGCATATATAGAGGTATGCTCAGGAACTCACTAATGAAAATTTTAAAATGACAATTACTTTTGATCACTTCTTTAACTATGCTTCCTATTTAGACACATCAAATTAAACTCTCAGGGACTCATATATAAAATAAGGAGGAAGACTATAATTTTTGAAGATTCCTTCAACCTACTTATCTATGATTCCATGATTGTAAACACATTCTCTGCCAGTCATTTTCTAATTTCTTGCTGATGGTCACCAAGGAAAAAGTGAAGGGTTCTTCATAGCTAAAAATAATATTATGAATACATGCATTACCTCAAGTGGGTTAGTAGCAAGTGTATTAATATATGAGGGGCATGATATTATTAATCAAATACAGTTATAACTAAGAATAAGAAACAGGAATTTCTAGAACTACAAATATAGTAGAGGTTAACATTATTTGATGTGACACTTTTTAATGACTAAATTTTCTTGAAACACTATTTTAACCAAAAAAAAAAAAAAAAAGAAAGCTTATTTGTAAAGGTCAGGGAAATTTTCATGAACACATACGCACAAATATTTTTTCTACATATATAAGTGGAAAATATATCTATAACTTGGGGACACAAAGGCTTCCACTGAAAGAATTAAAAAAGTAACTTGAAGTATGAAATTCTTAAAACAAAAATAAAAATAATATAAAACAAAAAAAGTATGGGGGGATGAGCAAGTCAGAAATATTTCCTTTATCATGTGTTATCAACCCCACAAGTACTCTGTAGTTAAGAGAAAATCATGAACTGCATAAATCTCATCATGAAAAAATGTCTTCCTGCGACTGAGTTGAGGAATTTAAAGATGATACATGTCAAAGGTAAAAATGTGTTCCTTTTTCAAGTAAGAGCGATGGGCCACATGATGATGTTCTATTGCAATATCTTCATGACTCCCTTGCCAAAGGACTGATGTATATTTAATCACTTTATCTAATGGATGTGATTTCTCAAGTCACAGTTACCCATTAGGAAAGCTCTTGCTCTGGTTCAGTTTAGCAATCTGATTACATTTCCTGACTTTGTGGTTTCAGAGAGGCAGAGCTAGTGGAGAATTCCCTGGCTGATCTATCTATCTTTGTTGCAGACAACTGACTACAACATGATCATCCAAGTCATTAGGTTTGGGGGTTGGGAAGAAAAATCATGTAGATTCACAATGCCCAAACCTTTTAAGCCAGGTGTCTCTATGGTTAACTTCAATTACCAAAGAACGGATCTACTATTTTATTTTTCTCAAAATGCCGTATCTTTCTTGATTAAAATTGGAACAAATCTCATTCTGGAGTTTTAAGTAATTACTACAAAGCACATCATAGGCATCCCTGATACCACCTAAGAATACCACCACTTCCTTTTTCCAATATAATATGATACATTTTTTTTTTTTACTGTTGTAAGACATAGTAAAAAAAAAAAATATGAGGGCTAAGCTATATTAGAAATATTCTTTTCCACAGTCTTCCTTCTTCAGGATGTTCTTATGGAATACATACAATGTTGAAGCTATACTTGTTGTGGCTAAAAAAATAAAACTACTACATGTAAGAAGGAAAAAAACCCTGTTAACTCAGAAGATTGGTAAGTTTTCCTATCATAATTTAACAGAGTATCATTTTTACACCTTACTTAAGATAGCTGAATAAAAAATGTAAAATAGATAAACCCATACTGATTTAAAGATGTACTTTTAAAGACTGTTCTACTCAAAAAATATTTACATAGCTGATGAATGTATCTTTTGTTGAGGTAAAAAATAATAGATCAGATAAAATATGATTTGAACAAGAAGTGAAGTTCAAAAAATGAAATACCATGGCAATTAATGATAATGATAAATTAAAAACATAAACCTACCATAAAGAGCAGAGTGCAGCATGACCTAAACTAAGAAACCAAATAATGCATTAGCAAGGACCTAATATCCTGTCATGAAATCTACAGTATTTAGGAAAGCAATCCTCTATTATAAAATATTAATCATTAACAAAAATACGTATCATGTTTATTTTTAAAATATCTTCATTAGAATTTTAACAAATTCTTTAAAAATACTGTTTCAAATTTGTTAATTTTTCTCTTTAGCTATAACAATACTGTAAAATATTCTCCTATATCCTGACCAAAATACCACTGCTCTACAATTACAAGGAGAAGAGCGCCTGGGTGGCTCAGTCGGTTAAGTGTCCAACTTGGGCTCATGTCATGATCTCACACTCTGTGAGTTCGAGCCCCATGTCGGGCTCTGTGCTGACAGCTCAGAACCTGAAACCGGCTTCAGATTCTGTGTCTTCCTCTCTCTCTCCCTCTCTCTCTGCCCCTTACTCACTTGCTCTCTCTCTCTCAAAAATAAATAAACGTTAAAAAAATTAAAATTACAAGGAGATATTGAGACTTTCATGTTAATCAAACTTGAAAAGGGGGAAGAAATTCCAAACAGAACCCATTTTAGGAATCCCAGTGTTCCACCTAAAAGGGGTCTCCACCTTACTGTGCTGCTCCATTCTGTTGCCTCCATCAGTTGAAAACTGGGTGTCATTTCTGTGCAAGTGAGATGGGCTATATTAGTAGCTTTCAATTTTGGAGTGTTAGGAGTTGCTAGAACAATAAACTGTTTTCTCTACACCAAAATTTAAAACATTTAAGGGTATGTCTATCTATTTTATCTATTTTTCTTATTGAAGCACCACAAGATTTCTTTTGAAGAAACCATATGTTCTGTAGAAAATGCTTTAAAAAAACTTAGTTGGGTAGTACCAAGGGGTTTGGTTCAATTATAGAATGTTCATTCAAGGCACAAGAGATTCTATTTTTGCCATGGGAAATTCAATGACTTTCTTCTGCTTTAAGCGGAAAAAAAATCCTCCATAGCTCTCCACTACCTACAGATGACCTTCCCTGTGTCTGGTCTGGCATAGAAAGCGATTTTCCTAACCTGGGGCTGACAGTCTCTTTGCTTCCCTTATTTGCAGTCTATATTCCAGCTATATCACTCTACATTTCATTTCCCCAAAGGGCAGCCAGATTATTTTATGATCCCTGTTTTCTCATGATGCTCCCTCTATCCGGTTTTTTTTTTCCCCTCTATCCAGTTTTGACTATCCTGATCACCTGATTACTTATCTTTTAATATTCAGTTCAACATCTCTTCCACAAAGACATCTGACTTCATTTCCTATCTTCCGTCCATCAAATATAAATTGGCCCTTCATCAGCTTCTCCTCTCATCCCTTCTTTCTGCTTTGGGTTCCCAACTGCCCCTGAAAGCAGATTTTCTTAAAATCATAGCTCCAACAATGCTTCACTTCTTTCATCAGTCTCCATTCCTGTCTTCTTCAACTAGACTTTAAGCTCCCTAGACAGGAAAATGGTCCTAGGTATCTTTTATTATCAGTGTATAACATGGTAACTCGACATCATGAAAACGTACTAAATGCTTGATGAATGACAGTCTCTCCTAACCAAAATGCTTGAAGAAGTGTAAGCAACTTGTCCTTAAGACAACACACATATCAAACAGATTTGTAAGCAAACATTAGTTATTACTTAACTAAACTACTTAAGATTTTTCAATATTAAAAAAAATTTTTTATATCTTATTTTATATTTGAGAGAGAGAGAGAGACAGAGAGAGTGAGCAGGGCAAGAGCAGAGAGGCAGAGACAGAATCCAAAGCAGGCTCCAGGCTCTGACCTGTCAGCACAGAGCCTGACACAGGGCTCGAACTCACAGCAATGAGATCATGACCTGAACTGAAGTTGGACGCCCAACCAACTGAGCCACGCAGGTGCCCCAAGATTTTTCAATATTTTGAAAGTATCTTCAAATACTTATAACAATCAAGAACTATCATTGACTCTATATCAGAAACATTCTTTAAAAATTCATGGCTCTCTCAATTTTTCTTTTTCTCCTCATTTAAAAAATTAGAACCTGGGTGCCTGGGTGGCTCAGTTGGTTGAGCATCCAACGTCGGCTCAGGTCATGATCTCATGGTTCATGATTCGAGCCCTGTATTGGGCTCTGTGCTGACAGCTCAGAGCCTGGAGCCTGCTTCAGATTCTGTCTCCCTTTCTCTCTGCCCTTCCTCTCCTCTCTCTCAAAAATAAATAAACATTAAAAAAATTAAAACCTATTTGGAAACAAAACAATTCCTAACCTTATATACAGCTTAACATGTGCAAGAAACATGCAAGTTTTGCTATTATAGTCTGTTTCTCATTTTAATGATACTAAAATAAAAACCATTGATGATCTGTTTGGGTTTAATCAAAGCAGCTTTCTTTCAACTGTCAGCAATAAAGTTAAAAGTTTTATCAGATGGATGAAAAGGGAGACCAATATGGTGGACACCACCTAATTAAACTTTAAAATTCTACAATTTTGAAGTACACTAGTCTTAGAAGTTAAAAAGTCATTAGAGTGTTTTTCCATTTTCACCACTGCTTAAGCCCCCCAACACTGAAATATTTTATTCAAAATGTATGTTTGATTAAGGACATATCACCAAATGTCTGGATCTCTAACAAAGTGATAATTGTTTTAGAAACTCAGGCACAGATACAATACTAGATTGTTGATTAATTCTAACTTAAATTTTGCCATAAAAAATGCAATTTATTTAAAATTTGTAGGTAAAAAAACCATGAAGTAATACAGAAAACATTTTATCATTAAATCCAAGACATAGTCCTCTCTAAAGCTGTGCATATAATAAATTTGGAGTTATTAATATGGTTGAACATAAATGTACCCAATTTTCATTGGTAGAAAATTTAGAAAATATTGAAAGGCATAAAGATTAAAATAAAATTAACCTGTTCAGAAAAAATTATTGATGTTGCTTTGAGATATTTACTTTGCTTCTTATATGCGTACATTTAGCCAAATGCTTTCCAGAAAGGCGATAAAAACGTATGTTCTCTCTAGCAATATATAAGCATATATTTTTCCATACTTAAGCAATATTAATTATAGTAATTTAAAAATTCTTCCCAATTTGATGGGGAAAATATTTTCTTTTAAAATGTACATCCCATGGAACATTTCTGTTTCTTCTCTGATAAATCTGTTTGTTTTTTTCATTCTTTTTCTATTGGGGTATTCTTCATTTTCTTCTTTTGATAAGGGGTTTCTTTTAAGAATATTGGTCCCTTTCTACAAAAGTTTCTACTTTTTTTTGCCAGTTTGTCATTTAAAAAATTTGTTAATATTTATTTATTTTTGAGAGAGAGAGAGAGAGAGAGAGAGATGCAGAGAGAAAGGGAGACACAGAATCCAAAGCAGGCTCTAAGCTCTGAGCTGTCAGCATAGATCCCAAGGTGGGGCTCAAACTCACAGACTGTGAGATCATGATCTGAGCCAAAGTTGGATGCTTAATTGACTGAGCCACCCAGGCACCCCACCAGCTTGTCATATTTTAATTTTTGTCTTTGGTAAACCTGGTTTTTAAAAATAAATTTAAAAATATATAACTACTACTTGAACGAACTACACAATTACTTTATCATTAAAATATTTACACTTTTGTTCATATATATTTTTTCTTAGTGTGAAAGCAGAGTTTTATCTTCAGGATATAATTTCTTGGAAGCACAGGACTAGAAATGAGATATTCACACAATACCTGGGGTCTTGTCTGAGGCTGCGCGAGGTTACTCGTTTTACCTCAAAAGGAACCATCCAAAGTTTGCCTCTTCTCTTTTCTCAGTGTTTGGGTGATACACCTCTCCAGATCTTTTGTACAATCTTTTTTGAATTTGGAATTTGAAAAGCAATATTTTAGTTCATATGACTCTATTGTAAATATGGCAAATAACAATATTACATGTTTTCATATTCCTTATGGTTTGCAAAACACTTTTACAGGTATCATTCATTCATTCAAATTCATTCCAGACATATTTTTGAGGACCTATCATTTAATTATAATCTTAAGCTTCAGAGCAGTTAGTAACTTCACCAACAGAACACTTTTAAGGTGAATACTTGAGCCACAACTGCAGGTTGATATCTCTCATTTTTCCCCCTAAATAGCATTCTTATATTTATTTTTGAAGAATAAATATAGCCATGAAACTCAAAAGTATGTGCAAAGAAAAGTAATTCTCCCTCTCTCCCTTGTTTCCCAGCTACCCAGATTCCTATCCTAGAGGGAACAACTGGTACCAATCCCTTGTGAATCCATCTACATGTTTTTACAATCACTATCTATACCTATTAATTTTCCTTTTCATACAAATAACACCCTGTATACACACTGCTTTACATTTTGCATTTGTCACTTAGACATATAACCTGGAGGGGCGACTGGGTGGCTCAGTCAATTAAGCTTGATTTCAGCTCAGGTCATGATCTCATAGTTCATGAGGTTGAGCCCCACGTTGGGCTTTGTGCTGACAGTGAGGAGCCTGCTTGGGATTTTTTCTCTCTCTCCCTCTCTCTCTGTCCCTTCCCTGCTTGCACCTTCTCTCTCTCTCTCTCAAAAATAAATAAATAAACTTAAAAAAATTTATAACCTGGAACTATTTCTATATTATTATGTATAGAGCTACCACACCTTTTTATAGCAGTTTCATAAATTCCATTTGCAGGGGCGCCTGGGTGGCTCAGTCGGTTGGGCATCCAACTTTGGCTCAGGTCATGATCTCACAGTTTATGAGTTCGAGCCCTGCATCGGGCTCTGTGCTGACAGCTCAGATCCTGGAGCCTGCTTCAGATTCTGTGCCTCCCTCTCTCTCTGCCCCTCCCCTGCTCATGTTCTGTCTCTCTGTCTCAAAATTAAATAAACATTAAAAAATTTAAAAAAAATTCCATTTGCATAGATATGCCAAAATTATTTAGCCATTCCTCCTTGAGAAATATTTAGGATTTTTTCCCCCAAAGCCACAATGATTGTCTTCTCATACATAGCTTCAAAGCATGAAATTATATTTGTGAGATAAATACCTGAAGGCAAAATCTCTGGGTCATAATTGTATCTGCAATTCTAATTTGAAGAAGACAATATTGCCAAATTACTTTTCATAGAAGTTCTACGAATTATGCTCCCCAAAACAGTATGTCAGGGTTTGCCTGCACACACCTCCAACACAGAGTTTGTATAAAAATTTTTTCATCTTTGCTATTTTAAGAGGTGGGAAATGATAACTTCCTATTTTTGCATTTTGTCTTATGAGTAAGGTTGAGGATCTTTTCACATCCTTAAAATGTGCTCCATTTCTGTTAACTCTTTGTATATAGCCTTCATCCACTTTTATAATGGGCTATTATTCTGTTCTTATTAATTTAGGAACTCAATACAATAATAAAATTAGCTGTTTTCTGTAGCATAAGATGCAAATATTTGCATCAGTTTTCTGTTTTTCATTCTTTTGGTTTATGGTGAATTTTGCCCTTTGAAGCATTTATTATTTTATTAAAGTGAATTCAACAATTCTTTCTGTAATGGCTATTGTGTTCTTGCATTACCTTTGAAAAAAATCTAGTTTAATAGTTTGAAAAAATTCTACATGCTTTCTTCTAGTAACATTTATTTTTCTTTGTGATTTATATTTTATATTTTAGATATTTTATTCATCTGATATGTATCTTGGGTTAAACTGTGAGGTAGCAATCTGAAATCATCTTTATCCACATGGCTATCCAGTTGTCCCAATGACACTTATTAACTATTATTTCCTCCCATCTTTGTGAGATGCTATTTCTAATTCTCATATTTAATTATGTCTATTTCTGGACATTATATTTTCTTCCACTGTGCTATGTATTTTACCAATACCACACCATTTTAATTATTCTAGTCTTACAAGATGATTGAATTTTAATGGGGTTAGTCTTATCAAATATTTCTCTTTCTTGTGTATATTATCCTAGATAACTAGACTCACATTATCTACTTTCAAAATTCCTATTTTTATTTTCATTGGGATTGCAATAAATTATAAGTTAACTTAAAAAGAACTGCCATCTTGGGGTGCCTGGGTGGTTCAGTCAGTTAGGCATCATCCAACTCTTGACTTCGGCTCAGGTCCTGAGTTTGTGGCTCACTTGTGAGTTCAAGCCCCATATAGGGTTCTGTGCACTGACAGTGCAGAGTCTGCTTGGGATTCTCTCTCTCCCTCTCTCTCTGCCCCTCCTCAACTCACATGCACATGCTTTCTCTCTATCTAAAATAAATAAAACTTAAAAAAAAGATTATTGCCAATGATTGTTGGCATATCTGAAATCGTTAATAGGAAAATTCATGTAGTTCCATCTACACATGATGTATGAAGAAAAGAAGGAAAATATTTCTCAGCCCATATTAAATCTTCTCTGGTAGTCAGAATTAAACCTTTTCTGAGAGCATAAACCATCACAGACGTATATAACCTCTGAGGTCACTAAAGTATGGCTACAGAAGAGACTGTACACCTTTTTATAAAGTGTTATATCGAGAGTACATTTCCACTCTTTGATAATGCATGTTTCCACCTCACCCAAAACATTAACATGGTTTAGGGGAAAGGACATAATAGCTTTGGGTCCAGGCTGATTTAGGTTTGAATTCCATGATTATAAGATCTAAGTATCCCTGTGGTATTATGCAAACTCCTCATAAATGAAGCAGAGAAAATACCCATCTAACAAGGTTATTAGGTAGAACAGAAACACTCTGTGCCTACCACAGGGCCTAGGCTAAATAAATATTAGTAATATTATCATCTCTCCCAACATATACTGCAAACTTAAAATGATAAACCATGAATTAGTGATTAAAAGTAAAACCTCATTAAAATCTTAAGGGAAGAGGGGCGCCTGGGCGGCTCAGTCGGTTAAGGGTCCAACTTTGGCTTGAGTCATGATCTCACAGTTCATGAGTTCGAGCCTTGCATTGGGGTTTGTTGCTGACAGCTGGAACCCTGGAGCCTGCTTCAGAATCTGTGACTCTCTCTCTCTGCCCCTCCCCCACTCATGCTCTGTCTGTCTCTCTCTCACTTCTCTCTCTGTTCCTCAAAAACAAATAAATGTTTAAAAATATAAATAAATAAATAAAAAATAAAATCTTAAGGGAAGAATATTTGCTGCTTATGTTGTATTTTATTTTCCTATATTTGTGGCTTTACTAAAATCTAGATCTGCAGTAAAATAGGAAGACCGCATAACAGAGTTAATTTTGTGATTCCATAATGAGAGAGACCTGGGTTCTCTTTTACTTACTAACTTGTGTCTTTGGGCAAGTTAATTAACCTCTGTAAAGCTTGGTTTCTGCATCATAAATTAACAGAACTGAAAATGATTATCCTATAAGGTCATTTTACAGGAAAAAAATGAAACATGCATTTTAATCATTAAGCAATTTCCTGGTACACTTTAAGTGTGTACTACATTCTAACCATTATTATTATTTTTATCAACTTTCTTACAAATTGATTTTGCATACCTAATGTTCTTAAGAAAGGAGAACAAGTTTGGTGACTTCATAACAGATAAAGTTTTGTGTTACATATACAGAACCTTTTCTTCTTAATCATACTTATTTCAACAGGATATTTTAAACAAAAGAACACTACGATCACTGCAACACCAGAACTGCACTACTCTCTACCAACAGATGGCGATATATATCTCACACAGCCATTCAGTTCCTACCAACAGAAGGCTCCTAAGTCCATGCAGTGCATACAGAATGTGGGCATTGTTTTTAAGCGGTGATGAAAATTATTAAATCCATCAGGCTTGTTAAATGCCAATATACTGAGAGTGTTGCAATATTTGATACCAAAGTAGAAATGATAAAAGAGCTGAAAGTGTGAGAAAATAGGGAATACGGCAAATTCAAGAAAGAGTAATCATCTGATAGTAGAAATGATTCTTTAGGATTGAGCAGGATCATGTGACGGTTAAAAGTCCTGAGCCAAGGCAATACCCAGAAAGACACAAAGAGATATTATTTTAAAAAACAAAAAGAGAATATGTTCTAGTATGAATCAGAGGATTTTCTTCATCCAGAACTTAACGATAAAGCAAAAGAAAGCTAGGTATTCATTTAAGAAGGTAGAATCCGAACACAGTGACACATGTTGATGAAATACTCCTGGCAGCCCAGGAATGGTTCTATAATGAAAGGTCCTTTAATTCAATATCAGAACAAGTGAGTTAAGTAGTGTGCATGCCAAGGGATCCTTTAGAATATTTGTGGACATTGTCAAGAAAAGTTGTCATCTACTTATAAAATTTTTGTTGTAGATATTATTTTAGAATGTATATCAGCAGGGGAAGGAGGTTTTATGATTTTAAAGAAATAGCTTATTTAGTGGCAATTCATTCTAGGTATGGTGAACTACTATGGAATAAATAACATAATCTTACAAAAAAAGCCTTTTGAAAACTCGTGTCCACCAACAGAGGAAGTTTCCATGTTTCATACTTCAGGGAAGTAGCCAGAGGCTAAAAACATGGTAAGCAGTTAGTAGCCCTAAACTTAATCTGCGAATATGATGAAATACATATAATAATGTCCAAAATGTATTCTTTTCATGTTGTTGATACTGTTTGAAAGATAGAAGATGAAGGGTATGACTATTTTTTAAAAAAGGATTAATTAAATGTATGACAGCATCTTTTCTCACCATTTTCTCAGACATGATTTTCACAATTCCACAACACATATAAACAGACTTAGAATAGTGGATAAAATTCCAGATTAAATAGCAGCCACAGAGTAATAAGTAAATTGGAAGAAAATAATTCCTATCCTTCCTCAAATTTAAATTCCAATAGATATCTGACCAGGATTCTCAGATAAGGTGAGTGTTGAGGCAAAAAGAATCTAAAACAATTCAATGGCAAAGGTACTTACTTTTTATTTATAGGCTTTCCTACTTTTCTTATTCTAATTAATGCATGGAACTGTTTGTAAGCAAAACAGATGTTCATATGTCATATTTTCATGACAATGTAAACCATACTCAGTGACCTTGAGTTTCCATAAATAGTGTTCATTTTTCATTTGCTGGTAACTACACAAGGGGAAAGGTACTGCCTATGGGATTTAATCACCACAAGGGCTGTCTAATGGAACAAAAAATATTTGTGGTACACATTCTAACCTTCAAACATCAGTTCTCAGTAGCAAACTTCTAAAAACACTTCTAGCAAAACTGATTAAAAACTTAGTATTTCATAAGAATTAAGGGATAGCAGAAAGGAGATTTTTAAACTTGTTTTATTAAAATGAATCTATGATTCTAAAAAGCAGAAGTCACTGATTTATTAAACACTTAAGAAAATAAGACAGTTTTTCTTTTTCATTCATTACTTATGTGCTTACTCACTCAAGTATTATTTAGTACTCACTCTGTATAAAATATTGTTCTAGGGTCAGAGGAGATTAAACTGTAACAAGACAGAATTCTCATTCTACTTAATCATATCATCTAATGCCTAGGATTGGAATATAAACAGTTCCTGAATCTACTAACTATATAGCAAGGAATCAGAATTCCTAGAGTACATAGGAAGGGACCAAACCCAAATATTTTTCAACAATAAGATTGGTCAAAAGGATAAATAAACCCAATCAGACAGTAAGAAAATATGATATTCCTTCCAAATCAGGAATCTCCCTAAGTTGCTAGAATACTCTTCCAATAATTCAACGATTTAAATCCTAGACACAAGAAAAAAATGAAAGGAATATTTACCTTACTCTGAGTAAGTAAGGACTGAGTAAGGATATTTGAGCTAAAAAAAAAAAACCCAAAATACAACAACAACAAAAATAAAGCAGACCTCTAGGAAAGAAGGATGAAGGGGATGAAGGGAAGTTGGAGACTCTTAGACTCCATGATGTCTACAGGAATTGAAAAAAATGCAATGAATCCAGTGGATCACAGATCTAAATGTAATAGCTAAAACTATAATACTATAATAAGAAAACATAAGAGAATCTTTAAAACATTGGATTTGGCAACATTTTCTTAGATATGGCACCAAAAGCACAGGCAACAACAACAACAACAAAAAACAAAAAACAACAGATACACTGGACTTCACCAAAATTGAAAACGTGCATAGCAAAGGGTACTATCAGATACTGAAAAGGCAACTCTGAGAATGGATAAAATATTTGTGAATCATACATCTGATAAGAAGTTAATAACCATAATATATAAAGGACTCCTAAAATTTAACAAAAACAAATAACTCTATTCAAAAGGCAGCAAAGAACTTGAATAGACATTTCCTCAAGGAAAATGTACAAATGGTCAATAAGTACGAGATATTCAACTTCAGTAATCATTATAGAAATGTAAATAAAAACCACAATGAGATATCACTTCACACTCATTAGAATGGCTATTATTTAAAAAGAGGAGTAATAAATGAAACCCTTGTACATTGCTGGTGGGAATGTAAAATAGTGAAGCTGATGTGTAAAATGATATGTTAGTTCTCCAAAATACTACACATAGAATTATCATATGATTCAGCAATTCCACTTGGGGGTATATACCCCCCAAATTAAAAGCAGGTAAGCAATCAGATAGTTGTCCACCAATGTTCACAACATTATTATTCATAATAACCAAAATGTAAAAGCAACCCAAATGTCCACCAACTGATGAATGGATCAACAAAATGCAATATACACATACAATGAAATGCTATGCAGCCTTAAAAAGGAAGGGCATTCTGACATATGCTACAACATCTATGAACCTTAAAAACATTCTGCTAGGTGAAATAAGCCAGACCCAAAAGGACAAATATTAAAGATTCCATTTATATGAGGTACCTAGAACAACCAAATTCATAGATAAAGAGAGTAGAATGGTGATTATCAGGGACGGGGAGGGAGGAGCAAAGTAATGAGTTATTGTTTAATGGGTACAGAGTTTCAGACTGGGAAGATGAACAAGTTCTGGAGATGGATGGTGGTGATGGATACACAACAATGTGAATGTACTTAATGCTCCTGTACTTAATGTTCAGAATGGGATCCAGTTAAAAAAAAAAAAAGGCAGAATTCATCTCCTCCCAAAGTTTGTCCCATGCTGGTCACCACAGCATTGGTTCATCATACAGACTTCAAGGCAGATTTAGTAATCTTTCCCAAATTAGGAAAAGGTGCACATATTCTACTACTTTCTACCTTCTCTCTGCACTTAGCCACATTGACTTCCTTGCTGTTCCATGAACACATCAAAATGCCTTCCTGCTGGTGCAGTTGCTACTCCTTGTGACTGGAATGATTTTCCTGTTGCTTCTTAGGCTCTCTCATGTCCCTTAGCTCCCTCAGGTCTCTGCTCAAAAATCACCTCTAAAAGGCATTTCTAACCACTCTTATTAAATAATGCCTCCTGCTCTCAATTCTCTCCCTGTCCTGCTGTATGTCTCTCCACAGCATACAGATAGTGGTTTCTGTTTACTCATGATCTGCCTCAAAACTAGCACGAGACCCCCATGTTTTGTTCACTGCTATTTCTGTACTGCAATAGTGCCTGAGTAGCTACTCAATAAGTACTTGCTGAAGGAAGAGAGTGAATGAAGGAAGAATGAAGGAAAGAAGAAATTGTTGTTCAAGTACAGAAACAAATGCTGAGAACAGTGATGCTGAGTTTTAAGAGCTGACCTGGAGCTTCTCAGCCTCCCTTTACCACTACCCTTAGGATCTCTGCCAGGCTCTCCCTCCCCACAGCCTCAATGGCACTGATACCAACTTGGATGCCAACTCCTGACCTACACATTTGGGAGGCCAACCAGATAGGGCTTAATGATTGATCACCAGCTCAAGACAAATGGGTTTGGAAATTTTACTTTTAACTTTTTTTTTTAATGTTTGACCACAGACCACCTCTTAAGAAAATCCTCCGACAGATAACTCTTACCTTTAGGAAAGGATCTGGGTGTCAGTCTTTGTAATGCATCAAACTGAGTACATGTTAAAATATTTTGGCTCTTTTATGTTAATAAAACTAAACATTGTCATCTAGAATTGATGAACTCAAACTGTGGTCAAAAAAACAAGCAGAGGTGTTGTTCCTTTCCTGAGTCAGAATAAGAAATAGGACTGTTTCATCAAGACCTAGTAATGATGAAAAGTTAGGTTTAAGAAGTCTCAGTTCCTAACCCCTTCTTATCTCTCCCACGTACTTAGAAAGTAAGTTTCAGTGAAAAGGAGCTATTTTTAATGAGTTAAGTATATACCTGTAATAAATATGATTCATTTCTTCAGCAAATTTATACTAAGAATGACTTCATTCAAGGCACCATGCAGGGACACCAATATGAACAAGCTACATCTCTGCCCTTAAAACCTTAACAGTCTAGTGGACAAGCTGCCAATCGACAACTATTAGAACTCAGATACATCATAGAATTCAAGGTTCCAATTTCCATGTTTATAACCCCACTTAAACAGTATCTAAGTAGATAGTAGAAACTTAAAGAAAATCATTTGCGTTAGGAAATTATGAATATAATGCAAAATAAATGAATTTTCCAAAAAAGTTTTAAAACCCTTAAGAGTAAACACCTTGAATCATTAATGTGACACACTAACTGACATAAATCAGTCTCTATGTGATAATAACAACTCAGGTTACATTTGAGTGTATCAACTTGGGATACTAAAAATATTTGTATTCCTTGAATTAAAAATGTCTGTAGGGGCGACTGGGTCTGTTGGGCTTCTGACTTCGGCTCAGGTCATGACCTCACAGTCCATGAGTTCGAGCCCCAAGTCAGGCTCTGTGTTGACAGCTCAGAACCTGGAGCCTGTTTTGGATTCTATGTCTCCCTCTCTCTCTCTGCCCCTCTCCTGCTCACACTCTGTCCCTCTGTCCTCCCCCCTCAAAAATAAATAAATATTAAAACATTTTTTAAATGTCTGTATTTTTTTTTAAGAGAGGGAGAAAGAGAAAGAGAATCCCAAGCAAGCTCCACACTCAATATGAAGCCCAATGGGGGGCTCAATTGCATGACCCTGGGATCATGACCTGAGATGAAATCAAGAGTCATACCCTCAACTGATTGAGCCACCCAGGTGTTCCAAAAATGTCTATATTCATAATTTCTAGGACATAAGAACTTCAGATGAATGCTGTCTACTTCTTTCCTTACCCTGCACAAGGTCACTTTGCTTCCTCTACTTCTTCATCTCCCTAACACCCAGACTCTCATACATGGCTTCATTCCCTCTCTGTTCTCCATTTCATCGCTCAGAGTGGAATGAACTTCACCCAGATATTTCACACTCATATTCCTTTTAATGGTATGATCCCTTTTCTTTCAAACTCTGGTCTATATTGGGAAAGTTCCTTTGATTTCCTTAACGTAAAACAAGCAAAATATTCTAATTGTGGTTAAGTCAAAGAAATACAATGACACCCCTAGACCAGGAACACAGAGTCACTCAACCTTTAAAACAACCTCAAAAGCACTTTAAAAATATTGATACATTTCATAACATCATAATGTCTCCAAATGTCCACCTAAATCTCAACTTCAATTTAACACAAATACACCAATACCCAAGAATCAGTATTGAAGAAGAACATTTAAACAATCTTCAATCTTTCTCTTATCCTCTAGTATTGTAATTTCATAATTCACTTTGTCTGACTGCAAAGGTAGATTATTTCAGCTCCATTCTGGGTGTTTTGAAATGACTTTTATGGAATCTTAACCGCTAGGCATATTTGGGTGGAATATGTACAAGTGCATTCATAGGAAAAATACAATTTTATTTCCTCTAAAAAGATTTTGTACACTACTCAGCTTAGCGATCACTGCAAGTCTTCTGGAAGGTTTGCAGACTTCTGAGTTTAGTGTTCTCACCTCAAAAGGTGGTTGTAGGGATTTAAAAGGCGCATTTGAAGATCCCTTGATGAACTGTTTGGCAAAAGTGAGACCTCCATATTTGAGTCTGTTAAATTAATGTTATTATCAGTAATCTTAACAATATATGTAAATGGTACTGCTATCCATATTTTCCTTTATGTCAGTATTCCTGTTCATATACTCATTTTCTGTCTTCATGATGTTGCCCTCACCCACCTCTTGGAACACAGTCTATTATTCTCTGTAACTGAGGAAGAATTGCGGATTGCTAAAGAAGATAAATAAAAACAATTCATTTTTTATCCTTAATTTGATGATTTCCTTTACAAGACTCTGGTTTTTGTTAATGATCACCATTGAAATAAATTAAGTGAATGGACATATTGACAAATATTTCCCTCAGGCTCAGACATCTGATTTGCTGATTTAAAAAGGCAGAGTTATACTCTTGATGACTGAAGTACTAGAGTAAGTCTGATATCACACATAAGTGAGAAATTTCATGATATGCACTTAAAAAATCCTGTCAAAGTAGATAGTTTTCGAGATGCATTATTAGGATATCTGGCAGGTCACCTCTACTGAATTCCTCTCTATTAATGAAAAATTCTGATAGACCAGATTCAAAAACAGAAAGAAAATGTATCTGAATAGTTAACAAATTCTTGATTTTTAGACACCTCTCCCATGTTTCCCTCCTTATCAGTTTTTAAATACTTCACATAAACTATTTGTAATAGCCTATACCTAACAACTTTACCAACAAAGAGTTCAAAATGGGATGGTCCTATATTAGAGATGTATAATTATAACTGTCTTTAAAGATAGATTTAAGAGTAAATGCAACAACAGAGTACTTTAAATGCTGTACATTTGTATTCAAAATAGAATACATTTTGATTATAATTTACTAAGCTACTAAATGTCTATCTACCATTATTGAACACCTCCTTATCATGTGTGAGACACTAAAATGGCTTTTTAAAATATACATATTTTAACCTAATTTGTACACAAACCCTTAGAAGGGTTAGTGACCAACTCTACAAATAGTGATGTTGCATTTGAAAAGTGTTTGACTAAGACCACATGTTGAGCAAGAGAAATATCTAGAAAAACACATTTTCACTACATTGATATGAATACAGATTTATTCCTCTATGTTTTAACCTTTTATAAAAATATTTTATAAATATTCTGAAATACAGTAAGGATGTAATATGAATTTCCAAAAGAGCATCTTTGTATAACAATTCTACAAGCATTCATTCCTGAAAGTCTGTCAGATGATATTGTAAGAACCTTGTTCACACTTGACAATGACATTTCTCTTTTCCCTACATGAATTACCATGAGCCAGGTTTGTCCAGGGTAACAAGAATATGTATTATGTTAAGTGGGACAAAACATCACTTAAACTTTGTAATATTTTATTCCATGAAAGGGTCATCTATAAAGATTAGTCTCATAATATTTATCTATATGGAATATTAATTTTATATCATTATCCAGGGAAAGTGAAGGAAGGCATAATTTGCCAATAAAATATTCCATGTATCTTATTCAAAATGTACATACAGTTAATAAGCTATCCTTTCCCTAAACCCTAAAGGAAGCATTGTCCATTAGACTTAAAATAATAATCATTTAGTGCGGTTATATCAATAAATAAGGAGATATATCCTTACCATATAACATTTATTTTATTTTCTCCTGTTTTACTTTCCTGTATGAATTTTAATATCTACATTTACTTATTTTTTAAATTTCTAATTATGGGCTTTCAGGAAGATGACATATTTTTAAATAATTAGATTCTAAGATACACAGTTTATGAGCAACTAGTACAGTTGACCAATACCACATCTAGTGAAATCACCCCTATTTCTTCAAAATAAACAGATGACAGAGGATGTGTCTAGTTTGGCAATATAACACATAGAAATTTTCATTAAAAATCTCTCCACAAATGTTTCTGTGCTTATATTTTGATGCATCTGTCTAATCTTATTAATTCTTCTTTAGGAGGTTGATTTTCCAATTATTTCCAATTTTTCCCTTATTTGCCCAAACAATGCAAAACTTGTAGTCCTGGCATACATATCAAGTGTTCAGAAGGTGATATATACAGAAGAAGAGAAAAAAGAGGAAAAAAAGGCATACATTTCAGGGCAGAGATGGTAGGTTAATGACACTGTAAATGTACTTACTCGCTCTATATTTCTAAGTGAACATCATAGGTACAATTAGTTTTATTGTATTTTGATAAATGATTTAGATAGCTTTGTAAAAAATCCAAGGAGACATTTTAAAGAAATTTATAGTCAATTATAGCAGTCTCTCAGACACCTGACACAACAAAAGAAAATCATAAAATGAATAGCAATAAAATTACAATTAAAGAAATTATAAATTTTTAATAATACTATATGGCATTTTTGGCTCCCTGTTTTATCACTTTAAAAATCCAAAAGTAATCTATTTCCTCTATAAAAGAACCAATAACAGCATGTTTTCACTTAAAATACAGTTATATTTTAAAGAGAAAAGAAGAAAGAACTCTCCTCTCAGTGTGGCTAAAATGGTATCAAATAATTCACTGTATATATATTGTCAACTCAAATTTGTCTGTGGCAAATACTTTATTGGCACTGTTCAAGGCATTCCCTCTTCCTGTCCCTCTTTATCGTGGTCTGGCATTTATCCTCACCACCCAGAAGAGTTTTGTTTCTCCAAAATTTACTCTACCTTGAGCTGCCAAGGGCTGATGGTTTTCCCTGTGCCTAAAGCCCTTTCCTTCCAGCTATATAGAGTGAGGGAGAGTAAGATAAACCTTCAAAGAAGAAATTTCATTTTGCAGGATGCCAAGACACCAAAACTGTTCTCTCACATTCTACAAAAGTATAGTCTACCCACATTCTGTGAATGCTCTTCCATAAATCCTCAAATGAAAATTATTTTTATACCATTTTACAATATCCATTTTATTATGACCTAGCCATCTTTTTAAAAAAATTTTATTTTTTGATGTTTAATTTTTGAGAGGGAGGGGCAGAGGGAGGGGCAGAGAGAGAGGGAGACACAAAATCCGAAGCAGGCTCCAGGCTTCGAGCTGTCAGCACAGAGCCTAACTTGGGACTTGAACCCACAAACCATGAGATCATGACCTGAGCTGAAGTCAGATGCTTAACTGACTAAGCTGCTCAGGTGCCCCTATGACCTTGTTACCTTCAGTGGTATTCTAACTTGTATAGCTCTGAAGAAAGCTATAATACCTCTGTGAAAGAATAATTAGCTAATCTGTGACATATAAAACAGAGGGCCATCTGTAATTAGTACACAGAGGCACTCCAACACATTACAACCACAATGTGCCACCTTAGTAGCAATTTTAACAAAATCCCTAGTGACAATTCATGAAATACGTTAGTCCTTTGAGAAGAAACATGATTGCCAAATTCTTTACAAGAACAGAACAGGACAAAACAACCCAATAATATGGCTGGTCACTTGCTAGATAAAAGATATTAATCAAAGCTGATTGCCTAACTACAAGCTAGCTTTTCAACCTCATGTTAATACCCAAAGTGCTTACTATCTTTAAATACAGTCTGAAAAAAATAATGGGTGGATTTATTGCCATACAAAGTATGTATAAATTCTTGTACAAATATGACACTGTCATTAACAAGCATGAATTTTGAAACCCCCTCTCCCCCACACCCAATAAGAGTGATAAATCTTCACTCTTCAGCCCACAGTGTCTCTCTGAATCTTCCTGA
Organism: Cryptoprocta ferox; assembly: GCA_028646485.1. Lineage (NCBI taxonomy): Eukaryota > Metazoa > Chordata > Mammalia > Carnivora > Eupleridae > Cryptoprocta > Cryptoprocta ferox. Next base: position 44,379,922 of record CM053578.1, read on the forward strand.
GTGAACACTTTGGATTTGTGAGATAATTTGCCCCTTGAACCCGGAGTAAACACCAACTTGAATCATGTTGGCATTGGATCTATGGCCTCAGTCTCATTTGACAATACTTCCATCAACTGAGCTCATTCAAGTATCCATATCTATTACAAAACAATATTTTAAATTAAATGATTAAATTCTTGACAAAAGATACAGATTTAAACATAATAAGGTCATCATTGTATGTTAGGAGTCATGCATACTAAAATCATACTGGCTTATGCGCTCCAATTTTCCTTCAAAATACATTTTAATCCAGTTGTGGTCACTGCTTTACTAAGAATATGCTATCATCCATTTACCTTTGAACACATTATTGCTTACATGCTACAAGATGGGAACACATCTCAGGATATTTTAATTTTACCTCCTGAAAGTCATAGTACAGGATTGTAAATGTACCAGATGCTCAACAAATAAAAGGAAATTGAATCATAAAATGTATAAATTGACTGGCTTGATGTGCTCTGTGGTGAAATAAGTCATATCTTTGTACTTTATCATTTACATAAATACTTAGGAACCCCCCACTACTTCATGCCAGGCACTGTGCTGGATGCTGGGCCAACAAACAGACTTAGTCTCTGTTTCTTTGGAGCATTCAGTATTCAAATCCACAAATATCTTCACGCTATAATAAGCATCATGAAGGAAACAAACAAGGCACCAAGACAGAGACCTAAGGACAACTTACTTTTGACAGGTGATCAAGAATGATCACCTGAGGAAGAGACTTTTGAGCTGAGATTTAAAGTTTGGGGAGGAGCTAGCCATTCAAAGAATAAAAGGAATAGTCCAGGCACTGGGAACAGCATTTAAAAGGGCTGTAGGGAGTGAAATCAGTCCATGTGTTCCAGGTGCTAAAAGACCGATGTGACTGGAGCATATAAAATGAGGGGAATGGGTCCAGTGAGGTTTTAAAACCAGATTAGAGTGAGCTGTATGCTAACAGAAGGAATTTGTTGTTGATTGGTGTCTGTGTTTCTGCATTTATTCCTTCTTTTTCTATGCAGTCGGCTATGCAATTTTTAAGGAGAGGCATGATGGTGTTGCTTTGTATAGAGAATGAATTGCAAGGGACGAAACTATGGAAGTAGAAAGACTAATATGAAGGCTGTAGCAGGAATCCAGGTAAATTATGATGGGGGCTTGAACTATTTAGTGGCAGCATAGATATAGAAAACAAAGTGAAAGAGGCATATCTGAGAAGTATAACAGAATAGAGAGATGTTTGGAATATAAAATGGATAGATCTAAATATGGACTAGTTATAGATGAAATACTGTCAAGGGGAAGAGAGAGAGTAATCAACACTTGGATGATGAAGCCATTTATTCAGAAGTTAAAGATGGGGGAAAGGATCTGGGACAGTTTTCAGGAAAATCATAATCATACCATTATAACATTTAGAATGATCCATTTACATTAATAAACTTTAAGCTCCTCAGCAAGATCTTGCCTTGGATTAGAAAAATACCAAATAAATCTTTCCAGCATATAACATTCTTTCATCAATTTTCTAGGAATAGAAATTAGATAAAAGTTAAGTTTCTATTATTCATACAAAATGTAAGAGTCTTTTGTTTTTTCTTGTCATGGAGAAAAGTGGTTTGGTCATCTTGAATAAAGTGAATAGCACTCCAATGACTCCACCTCTGAATTTCTTACTTTTTCTTTGCTGCCAAAACTCACCTCAGCAACAGGTAGCAAAAACACAGGAGCACTACCACAGGAGGGCTCCCATGATCATTTCCAGGTCCTAGGGGACAAAATAAGGCATAAAGATGCTCTTGGCAGAGAGCCAGACCTGACTCATCTTTATTCTGTAGACTTTTCTAGGTACCCAGTTAGCCCTGCTTTGAACCATAGGAATCATGGCATATTGCATACTGAGCCTCTGTAAAAATACATCACCGTGTCCCATGATTGCACAATGGTTCGGTTCCAAAAGGGAATTTCCAAAAGACTGGTATTTAAATACATACAAAGTGCAAAAACTTACCTTAAGCAAACTATTACCAGTTGCCTAAATAGAAGGCATATTCTCCATTACATCTAATGTCATATTTTGTGTAGCATTTTATTGTGAATAAGCTATTATAAGAATCATGATAACTCCATACATAAGGATCAGAGAAGTCTAGCTTTAAAATAATCAAAAAATATTTTAAAATTCTATTCACCATAGTTCCTAAGAAAGTGAATTCTAGATTAATTATGTTTAAAAAAATGGTAAAAGAATTTGAAGACTTCAATAAAATGGACTATTTAATAATTTTATTTGGTTTGCAGATTATACATAGTTAGATTTTACTGATGTTAAAGCAAAAATCATGAAAGCATCTTTTAAATTATCAAAAGAAAGAAAGAAAAGCAATGTCTTTCTCCTGCCCACAGGGAAGGAGGACAAATAGAAAAGAACATTAATTGTGTTTCTGAAAAGAAATGAACCTCCCAACATTGACACACAGAAACTGAAAATCCACCATTCTTTGAAAAGCTTATGTTGATTTGATTTTTATCTTATTAAAGTGAGTTTTTAAAAAATCTCCTCTAACCTCACATTAAAAAAAAAATCGCTCTTAGCTTTAGAGGAAATAAAAATTACTAACAAGGTTGCAACTATAATTTAAAAAGAAATAATGAGTAAAATGTTATAATCACAAAAGTTGGCATGACATTTTTTAGTTTGGTCATCTTGTTTTGATCTTTTGTCTTTAATACAGTAACGAAAATACCTATTTGTTTTTTGTTGTTGTTGTTGAGGGAGATAAAAAGTTAAAATGACACTGGATCTTTTCTGCATTTCACTCTAAAATGCTTATTCGTTTGAAAAAAACGAAACTGTGTCAAGAAATGGGGCTAAGCAGTCTCGTCAATTAGTCCTGTTTGCCAGCTGGGAAGGGGTGCGGCGCCGTGGCGCTATCCCTACAGGTAGGATCCGCTGTGTTGGTTCTGCACGCTCACCTTTGCAGATGGGAAATTGAACACAGGCTTCTTTTATCGTAAAGGATACGACCTGCCCCTGGAACCCATCCGACAATTCTGCCAGCATAAAGACACTACGGACATAAATAAACCATCAGTATAGCTGCCTTTCGTTTCCACATTTTCGGAACCTGCTAGCAAACCCGCACGGTCACAATCCGCAAAGGATCGGCCTTGCAACGGCAATAGGTGCCTCTCCAGCTCCTCTTTCTCCAGTTGCTTGGACCTTTCCGTTCAGTTTCTCCCCTCTCTACCTCTGAGGTGGCGTTAACACCAAGTGGCCAAAACCAAGAGATGCGAAAATGGATACAGGTGGGTGTGGCGGTTGAGGCGAGCACTGGAGAAAGACCTAGGGCTTCCCGGCCCGGCACACGGGAGGAGCAACAGAAAAGGCACTTACCTGCAACCTTGCCCGCCGAGGATGCCCATCCAGTGCACCTGCACAATCTGGCCTGTGAGGAGGGCGCGGGCTTCGGGGACCCTTCCTCGCTTCTGCTCTCTCTCCTCGGCGTTCTCTCTGCGGCTCCTTCTCCCTCTTTCTTTGGGCTCCTGTTGCTCAGCAGGCGCCTGCCACCACCAGCCGCTGGCACCCAGGCTAGTCCAGCCCCAGCCCGGCGAAAGGATGGAATTGGAAACCAGACACCCGCCGCCAGATCGCTAGCGTGGGCCAGCGCGTAGACTGCGCCCCTCCTTCCGGGGCGCGCCCAGCCAGCGGCAGCCCCGCCCCCACGCCCCCTGGGGCAGCGGCGCTGCAGGTTCCCCTGCCACTCCTCCCTCCCCGCCCTTTCCCCGGCCCGCGCCGCCGGGTCTCCACGCGCGCTCCCGGCGCAGGGCAGGACCCGCTGGGAGCGCCGCGGAGGCCGGGCTGCACCTTCTCGGCTTGTGCTGGGAGAAGGCACAGGAGGGGTCGCAACCTCCTATCCACAGCCACTCCTTCGGGGGGGGCGCGCGGGCGTGCGCACGCACGTGTGTGTGTGTGTGCGCGCGCGCGCGTGTGTAAGTGTGTGTGTCGGGGGGTGGGGTCTGTCCAGCATCCTCCAGAACCCTTCCCTTACCTCATCCCCGCCCTCCTCACCCTTCCTCCCTTCCTGCTCAGCAGAATCTGCTAACGTTTCCGAGAAGTCACTCAGTGTGGTTTGGTGGGAGCCGGAGGAGAACTCCATGGGGACCAATGGCCAGAGTCTCCTGCGTCCCGGGCTCTGAGGATTCGGTCGAGACTGGGAATCGGTTCCTTCTCTGCGGTTTTGTCCGTAGAGACCCGAGACGTGCTGTGCAAGACCTTTCTCTAGGCTGCGATTTTTCTTTTCTTTCTTATAACAGATCGATCGGGTTGCCGAATCTAAAGCTGGCAAAGAAAGCGTTTTCTTTAGAAGGTGGAGTGAGGAGTCAGAGGTTGTTGTGGGTGGAGAGGGAGACGTGGGATAGGTGCTGCTTTCCCAGATCTGGACCCGCTCATCTGGATACAACATCTGTCATATAGGTTCTGGGTTTAGAGCTGAGTAGGAAAGACTGTGAAAATAAATCTTTAAAAATCCTTTTGTGTAGGGGGTGTGTGTGTGTGTGTGTGTGTGTGTGTGTTCTCTACAGCCCTCGGCTGGGAGGAACAGTAATGAAAACAGGATTGAATTATTTTTCTCAAAGATAAACAGGAAATTTCCATCAGGAGAGAAAAGAGAAGGATTACGTTGGAGAAGGGTGGATTTCTGGATTCAGGCCTTACAAGTGGACAGATCACTCTGCAGTATAAGCATAAGTTGTGGGCATTTGCAGCTATAGTGTTATTGGCGTCCACACCTTCCACTGTGGAAAGGCTACTTAGTGTTAAATACACAGGATTGTAAGTCCCTGAGTTTACCAATCCCTGCTGCTTACTGAGTTTGCCCAGGGTCTTTGGACCTTATATTCTTGACTTGCAAGATGTGCTATTGGAGAAGCTTTCTGTATCAAAGGCTTTCCACTGAAGGATGAACTTGGTCACTTAGGGATAATTCTCAACGCCACATCATAGCCAAGTCATCTTCTCTTCCTTGAGAGGTCGCAGACATAGGAAGAAGAGTTCAACTGTACTGCAAGTGACGGCCTTTTTTATTAGATTTAATCAGTGCTGCTTTCTTTTTTTTGCCACCTTCAAGTCCCCCCCCCCCCAACTAAATTGTCCCATACACAGTCACAGAGAAGTAAAATGAGCTCAGTCAACCCTCTTAAAACTCTCTGACATCTGATCTCATTTCTATCAGGGAATAATCCATATGACATTCAGAATAATTCAAAACCACAAGATCTCAAATCATGTTACTATTTTTTTCCTTAAGAGAAATTAGAACACAAACACCTTAGCTGAATGAGACAACTGAAAAAATGATCAATGCTTCTAAAAATGATAACATTAATATAATTAACACAGACTTGATCAGCAAATTTCAAAATACTCAAAGCTTTAGAGAAGCAAATCAAAAACAAACCAAAGTACTATAGTATAGAACATAATGAGCTTATTGGAATTTGTTATGCCGAGAGATGGTCCAAAATGAAGATACAAATAGATTCAAGATGAACTGATAAATAATGGTACCATATGGAACAAATTATTTTAAAAAGTTAGGGTCACCTTTGGTGGTTGTTATGTAGCACTACCCAGAAAACATTACGTGGGATGATAATGGGATACTTGGCTGAGTGATCCATTGGTTTAATGAAGTGCAGCAATTTTTAATAGTGGACAAAAAAGTATTTCCCATCTGTGAGGTAGGAAAGAGATTTAGTGTCCCTCTCTCCCTGCCATTAAGAAAATAACAAATAATATACACCATGCTTTGTCAATTAGTGTGTGTGTGTGTGTGTCTGTGTGTGTGTGTTGTTGATCTTGACGACACAGGTTTGAACTGCAGAAGTCTACTTATATGCAAATATTTTTCAATATAAAGATTGGAAACATTTTTTTGGTGATTTGCAACAATTTATAAAAACTTGCAGGTGAACTACATAGCCTAGAAATATTGAATGTTACTATTTCAATGCTGTATTATGAATATGGCTGTTATACTATATGCCATAAAAATTTTGTAATGATTCATTTATTAACATATAGACTAGGCTACCAAAAAGCAATCATATTGCTGCTTCTTTGTTATCAATGCATGAATCATACCTGTAACTAAAAATGGATTTATTTTTCACAGTATCTTTTTGTTTTTGATGTCTAGTGTTAGTAATACATAATCTACTTTAAGAGTTCATTCACAAATACATATTTTTCTGAATATACCTAGGTTCTTGTTAGGGATCGTCAAAATTAAAACCTCCTTGGTCTGTCTGAAGGATCCCTGGAAATACTTTGCCTATGAGCTCATTGGGAAAGTGTAGTGCATATTGTTCATCATCCTCCCAATTCTCTCTTTTCTTAAGTTGTTTTAAATGTTTTATTTATTTTTGAGAGAAAGAGAGAGAGAGAGAGAGAGACGGCATGAGCAGGGGAGGGTCAGAGAGAGAGGGAGACACAGAATCTGAAGACAGGCTCCAGGCTCTGAGCTGTCAGCACAGAGCCTGATGCGGGGCTCTAACCCACGAACTGCGAGATCATGACCTGAGCCAAAGCTGGACGCTCAACTGATTAAGCCACCCAGGCGCCCCCTCCCAATTCTCTTGTATCTTTCAACCTTTTACCCTATATCTATTTATTTTATATATCATTTTTAGTCTCCCAAGCATTTTGTAATCTGTTACTATGTGCTGTGTTTTTATTGTTTTTTTTTGTCAGTTCTGGGATTTTTGCCCCTGTTTAAATCCAGAAAAGAACTATCTGAAACTCTTATTAAATATTATACTAAACATACCTAGAGTTCATCAAACACTAAGTGATAGTGTCATCTGTGCCTTTTAGAAGGTTAAAGGGTAGGCTTGAATTATGGGAGGCAGAGAAGATAATCTGGTTGAATTAGCTAACAACCAATAAATTCCTAAGGCTATTCACAAATGATGTTCTATAATTTAAGTACAAAAAGTAGGGATGTCAATAGGTTGAAATTAACCAATATTATATTTCAAAACCAAAACAGGAATAAAGAATTTATTTACCTGGTGGTGCCATGGAAATCCACACTTCTATCTTGTCCACAACTGCCATTCCAATTTTTAAAACTACAATAAAGTTTCTGAAGGAGAGAGAGATAGACAGTGATATGAAGAGAGTAATTAAACAATACAGTGCAGGAGAAGTTTGTTTTTTCTCATAAAATAGGGTTAGAAATCCATATTTATCTTCTAATATCTGCTACATGGCAATATTCTAACTTGAGTAAAAACAATTATGCTTTTGTGAAAATGGAAGAATAAAGCGACAGATCATTTTGTGTATACATAGCTAAGAAGAAGGTTTCAAAAGTCTGGTTTCAAAGTAGGATTAAAAAGCAATAGAACTATAATTAAAACAGTGCAATATACTAGGAAGATTATCAGTCAGAGGTTGGAATAATAAGAGGAACAAATGAAACAATGAAAAAGTGGTTTTCTAAACGTATCAGCCTCAGAGTATTTGCTCTTTGAATTTGATATGATGTGAGCTTTTGTGCCAGTAAACTCATGTGAATAAAAATAAATGTGTTTTGTCTTGCATGTAGTAGAATTCTCAGTAGTATATCGATTGGTCAGTTATTCAGGAAGAATTCCCACTAAGTCAAACAGCCCACCAATTAGTCCTTTATCAGAACAATGCTTTTGCTGATCAGATGCTTTTTGAGGAATGCCCTTTGATCAAAACTGCTGTTTTCAAAGTTCTCTTCTTGAAGAAACCTTAAATCAGACTAGGTTACCCAATATTTGAAACATTTGTTTGTAGACATTGGGCAACATGATGCACAAGTCTGTGATCCCTGAGAGAAGGGACATAGACAAGGTGAGTCCTATGATGGTTTCAACTTATTACATGAAATTAGTTTCCAGGCTATAGCACAGGAAGGGGGAAATACAAAAAGAGCCCCATAATCTCCCTGAATTGAGAAGATGGAAACTGGAGTTTTAGAGGCTGAAGCAGCTAGAATTTGTGGAGCAGAGTACTATTAATATATTTAACATATTTACCTAACATATTATATTTATACTATATTTATTAAGTTCATCCTCAAGGATCAGAAATTTTCTTCCATCGAAGATATACAAAACAGATCCTGAAGGTAGTTCAAAAAGAGAAGTTTAAAAATATTCCAGCAATAGTGCTAGTGAAATCAAGATGTAACTTCCCAACCTGTTACTTTAAATAGGATAACAACTATTTAAATGTATTAATTTCAGTGTCTTTACTAAATTGAAACTTCTGTGATGTGGCATGAAATGTAGTTTGGAAGCATAGGTATCTTTTTTGATTATTTTGGTTGCTGTCAGAAACAAGAGTGTTAACTAACTAATTTGAATGTATAGACTAGTCTGAATTTTGTCAGAGTAGTAGATGTGAAAACAAAGATGAGGATGGAATATTTGAGAAATAAATAAATAAAAGAGAGAGAGAGAGAGAGAGAGAGAGAGAGAGAGAAGGCGCTAAATGGAGTCACTTGTGCTAAGTCGCAGGTCAGCAAACCAAGACTTAATACCTAACTTAATTACAATTTCAACCTCTCCCAGGAATATAATCTTAAACTAGTAAATCTGGAATTTCCTGGTTACTAGCGAAGTAATCCACCTGACTGACCCAAAGAAAGACGAAATAATCATCTCTTTCCTTGTCCTTCCCCTTTCGGCCCATAACAGTTTTCCATTTTGTTTAGCATTATACTGAAGCAACAAGCTAGATTACATCTATGGAAGCAGCTATTCTATGTCTCACAATATACACCTCCAGAACATATTGGCCGGGCTACATTACAATTATGAATTAAAAATTAAATTTGGTAAATGTAGATGAATAATAAAAGCATAAGGTAAGAAAACTTCTCAGTAGTTCATTTATTCACAGTTAAAACTGTTGACTGAAATCAAGCATGCTAGAGAAATTAAACCACTTCATAGTATAGTCAAAAGACGACAGAAGCCATTTCCTAATCTACCAGTTACAATGATGTCTTTCCATGGGCATGTCTCCTAAAATCTGTGTGTTTTAGTTTTTTCCTTCATAAATGGGAAGGTTTGTACTAAATTATTTTAAAGGTCCTTTCTTCTCCAACCTTTTAGCTTTCTTTTACATGAATATGTGCAATTTTCTAAGTCAAATTTGAACAGAATATTCTTTCATTGAAATATATGACTAGGAAAACTGTTATTTGTGAGCCACATGTATTTATATTTTTTCTATGACTCCCACTTCTGGAAGAGGTTGCCAAAATGGCTAAATACTATATTTTTAATACAAGTTAAGAGAAATAATCAAATGAGACTTAACTGAATAGAAGCCATTGGCTCAAATATGAAGATATCTTTATAGCACTGGATTATGACTTTCCTTCAGAGGTACCCCAGTACAAATTCTAGCACACAGCATACAGTGGACACTCTGTATATATTATTAATTTACATACATAAAGTTCAATATCATTTTTCTCCTTCCTCATTCATTCTTGATAAATGCTACATCTACTGCCACCTGGTGTTCATAATGTCAAATATGTCAGAAAGTCATCTGAAAACTTTTTACACTCTTTTTTTTTTTTAAGAGCAGTTTCAAGTTTACAACAAAATGGAGAGGGAAGTATAGAGATTTCTCCTATATCCTCTGCCCCACACGTGTATAGTCTTTCCCATTATCAGCATCACTCACCAGAGTGGTACATTTTTTAACCAAAGGATGAACCTATATTGTCGCATTACAGTCCCCAGAAAGCCATAGTTTACCTTAGAGTTCACTCTTGGTGTTGTACATTCTGTGAGTTTGGACAAATGTATAATGACATATATCCACCATTATAATATCATACAGAATATTTTCATTGCCCTAAAATTCTATCCTCTGTTTATTTATCTCTTCCCTCTTCCTCTCTACCCCTGGTAACCATTGATCTTTTTACTGTCTCCATTAAAAAGTGTCTGGATGCACGACCGTTGATTTATCCAGTCACTGAAGAACATCTTGGTTGCTTCTAGGTTTTAGCAATTATGAATAAAGGTATCATAAATATCTATGTGCAGATTTTGTGTGGACATAAGTTATCAACTTCTTTGGGTAAATATCAAGAAGTGTGATTGCTGGATCACATGCTAAGAGTATGTTTAGTTTTGTAAGAAATTACCAAACTATCTTCCAAAGTGGATGTACTCTTTTGCATTCCCACCAGCAGTGAATGATTTCCTGTTGCTTAACATACTCATCAGCATTTGGTGTTGTAAATATTCCAGATTTTAGCCATTCTATTAGGTGTGTATGCATATCTCATTGTTGTTTTAGTTTTCATTTCACTGATAACATGGCATGTAGAACATCTTTTCATATGCTTATTTGCTATCTATATATCTTCTTTGGTAAGGTGTCTGTTAAGGTCTTTGTCTCACTTTTTTTAAAAAAGGTTGTTTGTTTTCTTATTGTTGAGTTTCAAGGGTTCTTTGTATATTTTAGATAACAGTCTTTTATCAGATGTATCATTTGCAAATATTTTTTCGAGTCTGTGGCTCATAGTCTAATTCTCTTGATGTTGCCTTTTACAGAATTTTTTAACTTTAATGAAGTTTAGCTTATCAATTCTTTCTTTTATGGATTTTGTCTGTTGTATCTAAAAAGTCATCACCACACTCAAAGTCATCTAGGTTTGCTCTCATGTTATCTTCTAGGACTTTTATAGTTTTACATTGTACATCTAGGTCTGTGATCAAGTTAGAGCAAATATTTGTAAAGGGTTTGAGATCTGTGTCTAGATTCATATTTTTGCATGCAGATGTCCAATTGTTTTAGCAACATGTGTTGAAGAGACTACTTTTTCCCTCCAGTGTATTACTTTTGCTGCTATGTCAAAGATTAGTTGACTATATTTATGGGGGTCTATTTCTGGGCTTTCTATTCTATTCCATTAATCTATTTGTGTTTTCTTTTACCAATGCCCCACTATCCTGATTACTGTAGCTTTGTAGTAAATTTTGAAGTCAAGTAATATCAGTTCTCCAACTTTGTTCTCCTTCAATATTGTGTTGGCTATTCTGGCTTTTTTGCCTTTCCACATAAACTTTAGAATCAATTTGTTAATATCTATAGAATAACTAGATAGGATTTTGATGGGATTGCACTAAATCTGTGGATCAAGTTGGGAAGAACTGACATTTTGACAATATTGAGTCTTCCTATCCATGAATAGGAAATATCTCTCCATTAAGCTAGTTCTTTGATTTTATTAATCAGTTTGGTAGTTTTCATCATATTTATCTTTTTATAACTTTCTTTTTAATGAGAAGCAAAAGGAAAAGTATGTTTTGTTGATGTTCAAATTTAAGATCCATCTCCAGATGAGCTGAGGGAAACTACTTCTGAGTATTTGTAAGAGTGATTTGCAAAGAGGTCATTTCAGCTAGTAAATATGACAGATTTAATTTAGATTTATTTTCTTTTTTGAGATATATCTTTAACAGTTTGTAATTGTTTTATGCAAAACCTTTTCTTTCTGTACTTGTGATTTTGTCACAAATATTCCTTTAACTTATTTTTAAGAAGATCGCACCTGAAACAGAAAAACCTTCCTTAAATCATGTAATCTTGTGTTACATTCTCTTGATTTACAGCAAAGCAAAACAAAACAAAACAGAAAGCTCTCAGTATATATTTGGGAGATTTATAATTTTGAAACAAAAGAGGGGGGCAGTATAAATAGGTGTAGAAGTTAAGATACTTAAATTTTTTGAAAATTTAAATGTAATTAACATTTTATAAAGCATAATTAATTTTTAAAGCATATCTCAAATAAAATTTGTTTAAATTTATGAACAAGGTATTTTTACTTCTTCCAGTACAATAAAATAGGGTGGAGGAAATTCAAGATATGGTGGTTAGAAGTATCTGGTAGAATCACTGTCTAGTAGGAAACCAAGGAGAGAAACAGGGAAATGTCTGTAGAATAAAAGCACTGTTTAAATAGCATTCAGTGAAGAAGCTAAGTGATAGTATCCATGAGGCACACATACTTTTTGGAAGAGATGTACATATAGCTCTTCAGGAAAGTCTATTTAATTCCAGGGCCTTTGTTGTCTTCTAAGGCCAGACCCATCTTAAAAGTAGATTATTTCTGGGTGTGGCAAGGCTTTGAATATTTCCTAATATAGTTCTAAACAGATACCAAGCTTGAACATCACCCCTAATTTCTCCTCTCACGTTTCCTACTTGCACTAGTCTATGCTCTTGAAGGAGAGGAGAAAATAAAAAGTAATGGGAAGTAAAGTCACATGTGGAGAGGCATCTGATGATGACCTTTGTCCTTTTTGATGAATGCAAAAACATTAATAACCAAAGTACTATTTCAGAACATTGTGTCTTTGCTTCTGGGTTTGTTTTGAATGGCTTTTATTCACAAATAAATGATCAAAGAAATCCTAGTTCATGTTGACGAAGGGAGAGGTCAATGGCAGATGTTGGAGAGTTGGTGGTCTCTAGAAAAATAGAGGCTTTTTGTTTTATCTAAGCAAAAGAGAGAGGAAAGAAGCATAGAGCAAATTTTTTCCCCCTGAGATTTCTTTCTTCCTTCCTTCCTTCCTTTCTTCCTTCCTTCCTTCCTTCCTTTCTTTCTCTTTCTCTTTCTTTTCTTCTTTCCTTCTTTTTTTCTTCCTTCCTTCTTTTTTCTTCCTTTATTTTTTCCTTTCTTTTTTCCTTTCTTTTTTTGGGAAAATTTACACCAAAATCTCTCAAAGTTATTATTTCCATCACTCTTCCCACTATTCTAGCTTGAGTGGCATGAACTTTTGTTAGAGTTATATAAACAGTCTCCATACCTGCTCTGTTACTCTTCAGCATTACCAACTCTAACCAGTGTCCATGCTCCCTTTTTAATGGGTGGCCTTCAGGATGAAGGTCAAACTCCTTAATGTATGCATTGTTATCTCTAGCAGGAAGGCTTTGCTTTTCTTTGCTGGAGCGCTCTGCCCCCCACACCTGTATTTAACCCACTTCTACCATCCTGCAGATCTTAGATATCATATTCTCTAAATCTTGCTTGATGAGCTACGCATGGGTTAAATTATACTTCTCCATGCTTCCATTGTATCCTGAACTTCTCCTTATCAAAACTTTACCACATTTTATTAGAATTTTTTGTGTGGGTGCCAGAAAAAGTATCCCCAAAAGGTAATGCTTCAGCTGGACCTAGGAGGTTGTTCATGACTTAGGCAGGCGAGGTTGGAGGAAGAAGACATTCTAGGCAAAGGGAATATCATAGGCAAAAATAGGAATCTTTGCACACTGCAGGTAACTTCAGTTTCTATATAGATGAAGCACTTGGGAGAATTAGAGAAGATAAGCCAAGAGAAAAGGAGGCATGTGGTCATAAAAAGTCTTGAATACATCCTGCTACATTGTCTGACATTAATCTGGAAGGGAGACATTCTAAACGTTTTGTAAATATGAATTATCACCATCATATTTGAATTGTAGAAGCATTATTCTTCTTTAAAAATATGTATTTCTTCAAAAACATCAGGAAGGATGATTTGAAAAATAATTCAGGGGAGAAAAAAATAAACACTTAAGGAAGCTAATGAAGTAAAAATGGAACAGGATGATCAAAACTGATAGTTTTGTTTTGTTTGAAGTAAAATTGAGAGGAAGGTAGTGTTTGTTTGATTCAGGTAGGAGACTAGATAGAAGTATGTAGGATAAATCAAAAGGTTTTGGCATGGGTAACAACAGATGACAATGATGGTTTTTTAACCATCCTCCTCCCCCTCAAAAAGTAGTATTATAAGAAAAACAGATTTAATGGTGGAAGATGATGAATAAAGTTGTGTACATATTGAGTTTGAGATGCTGTGAGACATGCAAGTGGAAGTTCTTAGTTAGAAAGTCTGATGTGTGGACATCAATATAGAGTTGTCTAAGAAGATTCCAAACATGATACTTAAAATGTATATTATGTATATTTTAAATTACATTTTAACACTGAAGTTAATCTAAGAATAACATAGTATCTTTAAGAGGAAAAAAATATTTTGTCAAGCTGTGTATCTATATCTATATAGATATATAATTTTATATATATTGCTAATTTTCTAAATTAAAAAGTTACAACTTAATATTATTTACAAATTACACTGCATGTAATTACTTTCTTGTAATTACTTATTACAAGTCTTGTAATTACTTATTACAAGTCTTGTAATGACTTATGCTTGTCACTTTAGGGTTCCATATTTGGTAGCAAAACACAGAGAAGAAAACAAACACTTAGTGTTTGTAACACAGTTATTAATGTGTAGCAGACACTGCAGTGTGTTACCCATCCCCCTTCAGAAACACTGGATTCATTCTTTAGGTTAGAGGGAGTTGGGGCAGGGCTGCTGATGGCTTATGGCTGTGATCCTATATGGAAATTATCCTTGACTAAGAGGACTAGCCTCATTCAAGGTATGGCCTCTCCCCAGAGGCAGCCCACATCCAACGACTGGTTAATGTGAGAAATAGGCCCAGTCCCGTTATTTGGATATCGATTAAACTTCCATAAGTTGACTGAGGCTGTTTCACAATTCACCTCTCAATGTTTTCTACCCACCTCTGCTTCCCTTGCTTCTGCTCAGTGGAAATTCCTGGGAAGACTTCCCAAAGAGCTTCCATACAAATCTTTCTCTGACTCCTCTATCTCAGAAGAAAATCCATATTGCTTAGAAATATTGAGGAAAATGGAGTCAATTGCTCTATGTTATATTGTTCTGGGGAAACTATAGGAATTTGAAGCAATATTTCTGACTTTGCCTTGCAAGTTTGAGAATAAAAGGGTTAGAGGCCAGGGAATGTTAGAGCTGTGAGGGCTATGGAGAGTACAGAGCCCTCCAGGCCAGCTAGATGGCAGCTAGATGGCTGCTTGCAATGAGGCTATGGACTGGCTGCACTGATCCCCGACAAAGGGACATCCGCAGTCAAGGACAGGTGAAAACTCCTCATGGACTTGTACCAAACATGGTACAAGCCTCTTGTCTGGAAATAGTCTATAGTATGATAAAAACCTGGAGTGCACTCCAGCTCAAGTGAAGCACAAAAGACCTAGATTTAATAAGCACAGATAACTTGCATTATAGGTTCTTATGAGAGATGTAATGCATTCTTTGCTTCAATACCATTGTTGAAAAAGGAGATATTGTCTGAAGATTCAATCATCCATAGGTACTTCTGATTTATGGACACCCCTCAAAATATATACACCTGAATCAGGGCACCAGTGAACTGTAAACTGGCACCCAAGTGATGCAAGTTTTTTCCTGACCTCTTAGGCCATTAACCCACATTAAGGGATATTATCATAAGCATCAGCCTCATGGGGCCTGGGGAAGGAAGAGGATGGCGACAGAAGGCTGAAATGATGGCCACTGGCTAATTGTAGCTTTTAATGATCTACCCCACAGGTTTTTGGAAGTCTTCCATATTACATATTTGGAAAACTATCTGTATCATCAAGCTGGATAGGCAAGGACATTGTAGTTCTCAGGAATTAAAAACATAATGACTCCATTTGACTGATTTATTTCTTTTAACTTTCTTCTATCAATCACTTTGCTTTCCATTATTTTCCCCAGGGATTTAACTTTGTGGTATCACTAGTAATGAGCTGTAGAATAATGCAATCTTGTTTCTCTCTTACATTGAAGTTCAAAATTTCTCCATAGAAACAAAACTAAACAAATACATTTAATGTCAGTATTAAAGAACATCTTTCCTTTTTTAAAAAATTTTTAATGTTTTATTTATTATTGAGACAGAGAGAAACAGAGCATGAGAGGGAGAGGGTCAGAGAGAGAGGGAGACACGGAATCTAAGCAGGCTCCAGGCTCTGAACTGTCAGCACAGAGCCTGATGCGGGGCTCAAACCCATGAACCGTGAGATCATGACCTGAGCTGAAGTCGGCCGTTTAACCGACTGAGCCACCCAGGCACCCCTCTTTCCATTTTTAAAAAGTAGATGAAACAACTATGAAAGGATGAACTATAATGTGTCTAAAATCCTGGGCTTTCAAGGCAGGTGAAGCTTGTTAATGTGTTGAACATTCTAGGCTTTGGTTCTTTCAGCATGAGGACAATCACATCTGCTTTGTATGAGTCTGTGAGGATTACATAAGACAGTCTCTATAAAAAATACCTTAACGCTGGGCTTGGTCCATAAGACCTACGGTTAATGCTCAATTATAAACACACAAATAGAGTGATAGATAGATAAGGTTTTTAAGTGTTATTGACATTCCAGGCATTGGCACACAATCACATTAAATTCTCATCACAAACCAGGGGTTAGGGATATTTACTACTTCTATTTAACAGATAAGGATACTGGAGCTTATCTTGAATAAATAAGTTTATCCACAAATAACAAATGAAGCTATATCACTTCTTCTGAGTAGAAACAAAAATCACCAAAGAACGGGGGGAAGAGAAGGAGAGAAGGAATGAGGGAGGTGGAGAAGACAAAGAGAGAGAAGGAGACAGAGACAGAAATGAAAGTGACAGAAAGAAAAGAATAGTTTTCTTTAGGTAGTTGGAACAAGAAATACTTTTCAATTCAGGGGACTTTGACCATGCAGTTTCTTTCCTCTGATGGTAAGCCCATCCCCATTCTTTGTCTAACTCTTTTAATCCATTATATCTCAGTTTTGAAGCCAATTTTCCACACCTAATACTGAGTCATGTTCTCCTTGCCTTATGCTTTGAAAGTTTCTTTCCTCATGCTTGACACAATTATAATTGTCTAATTATATTTTTTTAGCCTAAAAAGGGGACTATAAAGCTCTGTAAAAGGGAGACTGCATCTACTTTATTTATTGCCATATCTTAATGCTAAAAAATGCCTGGTAAAGAGAAAAAGTTCAATTATTAAATAAAAGAATGAAATAATGAAAAAGAAGAAGACAAGTGAATGTGGATGACATGGTGGTGATATATTCCACCAAACAGCAAATGCAGATATGGAAGAGAGAAATAAAACAGTACATTAAAGAATTATAATCTGTTAGATGACTTTTATATGTGAGGCAGGGTGTGAATGAAAATGAAATTAAAGAGATAAGCAAAAATAAGTCATAGAGGGACTTGTATGACATGCCAGGGAGCTTAGACTTTATCTTGTCAGCAGTTGGGTAATAGTTAGCTCTTAACTTATGAGCACTTTGATTCTTGAGCTTCTCTCTGAACTGGGTGATAAAGAATTCATAATCTCAATCTAACAAGCACAAGGGAACCCAGACATGGATACTTGCCTACTTAAATTTATTCCTGATTCCATTATATCTTTCCTTCCCTTTTTTTTCTTTTTAATTCTTAAAAAAGTTTATTTATTTACATTGAGAGGGGTGAGGGGCAAAGAGGGGAAGAGAGAAAGTTCCAAGCAGGCCCTGCACTGTCAGCTCGGAGCCTCATGCAGGGCTTGAGCTCAAGAACCACAAGACCATGACCTGAGCTGAAATTAAGTGCCAATTGCTCAACTGACTGAGCCATTCAGGTGCCCCGTTTCTGTCCCCTATTTTCTTTTAGCTTCATTTCCTTCTTTTCTCATTTTCAAAACCAAACCGTAGCCCATGCCCCTAAATAACATGGCCCCTGCCTGTCTCTTCCCCTTCATCTTTGGAACTCTCCCACTCGCTCACCTTATTCAAGCTCATGAGTCTTCCTTCAGATCTTAGAACCCACTAAGTCTGTTCTGAGCTGTATTTTTTCCTAGGGATGCTGTAACAAAGTAGCATAAACTGGTCACCTTAAAACAACGGAAATTCATTCTCTCACAGTTCTGGAGGCCAGAAGCCCAAAATCAAGATATTGAGCAGGATTGATTGAGAGGGTTCTGGAGGCTCTTAAGGGAGAATCTTGTTGCTCCATGCCTTTCTCTTGACTTCTGGTGGTTGCTAACAACCACTGGTGTTCCTTGGCCTGTAAGTGTGTCACCAAGTCTGCCTTCATGTGGCATTCTCCCTGTATGTGTGTCTAGGTCTCTGTGTGGTGTCCAAATTTCCCTCTTCTAACAAGGGCACCTCCTGGTAGATACCCACCTTAATCCATCATCTCATCATCTCAACTTGATGGCATCTACAAGGACCTTATTTCTGATCAAACCCCATTTTACATTCACAGATAGTAGTATTTGATCACGTCTTTTTGTAGGATACAATTCAACCCAAAACACCAGCCTAGAGTCTTCCTTAGCTCTTCAAATCCTAGTGTGGCTATCTCCTTGTTTGTCGAGTACCAGTCCAAAGGTCACCTTCCAAAGTGAAAAGTGACACTACAAAACAAAACTAAACAAAAAAAGCCATAATCAGAATTAAGAATAAGACTAGTATTGCTCTAATAAAGTGAGATATCCTGTGATTTATTAAAATTATATATAAATTATTAATCTATAATAATCCTCTGATTGGTACTCTGATTCATGAAATCATTAATTCTACTAGAGCCCAATTTGGGACCCACCTTGTGATTTGAAAAGCATTAGTTCAAAGGCACTCCTTCATTTGGATATATTTGGCTCAGCCAAAGAATATTGACTACTTTTGAAGAGAAAGTGTTCCTGAATTTATTATGTAAGTCAGTGGGAATGGTGAGAAGTCACTAGTCAGAACATTGTGTTCCAATACCTTGGCCAAAGTTGTTCTTTTCCATTATGGGATTACATTACATAAGTGGAAAGGGCAGAAAGGAAGGAAGGAGGAAGAAACAGGGAGAGCAGGGGAAATTGAGGGAAGCTAGAAAAGAAAGTAGGAAAGGAAGGAAGGAAGGAGGAAGGGAGACAGAAGAAAAGAGAAAGGAAGGGAGAAAGAAAATTGTGCTATTTTTTATATCTGGAAATGGGGTTGTCCCTTTTATGTATGTATATATGTATCATTTATAATTGTCTTTGCTATGTTTGGACAATTCCTCTTCCATGTGAATTTTAGGATCATCAGCTTGCCTGGCTCCAACAATAGCAACTATATTAAAAAGAACATTATTTGGAATTAATTTTGGAAGAATTTACATTTTTTTTTGATTTTGAGGCTTTTCAACATGCTTATCCATTTATTACTTTAAAAAAATAGCTTCTAGACATTTCTCCAAAATGATATTGTTCATCTTTAAAATTATTTTGTAAAGGTTTATGTGCTCTTGGAAAAATTGTATATTCTTTATTTGTGGTATGCGGGTTAAACCAAACTCATTAATAGTGTTCTTCAAGTCTTCTAAATCTTACTAATTTTTTGCATAATGTTTCTCAAAGAATTATATTTAAATATTACTTTCTATGAATATATAACTTTTTATTACAATTCCGTTGCTTTTTGTACCACCTATTTTAATTTAATTTAATTTAATTTTACTTATTTTATTTTATTTTAGAAAGAGAGTGTGAGTGGGGGAAAGGGGCAGAGAAAGAATCTCAGGCAGGCTTAACACTCAGCGCTGCATGGAGCCCAATGTGGGGTTTGATCCCACAACTCTGGGATCATAACCTGAGCAGAAATCAAGAGTCAGACTTTCAACCAACTGAGCCACCCAAGTGCTCTGTACCACCTATTTTAATGCCACCTTATTAGGTTATATTTTTTTTCTTTTATCATTAGGTAGTGTCCTTTGTCACCCCCTTTAATGCTTTTTATTATATATTATATTGTGTAATGTTAATATTGTTTCACCCCATTTTTAAATAATATTTGCTATTGTTTCTGTTTCTCTACTTTCATTCTTACTCCATGCTTTCCTTTACTCCATACTTTCCTTTTATGTGTATATCTTTTGAGGAATACATATCTGATCATTGTTTCTTTTATTTATATAATGCTAAAACTGTACTTTTTCTTAAAGTTTATTTTATTTTTGAGAAAGAGAGAAAGAGGTAAAGAGAGAAGGAGAGAGAGAGAATTCCAAACAGGCTCTGCACTGTCAGCACAGAGCCCCACACAGGGCTAGAACTCATGAACCATGCAGATCATGCCTGAGCCACCCACGCACCCCAAAACTGTATTTTTGAAGAATAAATTATATGGAGTTAATTTTGTTCTTGTGCGTATTTTTGTGATTTTACATTTATTTTTAAAAAAGATTTGTTTTTATTTTATTTAATTTTTGCCCTTTGAACTAAATACAAAACACATTAATTTGTCATATTTACACACAGAAGTATCTATATAGAATTATAATACTTTTTTCAATTAAAATTTTTTCTGAGTAGTTTTAGATTAACAGAAAAAAAAAAAGTATAGAGTTCCTATATATGCCATATCCAGTTTCCTCCATTGTTAACATCTTAATTTAATATGGTGCATTTGTTATAATTAAAATGAACTAATATTGGTAGATAATTATGAACTAAATCCATGGTTTATTCAGATTTCCTTAGTGTTTACCTAACATTCTGTTTCTGTTCTAAAACTCCACATAGGATAGCACACATTTGCTTGTCCTGTTTCCTTAGGCTCCTCGTGACTGTGAAAGCTTCGCAGGCTTTCCTTGTTTGGAATTTTGAAGAGTACTAATCATCAATTCTACAGAATGCTCAACTTTTGGAATTTATCTGACTTTCCCCCATGATTAGATTGTGGTTACAGAATTTTTGGAGAAAGATCACAGAGATAAAGTGCTTTTTTGTCACATAATATCAAGGCTATATACTATCAATATGATTAATGATTGTCGATCTTGACCATTTTCTGACTGACAGTGCTGGTCATGTTTCTTCACTGTGAGTCATCCTTGCTCCCCCTTTTCACACCATGCAAAACTATATTCTAATAGGTGTATGTATTTAATTTACTTATGTATTTGAATTTCTTTCTGGCACCTTATTTTTTTCTGTTTATTCTACTCTTGATTTTCTTCTTTTTCTTCTATTTTATTTTATTCTTGCCTTCTATTTACTGATATCTCTTTATTTCCTTTAATTTCTTATGATAATTATTTTTAAATGTTTATAGCATTTTCTTACCCATGTATACATTTTTAAGAAAATATTTTATTCATTATATCTAACTTCTTGCCCAAAAAAATAAGCTACTTGGAGATTATTAATGCCTTAACGTGTCTTTTTTCCAGAATTTTCTATGCATACACATGTGTCTATATAATTTAGCATAATAAATTATACATTTTAAAAATAAAATTTATGTATATATAATTTATATCCAATTCTTTATCTTATATGTACAGTTCAATGAGTTTTGAAAAATGTAGAGTTAATTGTATAACCACAACTGCCAATATACTGAATTGAATATTTTTGTCACCCAAAAGATTCCCTTTGGTCCCTTCATCCCACACCCAGCCCCAGCCAACCACTGATGTGCTTTCTGTCACTGTAGTTTTGCCTTTTCGAAAATTTATTTTAAATGGGATCATAGAATATGTAGTATTTTCTATCTTCTTTCTTTCACTTAGCACAATCATTTTGTCATTCATTTACATTATGATTATCAGTAGCTCATTCCTCTTGTTTTTTTTTTTTTCTTTTTCTTTTTCTGAGTTGTATTCCATCGAACGGATAGGTCATAGTTTATCCATTCACCAATGGGCATTTAGGTTGTTCTAGTTTGGGATTATTATTAATACACCTGCTACAAACACCCAATAAAGACTTTATATGGACATTTGTATTCAGTTCTCTTTGATACCTACCGAGGGGTGTTTTTTCTGGGTAACAAAACTGTGCTTTAAGAAGTAGTCAAACTATTTTCCAAAGTGGTTGTATCATTTTGCATTCTCATCTGTAATGTATGACAGGTCCAACTGCTCTGCACACATACCAGGTCTGCTATTGCTATTCTTTACAACTTTATCCATTCGAGCAGGCATAAACTGGTATCTCATTGTGGTTTTTATTTTCCTGTGTCTAATTTAACTATTTTCGCCATATTTGTTACTTTTGTCTCTTGTATGTATCGCATCTTCCTTTTGTGAAGATGTGTATTCACGTTTTTTGCTACTTTTTAATCTGGTTGTTTATCTTCTTAATATTGATACATAAGAGTTGTTCATATTTTATTAATAAAAGTTCATTTTCAGATACATGTATTAAAAGATTTTCCTAAATTATAATGGACTTTTATTTTCTTTGCAGTGCTTTCAGTTTTACTGTATATATACTGAAATTCTGCTATTGTATGCATACACATGTAAGAATGATATTTCTTTTTGATGGTTTGACTTCTTTATTACTAGAAAACATACAGCTTTATCTCTGATAATATCTTTCTTAAACACACATATTTTTTATTTTAATATAGCCAGTCCAGCTTTCTTTGGATCAGTGTTTGATCTATTTGTGTCTTCCTATTTAAAGAAGGATTGGTACTTTTAAGATCCTATTTGATATCTCTGTCATTTAGGTAGAGTGTTTAGACTATTCATAATTAACATAATTATTGATATAGCTGAATTTAAATCTACCATCTTGCTATCTTACTATTTGTCTTATCTGTTCTTTTTTGTTTTTGTTTTTTAAGTTTCCTTCCCTTTTAAAAATTATTTTAGTGCCTTTTAAGATTCTATTATAACCCCTGTATTAGCTTATTAGCCTTTTCTTTATGATATATATGTATCTACATATATCTGTATATATATATTTGTGTGCATATATTTCTGATATATATATTAATTGAAATATTGTTAAATACATTATAATATTAATTTCAGGTATAGCATGTAATGATTTGACATTTATATCCATTATGAAATGCTCACCATGATAAGTTAGTTGCCATCTGTCACTATACAAAGCTACTACAATATTGTTAACTATATTCCTATGCTACACTTTACATACGTGTGACTTATTTATTCTATATCTAGAAGTTTGTACCTCTTGATTTCCGTCACCAAAATGCTCATCCCCCACCTCTCTCCCCTCTGGCAACCACCAGTTTGTTCTCTGTATTTAGAAGTTTGTTTCTGTTTTGTTTTTCTTTGTTTATTTTGTTTTTTAGTTTCCACATATAAGTGAAATCATACGTTATTTGTCTTTGTTTATTTCATTTAGCATAATACCTTCTAGGTCTATCCACATTGTCACAAATGACAAGATTTCATTTTTTATGGCTAAGTAATATTCCATTGTATATCTTGTTGGTTGGACTGTAGATTGGTGCAACCATTACAGAAAATGTATGGGGGTTCCTCAAAAAATTAAAAATAGAAACGGCATATGATCCAGTAATTCTATTTCTGGGTATTTGCCTGAAGAAAACAAAAATAGTAATTCAAAAAGATATTTGCATCCTTCTATTTATTGCAGCATTATTTACAATAGCCAAAATATAGAAGCAACTGTCTATTGATAATTTTTATATATTTTTTAAAATTTTTAACATTTATTCATTTTTTTGAGAGACAGAAAGAGACAAAGCATGAGCAGGGGAGGGGCAGAGGGAGACACAGAATCTGAAGCAGGCTCCAGGCTTTGAGCTGTCAGCACAGAGCCTGACGTGGGGCTTGAACTCATGAACTGCGAGATCATGAGCTGAGCTGAAGTCAGACACTTAACCAACTGAGCCACCTGGGTGCCCCAAATGTTTTATATTTTTAATGGTTATTTTATAATTTAGAATGTGCATCTTTAACTTATCACAGTTTAACTTCAAATAGTAATCCACCACTTCATGTACACTGCACAGAACTTTATTTCAATATACATCCATTTCCTAAATCTTTTCCTTTGTGTTATGTTCTTAGGAATTTTTCTTATATATATATATATATATATATATATATATATATATAATAAACACATTGTAGACAATATACATTGTTATTATCCTTGCCTTATGCAGTCAGCTTTTAAAAAGATATAAAATGGGGAAATATGTATATTTATCCACGTTTACAATTTCTAGTGTTCTTTATTCTATGGTTAAAATCCACTTTTAAATCCAATATCATTTACTTTCTACTTGAAGAACTTCCTTTGATCTTTCTTATAGAGCAGTAGTACTGTTGATAAGTTTCTTAACTTTTGTCTTGAAAAGTATTTATCCTAATTTTGGAAAGATTGCACATTTCTGCCCAGGTCATGATCTCACAATTAGTAAAATTTAGTCCCACATTGGGCTCTGCACTGACAGTACAGAGCCTTCTTGGGTCTCTCTCTCTCCCCCTCTTCCCCTGCCCCTCCCCTGCTCTCACTCTCTCTCTCTCTTAAAATCAATTTTAAGAAAAAAAAATAGCTATTCTAGTATTATAGTCTGCTTACTTCATAATTTATATCATAACTGAATGTTTTTTTAATTTCCTCTTGAGAGTCATATTTTCCTGCTTCTTGCCTTATCTGACAGTTTTGATTGGATACTTAAACTTGTGAATTTTACATTATTGACTGCTGCATTTTATTATATTCCTTAAATATGGCACATGCTTAAATTACTTTCAAATTAGTTTAGAAATTTGAGGCTTATACTTAAGTGTACTTAAATCAGGTCTGAAGCAGCCTTTAATATAGTGCAGGGATCCTGGAACTTAATTGTCTTAGGACCCCTTCTGTCAGATTTCACAGTCCTGTGCTGCCTATTGCCCACTGTCCAAAAATAGTTCCCGCATGCATTCCATCAAGTTTTCTTGTTGTTTACTGTGAGATGACAATTCCCACAGCAGTTAATCTTTCACAAGTAGAAGCAGAAGATCCTGACTTTAAGTAACCCTAAGTAAATTCCTCCCCCAGGGTTTGCACCTCAAACTAATGACAACTTGAAATTTTATTTTTTCTCTTCCACATTTACATATTTAATTTTCATGCATTAAACAAAGATAAGTAGGAATAACTAAGATATGGAGAACTTAGCCATACCAGAGTAATGATATATAAAAAAAAGCTTTCTACAGACAATCAGCAACACAGAATCACCAGAGGACCTAAATAAATAATTTTACTTTATAATTTCAGAAAGAAAAAGTTACTCAGATACAGTTAATATTTCATAGGACCTATTGATGACATAATGGCCACTGAGGTAAAACAATATAAAATGAAACAAAAATCAGAAACCATTGTAATGCTGTCTTACAAATGCCCATAAATGCTTACCGTCATAATAATTTATCCTACAGATAGGATGGTGTAGCATGTTTCAATCTTCTTGTTAAAGAAGATTTTTGTCAGTCAAGAAGCTTATATCTGTCAATATAACTTGGCCGTGGGGGCCGCCCGCCCGCCCCTTCCCCCCAATAGCAGCAATTAACTTTAGCCGATTGTATTGATAATTCTGGCTGAGGTGGAATGCCCAAAAACTCCTATATTGTAGGTTTAACACATAGAATGTGATTGCGGGGGGCGAGGCGGGGGGGGGGGAAGTGCCACTATTTTTCTTTTCATCTAAAAGAATGAAAAGGTGACGCGATCATACAAGAGATTAATGGTGGCTGTTCCAGTAAGGGGCTTGGAGCCTCCTGACATTTCTTGTCACTGGTATTAAGAAAATGGACCAGAGTGGATTCACACTTTAGAATCTGTTCCTTTGGTAGCACCTTGGCACATGACACTGCTTCACAAGCACTTACCCTAATCGTAAAGTGGCCTCATGATAAGCTGCTTCTGCTTCTTACCTTCTCTGCAGTAGAAGAATGGCTCTGCAATTTCATACTTGTGGCTTTAAAATATTTTATATTTCTGTGGAGCATTACAGTTCTGGTCATTGCTACCATGTACGTGGGTTTTCAAGAGAAAATTAATGCAAGTCAGTGCAAGCTAATGCACATGCAATCGATGCCTTGCAAAGCTTTTAATCACACTTTCTTCCTGTACAGATCAATTGCTAATGAAGGTATCCAATTACTTTCCTCAGAGTGTGTTTGGGAATAGCATTAAGTGAAGAGATCTTGATACAGCCACCTGTTTATAACTGTGCATTATTCATGAGACCTTTCCTCTGCGCCTCAAATGCTGCAGCAGCAGAGATCCCCGGCAAAGTGTGGCTGGTTTGGCGTGGGTTACACTGCAGTAGAGAATCTGTGTGTGCAATGGAAGAATTCGGTGTCTTCTGCAAAAGGCAATGCGAGGATATGGAAATTTATTTAATAATTTAAGGTCCAGGAGAAAATCAGACATTTAGAGATAATTCTTAGTAACTTTTGGTGTATATGAAAGAAAAGAAATCAACACACCTACTTTCATCATGATGATTATACTATTGCAAGAGTCTTCCTTGACCTAAATGTGTCAGTGCTTCATCTTAATCTAACGAAGATTCACTCAGTTGAGAAAACAAATACTTTTGTTCACCAGAACTATTTAGCATGATTGATGGAGCTATTAAAAAGAAATATGTATTTAACAAACAAAGATAGCTCTTTCACATACTCAAAGATCATGATGCACCCAACGATCAAAAAGTCACTCTTACTTCACTGTTTACTGTTTTATGAGTTATAATATTTTCCTTCCAATTCAGTTGTTGTTTAGGATCCTGGAGAGATTTGTACTGAGCAAAAAGTGCAAGTCAATGCAGAGTTGGAAACTACTGCCCATAATACCCATATGGCTAACAGAGAGTCAATGATCCCATGATAACGGATATTATAGTAGACTGCTCTACCCTTGATTGCACTGCTATATAGCAATTCATCTAGGTCTAAATGCTAGGGAATGTGATCTTGCTATAATGACATGGATATTTTATTTTTATTTTTTAAGAAACGGACCACTGCATATAAATGTAGGGAAGAAGTTTGGGACATCACTTCAGTTGTGACAGAAAGGTTCTTATTTTTCTTAGTTAAAGGAGACAAAATATGATCTGACTAATCCTTACTAGTTTATGACTATCTGAACCAGGCTCTTCTATCTTGTTGCTTATCATTCATTGATTATTGGCCTTATTTGTTTCATTACAGATACCCCATCTCTTCACCCATATTCCAACAGGTGGAAAGAAACTAAAAATAATAGAATTTAGTTATGACCAGCCTTCACTGGAAAAAGAGGTTGTAAAATGTAGTATTTATTTGAGAAGTCCATGTGTTTAGCTAAGAACAGGAATGCTATTACCATAGAAGAAGGGGAGATAAATGTTGGGGACCTAACAGTCACTTTTTACATACTTAGAGTCCTCTTAACAATGAGAAAGGAAACCTTTATCTCATCTAAAGCTTACACTTAGAAGTAATTTTATGCACAGTTATTGCCATGCTTTGAGCTGTCTCCAGTTTTGGTCTGCAGAATGACATCGCAGGGCCGGTTCAGAAGGAAGGCTCTTCCTCAGGCTGGGCTGTGCCAGCAAAAAGTTAATTTTCTGAACAGAGGATTCAAACAATTAGGAGTTGAAGCAAGAAAGAAAAACTGGGCTGAACTTAGTGAAAATGTTGTTTATCCTAATCACATGCATATCATTAGTGCGAGGTCAAAGGCTGGCCTCTGATCGTATCACATTATCAGCTGTGGTAACCTTACTTCTAATAATCTGAGTTGTAGCATACACTAACTTTAATGCTTTTACGTCTTTTTGCATGATCTGTTGAGCTAGATCAAGCTAGATCTGTTGAGCTTTTAGAGGTCAGACAGTCTGTATTCTTACTTTGTATCTAAGTATGTTTTGGTATCAAAATATACAACCTGGTCACCTGGTTTTTGGCATGTATAAGATAAGCTATGCTGTAAGAATTTTAACACTAAGAGAAGATGAGACTCTATTTTGCATATTTCAAGATATTATTTGATATTAATTCAGATATTTTTTGCCCTGTATTTTACCCTTTTCCTCTTCTACCTCTGAGGTAGGTTTCCAAATACTCAGGTAGAAAACTGATTTCTTTCATTTTGTGAAAAAGTGCAATTTATTGGTTATTCTTTTGTTATCTACTTATGTTTG
The DNA here is from genome assembly GCA_028646485.1 of Cryptoprocta ferox. Classification (NCBI taxonomy): domain Eukaryota; kingdom Metazoa; phylum Chordata; class Mammalia; order Carnivora; family Eupleridae; genus Cryptoprocta; species Cryptoprocta ferox. The sequence goes on from CM053578.1 coordinate 44,407,852, forward strand.
TTTATTTTTATTTAGGTATAATAAACATACAGTGTTATATGAGTTTCAGGTGTACAATATAATGATTAGACAATTCTATACAATTCTCCGATTTCTTTCTAAATTTAAGTAAAATATGTGTCAACACAGAAAAGAGAAATGGCTTCTAAAATAATCTGGCTTTTGTTTTCAAAATCCTAAATCCTTTGGAAAACTTATAGGTTTTAGGTAAGTTTCAAGATATAAACACAATATCTTGAAAAAGCAGTGTGGGGTGGTGACTTTCCTTCCTCCAGACTAAAAAAAATAGTGTTTGTGGGTAAAAAGGGAAGTTTGTTTCATGGCAGAGCCGAGAGAGATGGAAAAACTTGAAAAATTCATTTCAAAATCTCCACCATATATGCCACTTCTCCCTAAACTTTTCTTAACTGTCCTTTCTATATCCAAGTTTTTCTCCCTATTTCCTGTGTCCTCAGAGTCGTATATTCTCTGTTGTTCTAAGCCATCAGTTCACCTGTGGTTTCAAGCTTGTGTAACACACTCAGCAAAACACAAGTATCATAGCATGTATTCTATAATAAGCAATTTCTTTCTTTTTTCTTTTCTTTCTTTCTTTCTTTCTTTCTTTCTTCTTTCCTTCCTTCCTTCCTTCTCCTCCTCCTCTTTGTTCTTCTTCTTCTTCTTCTTCTTCTTCTTCTTCTTCTCTCTCTCTCTCTCTCTCTCTCTCGGTTTGACAAAGAGAAATGAGATGTAAGCTTTCTCTGGAAGAAATTATTATGGGAGATAAGATATCAATTCTTTCAGTTTCAAAAAATATACAAGGCCAAAAGTTTAGTTGGTGTGTGCATCAGGGATAAGCTCTTATTATGGAAAAAGTCATAAAACAAGGGGATAATTTGTGGAGAGTTTAGCAAATAGGCTTATAAAATGTGTGGGAAAGGTTTAAGGAGAAATCAAGGAATTCTGCTTCTAGGTCTGAAGGGGGTGGTGGAGGCAGTATACTTACTGGAAATCTTTAGAAATCTTCCATAAGGTAGAGTCCTTTATAGAAGTTTTGGCCATAGGTAAAGAATGGAAACTAAATCCAGTAATCTGGGAGGAAGAAAGCACTTCTGGTGCTTCTTATTGGCCAAGTGCAACCAGAAGCCAGAAGACAAGAGAACCTACTGAAGCAGCTGTTGTGAGTGAGCCTCCAGAAGCAAGGATGGAGAGTGGTTTTGGCAGGGCACAGGGAAGATACCCAGGACGGCTGACAAATGATGGTTATACATACATTAATTTCTGATAAATTTCATGTAGAGTCACCTGGGAGCTTATTATAACACAGATGTCTGAGCCCCACCCCATAACTTCTGGTTCTGTGGTTAAGTCATTGAATTTGCATTTCTGAGAAGTTCCCATGTGATCCTGATACTGCTATTTTGAGGAACACATCTTGATAACCACTGTTCTAGATCAGGATTTATCCATGTAAAAAATTGATTATAATTTTTGATGGCCTAATAAAAATTTTATTACTACTTCTTATTCTTTGTGTTAAATAGTGGTGCTTTACTAATAATGATAATTCTAAGCAGTCTGATTAGTTGCATTTGTAATTTTAAGCTACTTCTAATATTTAGTATTTAGTACTAATTTAATGGTATTTTAGTAATTCTCAGTATTTATATGAATACTGTATTTATGTAATTGTCCAGTTAAAGTGATGACTCATTTATGTGATACTGGAAAATGAGATCTTCTATGTTAACCAGAGCTTCCCTTAACAATTTTAACAGACTTTTAAAAATATATATTATGAGATTTTGCTTGAGACATAATGTCATAGATGGTATTTTCCCTGTTCTTTTCTGTTAAATAAAACTGGAAATGGTACAAATCACAACCAAACAAGGATCCTGAGGATGGTAAGAAGAAGGTAAGCTGGTTTGAGACCCCGGGACTAGAGATACAGCACAGTGAAAGGCATCTTGCATCCCTACACACAACAGCAGAAAACCACCCACTCTTTTTTTTAAGTTTTTAAAAAGTTTATTTATTTATTTTGAGACAGAGAGAGAGAGCAAGTGGGGTAGGGGCAGAGACAGAAGGGGAGAGACTTGCAAGCAGGCTCCACGCTGACACAGCACAGAGCAAGACTCAGGGCTCCAACTCATGAACCATAAGGTCATGACATGAGCCAAAACCAAGAGTCAGATGCTTAACCCATTGTGTCACCCAGGTGCCCCAAACCCATTCTTGATCTAAAGACAGAAGACAGCGCGCCTGGGTGGCTCAGTCGGTTAAAGGTCCAACTTTGGCTCAGGTCATGATCTTGTGGTTCATTAGTTCGAGCCTTGCATTGGGTTCTGTGCTGACAACTCAGAGACAGGACCCTGCTTTGAATTATGTATTTCCCTTTCTCTCTGCCCATGCCCAGCTTGTGCCCTCTCTCTCTCTCTCTCTCTCTCTCTCTCTCTCAAAAATAAATAAGCATTAGAAACAGAAGATAGTCCAGTTTGGCTTATTCTTTCCCTGAATCTAAAGGGAGCCCCCCCCCCCTGGCAATATTAGACAAGGCTGAATCACTGACAAGAGTTTATTGAGGGCCCTACCAAAAATAAAGTGACTGGGGAAGATCCCTCCTTTTCTGCTGGACCTGAAATGTCCCTTTTCTGGTGAAACGGGTGAATGGAACTGGCTGAGAGAGACGAAGCTGCAGCAGGTGGCCTGATCCAGAAAGACTTTTTGATTCAGAAAGTCTCTCTGATCCAGAGGCCTGCCTGAGACTCACCTTCCTCTTCCAGAGGCACCAGGATCGGTGGGTGGAGACAGCAAGGAGGATGTAGCCACAGGTAGCCAAGTTTAGAGAGCCTCTTTGTTTTCATGAGCTATAAGTAAGGGTATTCAGCCCTCCTCTTCCCCTCCACCCGAGAAAAAGCAGATTGCCTGATCTGTGGACACCTCTTCCAGTCCCTCAGGCAACACCAACAGTGGGAGTCCAAGCCACACCAGATAAACCAAGAAGAGCAAAAGAACACTACAAAGCCTCTGAACAATTAAGCCACCAGGGAACCACAGCTCACAAAAATAGATCAAGACCTATGTGCTAAACCCAAACAGCAAGACTACCTGCCAAAATGAAAGACTTAAATGGGATCCAGTATTTCCTACCATAGTAGACAAAATTCCCTGAGTATAATGAAAAATAATCACTTAACATACTAGGAACTAAGAAATCCACACCTTGAAAGAGAAAAGACAACTAGTTGACACAATACTAATTGTGAAATGAATCAGATGGTGGAATTATCAGAGAAATATTTTAAAGCATCCACTATGACAATGCTTCAACAATCAATTACAAATTCTCCTAAAACAAATTTTAAAAAAGTAGAAAATCTCTGAAGAAATAGAGGTTAGAAGAAAAAATTAAATAGATTACAGAACTGGAAAATACAATAACAGAAATTTAAAAAACTCAGTAGATGGGCTCAATAGAGTGAAGATGACAGGAGAAAATCAGTGAACTTGAATATAGAACAATAGAATTCACCCAATCTGAACAACAGAGGGGGGAAAAAATTGACTGGAAAAAAGGTGAACAGAACTTCAGAGCTCTATGAGACAATAACAAAAGAACCACCACTCACGTCAGCACAGTCCCAGAGGGAAAGTAGAAAAGAGAGGGGCTGAAAAGTTGTTGGAAGAAGTATTGGCTGAAAATGTCCTAAATTTGATAAAACACACAAGGCTATAATTTCAAGTAGCTGAGTAAATGCTAAACAGGATAAACACAAAGAAATCCATGTCAAAGATAGAGCACAGTTAAAATTTTGAAAAATAAACACAAAGAAAAAATCTTGAAAGCAACTAGAGGGAAATGAGTGTTACCTGCAGGAGAATACCAATTCAACTGATCATGGATTTCTAATCTGAAGTCATAGAAACCAGAAGAGAGTGGTACCATATTTCTCAAGTGGTGAAATAAAAGAACTGTCAGCCACAAATTCTGTATTCTGTTAATCAAAACTTGAGGAATGAGAGAGAAATAAAAAGATGTTCAGAAAAAGAAAAGGTAGAAGAATTTACTACTGGCAGACATATCCTTTTAAAAAATGTAGTTAATAGGGATGCCTCGGTGGCTAAGTCAGTTAAGCGTCTGACTCTTGGTTTAGGCTCAGGTCATGATCTCACAGTTCGTGGGTTCAAGCCCCATGTTGGGCCCTGTGCTGACAGAGCAGAGCCTGCTTGAGATCCTCTCTCCCTCTCCCTCTCTCCCTATCTATCTGCGCCCCCACTCGCTCTCGATCTCTCTCTCTAAAAATAAATAAACATTTTAAATGAAATAAAAGAATGTTATTTTAATATATAATAACTATAGAAAAATTAAAGAGAAATAAAATATCTTATTCTTAAAGATTGGCTAAACAAAATTCTTCAAACAGGGAGAAATCAATAAAGAATGCTGGAGCATCAGGAAGGAAGAGGGAATAATGCAAAGATCAGAAATATGGGCACATTCAAAGAACCATTCATTTCCTCATGAGTTTTAAAATCGTATTTGATGGAACATCGATCCAATTTTTGATTGGAACAAAAACTGTAGAATCAACTGATTCCCATGACAATGATACTTAAAAATGAGGAGACAAAGGAATGTAAATGAGAGTGAGGTTTCTACACTTCACTCAAAGTGGTAAAATGCTGACGCTAGTGAACAGTATAATTCATATATAGATAGATATAGTAATATTCAGAAAGACTACTACCAAAAATATACGAGAGATACACTAAAAAACACTCTACATAAATCAAGATGGAATCCTAAAATATATTCAAGTTATGAGCAGGATGGCCAGAGAAGAGAAACAGAGAAATGAGACTAGAAGATACAAATGGAAAACAAATAATAAATGGAATACGTAAGTGCTAACATATCAGTAATTACCCTGAATGTAAATGCTCTAAATACCCCAATAAAAACCAGATTAAACAAGGTGACCCAGCTATATACTGCTTACAAGAGACCCGCTTGAAATCCAATGACATCTGTCTGTTAAAAGTAAAAGGATGAAAAAAAAAGACTGCCCTCACCAATGTGATTAAGCATCATCCAATTCATTAGGGGCCTGAAGGGAACAAAAAGATGGAATAAGGGTGAATTCTCTCTCCCTGTCCTTGAGCTAGGACACTAATCTTCTCCTGCCCTTAGACATTGGAGTTTCTGGGTTTTAGGTCTTAAGATTAATTCCAGGTCTTACACCAGTGCCCCTCTCCACATTCTTTGGCCTTGGCCATGGACTAAGAGCTACAGCATGCTCCCTTGGTTCTCAAGCCTTAGGATTTGACTGAATTATACCACTGACCCTCCTGATTCTCCTGCTTACACGTGCTATGGTGCCACATTCTCTTGTAATCATGTGAACCATTTCCCATAATAATAAATCTCCTCCTATAAATCTATATACAGGTATCCCTCGCTTTTCTAAAGTTTGATTCACACCACTTTGCTTTTACAAAAGACCTATGTTAGTACCTGTTTTTGCCCACCAAAAGAAATCCAAACAGGATTTTCACTGTTATTAAAAAAAAGAAAAGAGAAAAATTAACGGAAAAGTGAAAATAGCATTTTTTTATCCAGGCAATGAGAGCAGCCCGCTGAGCTCCTTCCCCAGAACTACACTCAGCCTCTCAGCATCAAACCACCATACCTTTGAACTGTGTTTGTGAGAATCCGTACTTTCTTTGTCTTGATATATTTTATCCATTAGCCAGTTGTGTCCTAAGCTATCAGAAAAGCCTAAGAGGTTATTTTTTGGTTTTGAGAATCATAAAATATTTTTTGTACAAATTAATGGTAATTGTTTCTTTAGTTCATTATAGCTTATAAAAGGTTTTATAGGAACACTCTACTTTTGGATAGTAGGGGATACCTGTGTAATCTGTTAGTTTTGTTTCTCTGGAAAACTCTGACTACTATCTTTTTAAGGATAAAGGCAATCTTATTTATCTCTAAATTGTTGTGTCCAATACCTAGGGGGTGCTCAGCAGAATCTCATAAAAGGAAAATGGAGGGAGAGAATGGTGATGAAATTTTGTGTGACTGGGGACTCTGAACTCCTGGATCACTTGAAGAAGTTACTCTCATGTGGTTTAGACTAGAATCCAGGACTAGGGGTGCTGTGCCACCTGGGTGGTTAATAAACCAGCTGGAATTGAGAGAAAATCCTTTGAGTTCATGTGTGATTTTTGAGTCAATGAAGATAAGAGGTTCACTTACAGATGAGGAGATGAGTAAGTGTTCGACCATGACTGTTATATTTGCTAACATAAAAGATGAAAATCCCCTCCTTGAAAGTAAAGATTCATTCACATAAGCTCTTCATTGAATGTTAGAATTGAGAATGTGGACCTGGAGTCTATGAAAAGGACAGTTGAGGAGAGAGTTCAAGAACCAAAGGACAAGGGGCACCTGGATGGCTCATTCAGTTATGTGTCGCACTTCGGCTCAGGTCATGATCTCATGGTTAGTGGGTTTGAGTCTAGCATAGGGCTCTGTGCTGCCAGCTCAGAGCCTGGAGGCTGCTTTGGATTCTGTGTCTCCCTCTCTCTCTACCCCTCCCCCGCTTACTCTCTGTCTCCTTCTCTATCTCTCAAAAATAAACGTTAAAACAAAAATTTAAAAAAAAAAGAACCAAAGGACAAAATAAAGCCTGTCTGGCAAGGGATCAGGGTACCCAGGGTAATTCTGCTCCACTTTTCTATCCAGTCTCTGCAGTGGACATTTTATCCCATCTTTGATTCCTCTTTATTGCCTGGCCTGAAGAACTGAAAGCTGGAAACCTTAGGTATCATCTCTGTAAAGGGCTCCTTTTCTTAAAGATGTCTATGTTGATTACAGTTACCTTCTTTTCTAATTGATAAAATCTTTCTTTTTCATTAGAGACCCACTTTACTAACTAATCATTACTAAGAAAGAACCCATCATTCTTTCCTAAATACATACTGTAATTGACAATAGTATAAAAATTATTTTAATAATATTTTTATTTTAATATTTTAATAATTTTATACTATTTTATACAATAGTATAAAAATACATGTTAATTTTAATAATTATCATATATTATAATTAGCTGTGTTGTTATGTTTTCCCCTAATAGTAAGTTCTCTAGTCTCAGATTTGTCTTTGTATGGATGTATGCATGTATGAATATATATGCAGACTCTGGGTTTACCTCTAATATCTAGCATATAATAAATGTTGAATGAAAACACTTCTATAGTAGTTTTATCTCATGTGTCTTTCAGTTTTCCAGGGGTTGTCTCTACTTTTAAAATTCCCTCCACCACAGAAGAGATTGAGAGAGAGGGGGGAGGATGGGGCGAGAGAGAGAGAGAGAGAGAGAGAGAGAGAGGGAGACCTTATCTCTCTATAACAACTTAATTCATCTTAAACTTCTTCTGCCTATAGCTAGGCCATTTATTATAAGACAGTTATTGTACATAGTGGTCAAATATTAATGCTCTGAAACTAGACCTGGTTTGGGGTTCTGTCCTTGTCACTTATAAGTTCTGTCCCATACAGAAGCTCTTATAACCCTTCTATTTTGTTTATCTATAAAATAAAAATTATCATTGCTTCATGAGTTGTTGTGAATGCTGAATTCATGCGTGATAAATACTCAGCACAGGCTGGGCATAAAATAGTCTGCTGAATAAATGGTAGCTATTTCCAGTATCTTTAAAATCATGTTAAAGTGCATTATATTTATTAAGGAAGTAGAAAGAAAAGTTTTAAAGAAACACACTTTGAAAAATCATAGCACATTAATCAATTTAATTTCAGCATTATCCTCCATAGAGCAAATTCTAACTAATACTGAGATATATCTGACTTATTTTATGACTTTGATAGGAGGAATGTCAATGTATAAGCATCTCTGGTAAGCTTACTAACATTTATTTTACAAAATTTTTGTGATTCCAAAGGAAGCTCAAGTTTGGCCAGTTTTGAATTTTGACCCTAAATGAATAAACTTTAATGTTAGGCTCATTTTAAAAAGTTGGTATCATACACAGTAGACAACCTGACTTACCAGAGGAAGAAAACAAAGTTTAGTGTGGTTAACATGTATTTATTATTTTGTATATTACCTAAAAAGTAGAATATATTGTAAGACTTTTTTAAAAAATAATTCTTTACGCAGTCTTTGGAAGGTGAGTAGTAAACATGGTTTACAAGTAAAAGATACAATTTGCAAACCAAAATCAGTTAATGGTCTTGGATTTACAGAAGCAAGTTAATATTCAGCTTAAACATCTGAAGCAGTTTCTACATTAAAGCATTTCCAAGAAATAGAAAACTAAGAAATTTAGATAAAGCACCAGCTGTCACCGTGCCACCAAGTTAACACTAAATCTTCACTGGTTGCCATTCAACGATGAAGAGCGGAGAAGGGAAGGAACACTTCTAGAAAGAAAGAGAACCCTGAAGTTACATGTACTTAGGGGTTCCTTCAAAGGCATCTTGGTCAAGTTAATACATTTTTGAGGAGCAGAATTATAAAGTTAAGGCTCAAGATCATGCATATTCATAATAAAATACAATTACTGATATTTAAGAGATATTGAATGTCATACAACATATTTAAAGTTTGTCACTTAAGTCAACAGTATGCATATTTTCTTTCTGAATCCTTTGGGATTTTGTGGGCACACTGAAATCAATCTTCATACAAATGGAACAAATATCAGAATCTTCAACTACATGGATACGAGTAGCTGCATTTTTAGTATTACGTCAAAGACCAACTATGTGTCCGTCTTTTAAAGAGAATTTTAATTGTGAAAATTAATACTTAGGATTTTCAAGTTTTTCAAACATAGAAACATTTTACAGAATGTTTGTGTGGTAAGATTAAAAATAGCAAAAAAAAAAAAAAACCTTGGAAAGGTAAATGACAAAGTAATGACTAATCTGCAAGTGCTAATGTTATACAATACCACCAACAGCAAACTTATACTTTAATATATTCAGAGTCCTCACAGTTTCAGTGATCATTGTCTTTCTCTAAGTTATAGAGAACCATAAAGTCAATGAAAAGTATTTCAAAGTGGCCACAGTTTCCCAATTAAGGATCAGTCACTGCAAAAATCCTTAGACATAATGGTAACCCTTGACTTTTCGAATCCATATTATGATTTTCATTTGCCACCTCTTACTACTCAATGTTACATCATGGCTAAATGGTAAAAATACATCAATGTTATGATAAGATATGAGTCTACTAACAGTTTCTGTATTATATCATATTAATAAATATATACTTTTTTAAAAAGCATAAATGAGAAAACAATGAGAAAAATGTAGGCCACAACTACAGTTCCCTTTGAACTTCTTATTCTTTGAATCCATTATGTTGAAAACTAGAGCTTAGGTAGAATTAGCCAAAAAGATGAAAAACCAGGAATCTAAAAACAAACAATATTAATTCCCAGTACCATAAAAAGAAAGAAAGAAAGAAAGAAAGAAAGAAAGAAAGAAAGAAAGGAAGGAAGGAAGGAAGGAAGACAGGAAGAAAGAAAGAAAGGAAGAAAGAAAAAACAAAACCCAAGGTTCCAGTCAACCAAAGTGGATTGAGTCAGCCCAAGAATATCTGTGGTTGATCCCAAAGGCACTTTCTAAGAACTGTCTTTTCTCTTCTCCCAGTTGGCATCTGTCTAGGCAAGTTTATAATTTAATGGCCTGTAGCACTGTATTTTTATTAACACTATCCCACATTAAGAAAGTACTTGTTTAGTTGTAACTAAGTCCTCTTAATGATGACTTGAATCCCATCAGGTTAAAGTAGACATAAAATATACAAGAAAGCCCCTTTTGCTACTCATCTCTACCATCACCTCCCCAATCCTCTAGATGAAACACACACCATATAAGCCAGATAGAGAAAACAAACATTGGACTATCAAATGGCAAATTTAACGCATTTAATCCACTGAAGTGATTTTAAGGGCTTATCTTGATTAGACTGAATATACAAAGGTGAAAGTCAACTTGACATGGAGTCTTGTGAGCTTAACTTACATGGGTTGTAAACAATTGATTTTTAAGTAAAATTTTTACTTCTCTGATCTTCAGAAAAGATTTTTGTTTCAAATATAAGAATTTTTTTTCTTATATTTGAAGAAATATAAGAATTTTTTCTTCATTTCTTATATGAAGAAAAACTTCTAACATTTTTGGAATATGTGAAAAAGGTGAAAAGGTGGCAAGTGGGATTAGATTTGGCTTTGAATAGTTGACTTTTTTTCAGCTTTGTCAAAATAGGCACTTTCTGTGGTAGCTTGAACTTCCTTGTCATCATCTATCATATGAATATCTGATGTATTTTTGTCATTTTGCCTCAAGCGGTAATTTTTATAAGCACGCTGAATTATGGTTGCTGAGACTGCCTCTTGTTTTCGTTTCAGAGTAGTTGTAATTGGCTCATATATGATCTTAAAAGGGTTGGCTAATACAAACCCTGATTCCATCTCTGAAATAAGTTTATCCATCTTCACATCTGTACCCATAACTCGTTTAGTTAATGCAAGCAAGATGTCAAGGCAATGAATTCTGTCCCCAGCAGCCATGGGTAGATCCATGGCAATGAGCTGGCCTTTGTTTGGTTTTGCCATAAAAAAAGGAGGGTCAAGAGAAGCTGCAAAATCTGAAAGCTTGCTAGAGTCCATGTACTGGGTCCTATCAGGATCAAACCTCTTCCATACCTGGAAGAATTTCTTAAAATCATCTTCACTTAATGTCTTTGTTTTTTTCTTAGAAGCAATGTTTAAAAATTCCATGACAACAACAATGTACATGTTTACAATGATCAGCCATGATATGAGGATGTAACTGACAAAATAAATAATTCCAACAAAGGGATTACCACAATCTCCTCTAACCTGAGTCCCAGGGTTAATTTTATCAGGATCACAGTCTGACCATTTACTGTTGAAAATGGCATTAAGCATCCCATCCCAGCCAGCAAATATTGTAACTTGGAAAAGACAGAGCATACTGCTGCCAAAGGTTTCAAAGTTGGCCACATCATTAATTCCAAATTCCTTTTTAACATAGGCAAAATTGTACATTCCAAAGATGGCATATATGAACATGACCAGAAAGATGAGAAGGCTGATATTCAACAATGCTGGGAAAGACAACATCAAAGGAAGCAGCAGGTCATGGAACACCTTTGGTCCTTTCCCAGGACGTAGGATGTGGATGATCCGTGAGAGCAGGATCAGTTGTACAACAGAAGGAGGCACGAGGTAGTAACCTACCATCAGAGGCAGAAGTAGTCCTTGGTGTGGGAGAAGATAAAACAGGTAATAAAATGATTTAAATATGATTGTATTTCAAGGAATATAAATTACTTTACATTCCACTTTACATTCCACTTTTTCTATATGTTAAGATCATTTTATTAATCCTTCCCATATAACAGAACATATTGAAAGTGGGGATTAGCCAAATACTCATTGTGGCAATTTTCAGGGTATCTAGCAAAATTTGGAAGATAATTATTTGTATCATCATTTTATTATGCCATTATAGATCACATCATTTTATTATGCCATTATAGATCGCATCATTTTATTATGCCATTCTGGAGTCACAGATGGCATGATTCCATAATATAAACTAGTAGCCATAATTTTTTTTTCTGATTGCAGCTGGATAAAGAAATTTAGTTTAATCCAGCCTTTGTTGGATACCTAATAAAGGTGTCAATGCAAAACACAGAGATGAATACCTGACTTCTGTTTTCAAAGACCTTATATTCTAGAGAGTAGAGGTAGACATTTAAAGTAATTATAATGCAAGGCAGAAAGACCTAGTTTATATACTTATATTATATAAATATAATAACAAAAATGTTTGGCATTCAATGATTCACAGATTATAATTTAATTTATTTATTTTATAAATAGTATTTGGGCTCTTAGCAGCTTTAAATTGAATTAAATAAATAAGTCTTGGCCTAAACTTTTCTGTAGCCGTTGTGGGTGGATGAGGGCTTGAGAGCTAGAACTATAAAGGTAAAATTACAGTTACCATAAAAGCATAGGCGATGTTCTCTGGAAGTACTGGAGAGATTATGGTTCATTTTCAGTTGAGAAGTTGGGGAGGGAAGAATCCCATGAAGTTTCTAAATGACCTGGTATGTTAGTTGAATCTGAAAGGATCATGTCTCATATTTCCATTCAACTCGATCACTGTCCGTAACAGTCTCTCTGACATTCTACCTTATCTATACCTTCATTTCCACAGCATATTAGTGAATCTTCTTCTCTGACTCCGATTTTCATTTTTACTTACAATATTCCAAATTCCTCCATTATGCCAGAGGTATCCCCATTTACCTGTGGACAATTTTTTTCTACATCCTCATCTTACATTTTCTTCACCTCCTTTCTTATCTAAAATCTAATTCTATCTTGAGGACATTATTTCCCTTGCAATGTTTTCAAGTGCAAAGAGCTCTTTCCTCCCCACTCTATATTTCTCAGGGTAGAAAAATGGAATGATCAAGTATCTTTTATTTTTTCCAATGTGATTTCCAGATGCTTCAAGTCAATTTTATAAAGAAAAAAAAAGAAATTTCTGTCCTGACACATTATGGATCATGCCACTGAACTATACTATTGCCTATCATTTCTTGGCTCTATGATCTATTCTTCCTCTCTCATTCATACTCATTGAAGACGTTAGTACTTGGCTCACTGTCACCCTTTCCACCCCAACACTTACCATTAATAATTCATTGAAAGGCCAGTCTCTCAGTCTTTGACTTTTTTAACTGCAATAATCTCCATCATTTTACTTTAGTCACGTGCATCTATAGCCACATTCTAGACCCAGGATATTTTACCTTCTGAGATTTCATATTCAAACAGCTTTCTCTCTCACTGTGATTTACTCTCCTTTGAGATCTCTGATTCAGTAGCTCTCACTTTAATCCCAAAGGCCCCATCCTTCCTTTCTTTCAAGATTCTTGTATCTATCTATCAATAGTTGAACTGCTTCTATTACCAAATGAATAAGCTGAGTTTTATGGAATCACAGTTGGGAAAATAATTTGTCTACCTTTTCACTAGTGACTGTATAGAATAGTGCTTGACACAATAAATATTTAAATATTGTCTCTAATGGAGCTTACATTATGTGTATGTGTCTTATGGGGATGTAGACAAGAAACAAACTTTTCCCTGCTTAAAACATTTCTATCCTAGACTCTTTACTTGTCTACCCCCTACTCAATATGTCTCTATTTAGGTTTTGCTTCATCCATGCAGTTTTCTCTGACCTCTACTTATTGATGGGTGCTCCCCCTTTCTTGTGCTGCTGTAACACCTTGTACTCTTCCCTTATCATAATCTTAATAGCACAACATTCAATATGTACAGTTTAATCATCTGGATCCCTTACTACATTGTAAACTGTGTGCATATAGAGATTATGCCTTCCTTGTTTACTACTGAATTCTTTCCATACAGCATAATATCTATTCAAATATATTTGTTACATAAAAGACTGAGATCCCCAAAGTAAAAGAAAACTGGTGACAAATTCATTAAAGCCTAACACTCTAGTATTGTGAAAGTTGTGAACAGTTTTAGAGATTAGAAAAAAAAAGAATAGGGAACTTGAAAGGTTATATCATGTTAAGACATAAAGCTCCTTCTAGAGACATCCTAGAAAAAAACGTATGTGATATACTGAAGGGGTAATTAAGCATTTACCTGATGACCTCTGAAGTAAAGTCTATGTATTAATTCAACAAGTATTTTTGAATATCTTATAGCTGTCACGTGTACATGTATGAATACAAAAATATAAGCCATTTCTATTGGAATAAAAAGCGTCTCTATCTGTTGTGCTTACTAAGACACTATATCTTGGGACACATTTAGTATAAAAACTTGCCTGAATTAGTATTACTATAAAAGAAAATCTAATGAAACAAAATCTTACCTGTAACAGAGAAAATAACCACCATAAAATCAAAAATGTTCCATCCAATGGTGAAATAGTTACAATGGAAAGAGATGAGCTTTAGTACACATTCTCCTGTGTATAGCATAACAAGAACTAAGTTAATCCCGAAGAGAGCTGTGTCCATTTTTATACTCTGTTCATCACTTTGTATCATAATGGTCATTGCTTGGACACAGATAAGAACCATAATGAAGACATTAAAAACTTGGCTTGTTACCAAGTCAAAGACGAATCTTCGGAACTTGTTCTGTGTGTAAAAAAAAAAAGTGTGTGTAATAGCTTTATTAGTAAGATATATACATACACATATAGTCTTTACATTTATAATTTCCCTCCCAGCATAAACAGTAAATTGAGGACCTAAGTTTTTGTCAAACTAGAATTATAATGTATGGTCAAAACAAACAAAAAGATCATCAAAACTTAGTTAAGGAACATTTAAATTTTGTCAAAAGCATTGTGAAGTGTTTAACATTTTTTAAAATGTTTATTTATTTTTGAAAGAGAAAGAGAGACAGAGCACGAGTGGGGGAGGGGCAGAGAGAGACAAAGCAGGCTCCAGGCCTGACCCAGGGCTTGAACCCATGAACCAATAGATCATGACCTAAGCCGAAGCTGGACACTTAACCGACTGAGCCACCCAGGCATCCTGCATTTGTGAAGAATTTTAAAACCACATATTCATTTTAAAAAGAGAATGTACGAAATAAACAACTTTTTATGAAGCTTTGAAAACAAATCTAGATGTTTTCTTACTCTTGGGCGACGTATTGTTTTTTGAGAGTCCTCATGCAACAGCCCCTTCAGTGCATGATATTGTCTTTTCTGTTTCTCTGTTATAAAGATATTTGAGCCTCCCTGGTAAAAAATGAAAGAAAAAGATACTAAAATCATATAAATCTAAATTTCACCTTACATCAATATACATTTTGGAAAGTTTGGTAACGATTGATTTAACCTTTTATAAAGGGCTTAAAGGCAATGAACTAAATCATGTTTAACCATGTCTGATTTCTGCACACAAATCCATACCAAGCACACGTAGAATACATGGTGATGACTGATATCATTCTCTTTTGGTGCACTTTTCTGTGGGTAGTCTACTCTTTTTTAACTTTTCTGTCTACTGAGGTCTACCTCATGTTAAACAGAGACAAAGGAGAAACAGTAGGGGATAAATGGAAAGGTTTATTAAGAAAAATTGAACTCAAAAGCTAAAGGTAAAATTGGATTGTACTTCTAATAACAGGAAAAAATATAATTGGTCATTTATGTGTTTTTATAAGTTCATATATTACTTCATTTACCAAATAATACTTTCAGAAGATATTTTTTATACTATTACTCCAACAGCACTTCATACTTACTTCTTCACAGTACCTTCTAGAGTTTTTCATCTTTGTGTTCCTAGTCCTAATTTCAGTATTTTATACAAAATATATAAAATGAATAAGAGGTAAACGGTTAATGTGTTAATCTAGAAATTAGGAATTGTTACTGCCCTAAGTCAGGATTTAGTTACTTAAATTTGACAAGGGTCACCAGTTTGAAGCCCAGAAGCAAATCCTGGCATGTTATCCCATTTGGTTGATCCCAAGAAGCTGAGGCATCCAGTCAAATAAGTATTTGATCACTATCTTCTAATCCCATTTGATTAGAGGAGGCTGAGAGCAGTTTATCAGATGCTGCACATGGCTAAACTTTGATGACATGGCTGAAGATAGAATTTCAAAACTAGATTATTCTTTTCTTTGATTTTTTAGAAGGCTTTCCGACACCTCTAGAAAGTAGGTCTCTATGGTTAAAATAAGCAGATTTAAATGACTTTTGAGGCCTTTCATTTGTAGAAGACTTGAAGGCCTTTGTGTGGAGATGGGATCAAATGGGTTCAGTTCTGTCTCTTAATTGTCTCTTACTGATTTTAATCACTGCTATTCAGGCCATGGAATTAGGACTTAGGTTCTAGCAGAAAAAGCTACTGCTCTGACAAAGATGTCTATGCTAGGTATGACTCTGGAGGCTTAGGTTCTAGCAGAAAAAGCTACTGCTCTGACAAAAATGTCTATGCTAGGTATGACTCTGGAGGCTTTGAACATATCAGAGAGTAAAAAAGTGTAGCTTATTTTTCTTGAACTTCTTCACATATTTGTGCAGATGTACCACAATATTACTTGTTGGTCGGCATGTCATCATTTACAAACATATATACAGAAACACTTGTAATTTTTAACCTTTTAACTTGTCTGTTTATATTCTAATATAGAAAACAATGTAAAGATGAACATTTTAACAGTATTTATTATATGCAGGAACATCAATCTTTTTTCTTTTATAGATAAGCACCAAATAAAAATTACATTAGGCTGAATCCAAAACCAATTATTTGAACCATGACATTTTTATAAATGTGTTTGATTTTCTCAGGCATTAATGAACAAAGAATATTTATACTTACCTTTATTTTATGCTTGTTGAAATTAGCAATAATAACACCAATCAGCATACTCAAAGGAAGAAATAATCCAATGACAATAAAACTGATAAAGTAAGAAGACATGTAGATGTTGTCTTCAAAATTAGGTTGCTTATTTACCTAAAAGTTAAGTTAAAAAATAAGCAAAATAAGATAGGCCATATTGGATTTTTAGATAGGGCATATTGGATTTCACTAATAAATGAATAAATAATTCATTTATTAGTGAAAATATTCTGTATGATATTGTAATGATAGTTACATGTCATTATACATTTGTTCAAATCCATATAATGTACAACACCAAGTGAACCCTACGGTAAACTCTGGACTTTGGGAGATTATCATGTGTCAATGTAGGTTCATCCTTGGTAAAAATGTACCATTCCGGTAAGTGATATCAATAATAGGCTATGAATGTGTGGGGGCAGCGGGTATATGGGAAATCTCTATGCTTTCCTCTCAATTTTGTTGTAAACCTAAAACTGCTCCAAAAAGTAAAGTCTTTAAAAATAAAAATAAATTAAAAAGTGAAAAAATAAGAAAATGTTGATACTAACTTTTTAAAACTTAAAATTTATAAAACAATTTACAACAGGAAAATCCAAAAATTCTACAGAAGTAATGTTTTCTCTTTGCTCTTTAGTGAAAAGACATCATTGCTTTGTTTATTTGGATTTTAAAGTTTATTGCATTGGTTTAATCATTGTTATGAAGTCTGATAATCCTTCAAATGGGCTTATTGGGCTTCAACCACTGTACATAATCCTGGAAGGATTTCATTTTATGTGAAATACTCAGTCTGAAATGTATTAAATTTCTATCTAGTATAAGCATTTGTTTTGATCATGTTATTTATTCTATTATTATTGGTACCCTGTTCTTGAATTGTAAAAATAACTTTTCTTGAATTTTAACAATGGCTCTAAGGTTATATTGTACTTACACCAGTAGAATCAACTGCTGAATTCATAATGGTGATCCATCCATTAAATGTTGCCTGTAAAAATGGCATGTATTTAATTCTTATGGAAATTTTAAGATTTGTTTCAAATAAAAAGTGAAACTCAATTTGTTATTAATATAGTAAAACATTTGATTAGTAAGGCTGGTCACATTTCAATATACCCTGTAATTGAGACCTTTATCATTTTTCATTATTGGATTTCTATTGTCTGTTAACAACTATTTAATAACTACTTATTTTTACTTATAATTGTAGTAGTCTAATTGTAGTTGATAACAAAATATTGTAAGATAGTATAAATAGAAAGAGAGAGAGAGGTAGATAGATAAATGATGAATATATACACATTGCCCAAGTGTCATTGTTAGTAGTAACTGCTATATATGTGCTTTTCTATTGGGGAGGTAAGACAAGAATGAATGATTTATCTCCTCACTTCTGTTAGATGGTAGGTGACTGAGTAGCCATTCCTCATAGCACTAAGTAGAAACAGAACAGTAGTAACTTGAGTTGTACCAAAAATTGTAATGCTATTTACCTTATCAGTGACGGTGGAAATAGGTCTGCCCAGTACCTGCCATCTCCCCCGTCAGTCCTACCTTCATCTTCACTTCCTTCCCCCAGGAAAGCAGGGTCTGCATTTCACTTTCATCTTTCCAAATGATCCTGGTGTAGTATGTTGCATAATATGTATTTTAAATAATTGCTAAAATATGTTATAACCAACTCTAGTAATCATTCACATTTTGTCCTTTATGTATACCTATAATATGTATGAACATCTAAAAACAATGATAAAAAGTAAAAAACATCAAACATGAACTTACTACTTGAAGCAGTGAAAGGAAACCATTTCCAACATTATCAAAGTTCAATTTTGCATTCTCCCATTGCTTGGATTCATTAAACACAAGGCTTTCACATTGATTCTTATTCATGACTTCAGATATAGGAAACCTTTCTCCATTTGTTGGATCAATGCATTCATAGAACGTGCCAGCAAATAAGTGTACTCCCACGATGCTAAAAGCCAGCCAGATCATTAGGCAGACTAGAAACACATTCAAAGCAGGTAATGTTGTTTTTATCAAAGCTCTCACAACCACCTGGCATATAAAAAACAAACAGGTAAACTTTAGGTAAGAAATGTGAAATCATTTTAGTTGAATTGGAAATACTAAATGTAATGTCATATTGAAATAACAAAAACAGGTCATCTCTAAAGATTTAATAGGTCAACATGCTAGTATTTGAATAACCTAAATTCTAAATTTCAATTAAAAATATACATTAAAAATCCAGATATTCTCAAAATATTTGTACTAAAAAATCACAAAAAAGCAACTGAGTTGATTAGTAAAATAATTATTTCACTGATTTAACACATTTATCAGTTTCCTGTATTGGGCCAGAAATGGGAAAGACAACTGAACCTGTATGTATGTATGTGTATGTATTATCTAGAAAGCACATAAAATGAGAAAGAAAGCCCTAGATCTAAGTCTGGGCAATTCTAACTTTAGGAAGGATTAACCAACAAAGCAGACAGTGAAGTGGCAGGGGAAATAAGAGGAAGGCCAAGAGACTATAGATCAATGAAATCAAGGCAAGAGACTATTTCAAGAAACACTGAATGGGCCTCTGCACCCTGCAAAATCACAAACTTCCTCACTGCACACTCTATATCACTGGTGAGCCAGTCCAGAGCAGGAAGTTTGGGAAATAAATTAACCACTTGAATTTGATTAACAGTAATAATCTGGAATCACTGTCTCCGTCTGCTCAGCTCCCTTCTCTCTTGAATATTATAATCAGATTTTATTCTTATCATGCCACTATAGCTGTTATGGCAAACGTAAACCAGTTCCTATAACCAACAGATATGTTCATTCTTGGTACATAACTTTCCTTTAGCATTTACACTTTTGACTCCTTTCTATGAACCTCATTTCTCTCTCTCTCTCTCTCTCTCTCTCTCTCTCTCTCTCTCTTTCTCTTTTTGTGAAGCACCACTGATTCTCTTTTCTACCATTCTAACCTTCCCTTCCTTTGGCCATTACTGGATACGTACCTTTTTGCTGTACTTTTTTGCTGATTATCTCTCAGGTTTCTGGCCTTGAATAAATATTTTAACTTTAAATTGTGCTTTCAGTAACACTTTATTTCTAAAACTAAGTCACAGATCTTTGTTCGCACTTTGGATATTTTGAGAAGTCCACTGATGCTTCTAATGAAAAAAATGCTATCCCTATCAGAAAATACACTTATGTAAGAATAAAAGTAGTAGATACAGTTGAACAAATTTTCAGTAGTAAGAGCACCCAACACCTGGAGCTTATTAAATATAGAAAACATTAATTTTTAATCATGTGGCTTCCTTATGTATTCAATGCGATATTTTCAGAACTCATTCAACTACAGAACTTCCAGAGGTTGAGATGAAGCTTAAAAGATCTGGATCTGCAATAGAACAGAATAGAGTCCAGAAATAAACCCATCCTGACATAGTCAATTAATCTATGACAAAGGAGGGAAGAATATACAGTGGGAAAAGAATGTCTTTTCAATAAATGGTGCTGGGAAAAATTAGCAGCCATATGCAGAAGAATGAAATTGGACCACGTTTTTATACCATACACAAAAATAAACTCACAATGGATTAAAGACCTGATATGACATCTGAAGCCATAAAAATTCTAGAAAACACTATAGGTAGTAATCTCTTTGACGTTAGCCTTAACAACATTTTTCTAGATATGTCTCGTCAGGCAAGGAAAACAGAGGCAAAAATAAATTATTACTGGATTACACAAAAATAAAAAGCTTTTGCACAGTAAAGGAAACCATCAACAAAATGAAAAGGCAACCTCCTGGATAGGAGGGAATATTTGCAAATGATATATCTGATAAAGGGTTAGTTAATATACAAATATATAAAGAACTTATACAACTTAACATAAAAAGCCCATAACTAATCAATTAAAAAATAGGCAGAGGACCTCAAAAGCCATTTTTCCAAAGAAGATATACAAGAGGCTAACATATGAAAAGAGACTCAACATTATTCATCAACTGGGTAATGCAAACTGAAACCACCATGAGATATCACCTTACACCTGGCAGAATGGCTAGTAATAAAAAGATGAGAAAAAGCAAGTACTAATGAGGATATGGGGTGGGGAAACCCTTGTTCACTGTTGGTAGGAATGTAAATTTCTGCAGCCACTATAGAAAATGGTATGGAGATTCCTCAAAAAATTAAAAATAGAAATATTATATAATTCAGTAATTCTACTTCCAGATATTTACCCAAAGAAAATACTAATTTGAAAAGATATATGCATTTCTATGTTTAATGCAGCATTATTTACACTAGCCAAGACATGGAAGCAACCTAAGTATCTATGAACAGATGAATGGATAAAGATGATGCTGAATCTTTATCCATTGCGCCTGGGTGGCTCAGTAAGTTGGGCAGCTGACTTCACCTCAGGTCATGATCTCGAGGTCTTTGAGTTCAAGCCCCGCATCAGGGTCTGTGCTGACAGCTCAGAGTCTGGAGCCTGCTTCAGATTCGGTGTCTCCCTGTCTCTGCCCCTCCCCTGCTTGTGCTCTGTCTCTCTCAAAAATAAATAAACATTAGAAAAAAATTTAAGGGGCACCTGGGTGGCTCAGTCGGTTAAAGTGTCCGACTCAGCTCAGGTCATATTCCCGCAGTTCGAGGGTTCAAGCCCGGTGTCGGGCTCTGTGCTGACAGCTCAGAGCCTGGAGCCTGCTTTGGATTCTGTGTCTCCCTCTCTCTCTGCCCCTCCCCTACTTGTGGTCTCCCTCTCTCTGTTCCTCAAAAATAAATAAATGTAAAAAAATAAAAAAATAAATAAAGGAACACACCCTTAGCAAAAGAAAAACAATTAAAAAAAAAGATGATGCTGTATATATAAACAATGGAATATTACTCAGCCATCAAAACAAATGAGATCTTGCTATCAGCAACCATATGGAGGGACTTCAAGGGGATTGTGCTCAAAGAAATAAGTCAGACAGAGAAAGACAGATACCATATGGTTTCACTTATATGTGGAATTTAAAAAACAAAACAAATGAACAAACAAAACAAAACAGAAATAGACTCATCTATACAGGACACAAACTAGTGGTTACCAGAGTGGAGAGGGGTTGGAAGTGGGTGAAGGGGATCAAGAGGTACAAACTTCCAGTTATAGTAATAATATTTCTTCCCTAACACTAGCAATGTACTTGGGGAATAGGTTGATCATGCCTAATTTCTGTTATAATGAGTCAATCACAGATTCATATGAAATATATATCAGTCATGTACTTACATATATATTAAAGTATAATTAATGTACTTAATACATGTACTTATGTAAGTACATGTATATATACAAATATCATATAAAGATTATACTACTAAAATTTCTGAAACATATTTTTGGTAAAATACATACTTTAAATCACTTATATTTCTATTTGTTTATAATAATTACCTATGGGATTAAAACAAATAGCCATTGTTTTTACCAAGTGAAAAGATTTTAAGTGTTATGGTTTCTTAATGTATGGCAGTTTTGATGTAATATATAATATATGAACTATAAGAAAAATACACATTAAACATAAATAATTTTCTTACTGGATCCTACCTACATTGAATATGTGATATTCTGTAATATTATTCAAATAAGCAGGTTAATGTTAAATAATCTGTGTAAATAAAAAATTTAAGAAAACAGATGTATGATTATGAAATAAAAGATAAAATTAGATTTTTTCCACACATTATTTCTGCACATAGCTGATAACTGTATTTTACATAATTATACTATTTGTGGTGGCCATAAACTGTTTTCTCCATTAGGTCAAGCCATTTGTGGTGGGTTTCCATTGTAGGCACAAAAGTTTGAACATTGGTTGTTGTATGTGGCTCAGCCTATTAGTTTCCCTCACATTGTTCAGAAGAGGTTTTAATGTGATGGTGAGGGAGAGATGACAAGAATTCATAGTTTGTGATGTGTGACTTAAAAAAATTAATTTATTTCAAAATTCAAATTTTTATTCAGTATAATTACTTAGTGTGTACAATATTCCTATAAATTTAAACAGCTAGGTGATCAGAGTTTCATTTTTGTCAGTTATATTTTTAACATTGAGGTAACTGTATTGATACTCATAGACATCCTAGTGGGCTAGAATAGTATTAGTTTTTAAAAATTTATATTATCTCTCAACTATTAGGTTTTTTTTCTTATCTTTATGATTTTTCATATCTTATGAAAAGGAAAGTCCTAAAGTCTTAATAAGCAAAACTAACATACCTTTCATCTATATTTTTAAGTCATGGAATATAAGGTTTTTGCATTAATATTGTTAAAGATTCAAATGAGAAGACTACAAAGCTTTTAATTTGTAGAAACTTAGTAATCCTAAGTAAAAACCTACCTATTAATTTAGAAACTTTTTTCTTACCTTCATTCTTTCAAATTGAGAAAGAACTCTGAGTGCCCGGAGGAATTTAATGGAAATCAGTGGTTTTAATTCTTCCCGAGATTTGCCAATTAAGCTAAGACAAAACACCTAAATATATTTAAGAAAAAAAGAGTGAATAGGTTTAATTTTAACTTTAATCAAAACAATCTGCAAAATAAACTTTGCATTTATTTTAAAAAGATAAACAAGAAATATGCAAAAGATTTAAAATATATTTCAATATAGCTTAACAATGACTTACAGAAAAGTATAAGAAAATCAACTTGTGTTAAAGTTACTTTAAAAATATAAAGATAAAACAAAAATATTTTCTGGTAGTAGGAATATATATTATCAAAATAAAAAATTTGTATATTTGACATTCTTTATGATTAAGGGTTAATATTTACATACCTATTTTGTTTGAAATATGATTAAGAATCATTTTCATGATTAATTGCCATATAGTAATAATAAGTCATATATTCATAAAAACAAAATTTGAATGTAGCTCTTTACTCTGACTGAAATGAAGTGCTTATAAGACGGTTTCAAGAAGAAAAGAGACCTGGACTGACTTCTGGTTTACAACGGTAAAATGTATGTGGATGCTATGTGAAACACAGAAGGAAGGTGTGCCGTGGTGGAGGCAGGGATCTGTGTTTGAAATCCAAGTGAGAATCTTTGGTAGCTTGGGTCAGTATGGTGACGGTGAAGGTTATGGTAAGTCTTCTATTTTGAATATAAGAACCAACAGAATTGAAATAGTTTAGGCTGCCTATCCCGTTAGTAGCGGGCTCATAGGGGGCCATTAGAATAATCTAGGAATGAAATGTTGAACTTTTAAAATTTTAGGATGGGAAATAAAAGGACAAATGCTAAGTATTACAAATGAAGAAATAGGGGATTTTGGTGACTAGAAATGTACAAAGAGAGGAAAAAGGTAGATATAAGTAAAGGGAAGAGTTAAGTGAGAGTAAGAGTAAAGAAGAAAAAATTGAATAATAGCCTTTAAAATTTTTCTTTAAAATACGTACAATAACAACCATGAAGTCTAGCTTGTACCAGCTATCAGTGAAATAGGCTTTAAAACCATAAGCCATCCACTTTAGAAGCATTTCCAGAATGAAGATGTAAGTGAAAATCATGTCAGCATATTCTAATAAGATCTTAATGGTCTTTCTCTGATCGATATATATATCTTCAAAAGCCTGTGGGTAAAACATTTGAGTATTAGTGTATATGTCATTTTTTAAAAAATCCTTTGGCATAGAGAGGAATAAAATCCTGTCTCTATCAAACAGATGATGAGCAAAGTCATAGGTTATAGTTTCACAGACTGGTTCACTCTCTTTGGATTTATTCACATAATCCGTAAGTATCATTTTCTGATACTATGCCTATAGCAGACATCAGTAATTGGTCCCAGAATTTCTTATAGAGACTGAATTTGGCACCACAGTGATCCAAAATTATTCTCATGAATCAGGTAATCAAAATTAATATAAGAGGCAAAACCTTTACTCACAACTATTTGGCTCTTATCTCTAATTCCATGTAGCCAACTTGCAGATACATGGCACTTACTAAGAGAGTAGAGATTTTTTTAAATGTGTCTTCAGGAAAAAATAAGGTAAAAGCAGAGATGGAGGCAAACCATAAGAGACTCTTAAATACAGAGAACAAACTGAAGGTTGCTGGAGGGGAGGGGGATGGGAGATGGGCTAAATGGGTGATGGGCATTAAGTAGGACACTTGTTGGGATGAGCACTGGGTGTTATATGTACGTGATGAATCACTGGGTTCTACTTCTGGAACCAATATTACACTGTATGCTAAATTAACTTGGATGTAAATAAATAAATGTAAAAAAATTTAAAAAATTGCTACAGAACATAAAAACATGCCAAATAATGTAAAGATGTACCATTTTGCCTGTATGGAAGACTCAATATTATAAAAATATATTATGTCTCTATAAATTAATGTGTAATTTCAGTGTGGTCCCAATAAAACATCTAATAGATTTTTTAAAATAATAAAAAATGTGTCTTCAGATATCTATACTGCTGTTATGAGAAAGAGTCACAAAGCTTGCCCTGCTGCAGAAATAATCAGGCAAACCAGTGGAAACAGATGAATATGAAATAAAACTAAAATCATTCTCCAAAGCTTCTCAGATTAATAGGTCAACTTTTATTTTACTGTAGAGGATACAAAGTCTGATGATGTCATTCAAAGCATTTTCATAGTGTTTTTATTTTAGCACTGAAAAAAGGCAATAAAATACCAATAATGTCAGGCAGGTTTGTATTAAAGTGCATTCAAGGTCAAAAAGTAAACAAGGATCGGGACACCTGGGTGGCTCAGTCCATTAAACATTTGACTTCAGCTCAGGTCATGATCTCAAGGTTTGTGAGATAATGTTACTTTTATTTAACCTTAGATTTATAATAATCACACCATTATTTACATATAATTGTTTTAATCTTTGTTTACTTTGTTTAATGTTTATTTATGAGAGAGAGAGAGAGGGAGAGAGAGAACAGAGCAGGAGCAAGGAGGGGCGGAGAGAGAGGGAGACACAAACTCTGAAGCAGGTCCTAGGCTCTGAGCTGTCAATACAGAGCCCAACACAGGGCTCGAACTCATGAACCATGAGATCATGACTTGAGTCGAAGTCCGATACTTAAATGACTGAGCCACCTAAATGCCCTTGTGAAAATTCTTTAGGCTAGACACTTAGAATTTCTCTGGTTTGTGGTAAATGTGTGGTAAATGTCAATATAAAAGTTACTTTAAAAATTGTATGCAGTACAAATATATGAATGATAGTGGGAAACATGAATATTAATAGATACCTAATAGATACACTTTATTCTAAATCTTTCTCTTTTTTCACATTACTATATCTTGCAATATTAACATGAATACAGCTTCTGAATTTTTAAAATAGCTGCACAGTGTCCCATCGAATGATTATAGCAAAGCATATTTAAACAGTCACCTATTGCAGACTATTTTTACTTTTCAATCTTTTTCTGTTACAATGAATTCTTCAGTGAATAGCCTTGTAAATCCATTTCATACATGCTCAGATATTTGTAGCATAATTTCCCAGAATTAAGGTTGTTGGGTCAAAGGGTAAATATATTTTTGGTTTGGGGCACCTGGGTGGCTCAGTCGGTTGAGTCCAGCTTCAGTTCAGGAAATGATCTCGCCGTCTGTCTGAGTTTGAGCCCTTCATCAGGCTCTCTGCTGTCAGTGCAGAGTCCGCTTCAGATCCTGTCTCTCCTTCTCTCTTGCTCCTCCCCAGCTCATTCACTCTCTCTCTCTCTCTCTCAAAATGCTTCACAAATGCAGGACACCTGGGTGTCTCAGTCGGTTACGTGTTCAACTTCAGCTCAGATCATGATCTCACAGTTTGTGGATTCAAGCCTGAGCTGGGCTCTGTGCTGACAGTTCGGAGTCTGGAGCCTGCTTCAGATTCTGTGTCTCCCTCTCTGTCTCTTCCCCTGCCCCACTCATGCTCTGTTTCTCTCACTCTCAAAAATGAATAAATATTAAAATATATATATATATTGGTTTAAAGATTATTAAATTATACACATAGTACTTCTCTTTCCTGATTGAATAGGTGCCAAAGTACTAGCACAGTGCAACAGTACGTATGTGCATATTATTAAACTTTATCTCATACATGAAACTTTACTAAAATAAGAATTAGGTATCTCACATTCACGTTTCCCACTGTCATTCTTGTTTTGAAATTGTTTGATTTATTTAATATTGAATGAGGCATATACAGATTTTAAGAAATTGTAATGAATGTCTTCCAAAAGTAAAATCACAGAGTATGAACTCCGCTGCTACAATAAGTATCTGGGGAAAACTAATTTGGCATGATGACTTCAAGTAACAGACTTCAGATACATTTTTTCCCATCAAAGTCTCACATACTTACCAGAGCACCTGTGCTGAGCAGAGTGACAAGGCCAATGAAACACTTAAAACAACCGTTTTCCACTATCTTGCGGCAGGTTTTCCTTATGTTCTGCCAAATTCTTCCTTTCTTGGATTTTCCACTAATTTGGCCAGGTGAAGATCTTCGTCTATAACCTGTCAAGAATGAAACTGCTAAGAAGAAAAATCTTGAAAATTCATGAAAAAGTAGACATCCTGAACTTTCTACCATATACCTTAGCGATTCCTTATGGAATGAAATCTAATACAAGTGCTCTCTGACTTATGAACATTTGATTTTTACCCCTGCTACTCTGACCACTGCAGTCATTGAGGAAAAAAAAAAAAAAGTTAACTTGTGAGGACAGTAGGAGGAAAGAAATTGTGAAAGGCAGAGATGACTTAGAATATCCCCTAGCCTTGTGGGGCAGAGTCTGAGAATAGAATTTATCCCCACCATTCAAATTGCTCCTCTCCCTCACATACAACATCTTCTAAATATCACATTTTGGTGCAATGCCTGAGGATTCATTCCCTGAAGATTCACCTGATATAATAAACATTCTCATATAAGTACATAGGTGGGACTTGAATGAACAACAGTTCATTCATGAACTGATAAGTATGATATTAATTATGTCAGTTAAATTGATGTCAGGTCTTAGGTGGCATGAGAATGGGGATCTTCATTGAGACTACTGAAAAAGCCCCCTGGATTACAGAGAACTTTGTGGGTAGGGGGCATGTGCATGGATTGGCCTCTACCTTCCTGTCAAGAGAGTCAGCATAAAGAAAACCCAAGATAGAGAAGACTCTGCTTAACAGGGGAGAACATGAAGAAATAGAGGTGGGTGGAGTTTAAAGTCAGCACGTTTCATTTTAGAACTTCACCTACTTTCAATTCATACATCTTTGATCAAAACAATGGAAGAAATTTTTCCTCCTTTGTCTTGAATGATACAAGTTCTATGAATTGAGCTACTGAGAGCAGGTTCTTATTTTGACTGCAGGAATTTGAGCATTTAGCAGTTACCATGCTGATGGTTTCCAGTGATTTCAAATGCTGAGAACCTGTAAATATTTGTTAATCTTTCTAGGAAATTAATTTGAATTATAAGTCATCAACAGATGTATGTTACATATCTAGTGAGTCAATCAGCTAACTGAAGCCTTACACATTTCTTAAGATTCATGTGGAATATAAAAATAAATCACCATTGCATGATATGTTTCCCTATGAAAGATATAGGATGTTTTCATATGAGTATTTTGAATATTTATTCCATGAGGCATAAAAATATACACACACACACACCCATGCCCATATACATGCATGCACATACATGCATGTACACTAATTTAATCTTTTTACCAATCTTGTGAGGTAAGTTTAATTATTATCCTCATTTTACATATTAAGAAATGAGCCTGAAAGAGGGTAAGTAAAAGCTAGTAAATGGTGGCCTGGGATTTGAACTCAGGCTGTATGATTCCAGACCCAATGCTCTTAACTACTGCGTTAAACTTCCTAGGAAATAGACCCTGCCCCTATTTTCCAAATGTTGACTTTTCTATTGAATTTCGCTGTAGGTTTCTATGAGGATTTCTTTGGGCATGTGTGCACGTGCATGTACACAAATGTTTGTGTGTGTGTGTGTGTGTGTGTGTTCCTTAGCTAAGTTAATAAACTCTCTAAAATTAAAATATATCTAATAGCATTAATTTGTTAAGAGAAATTTAGTCTAATATCAATATAATGATCAAAGGAACTTATTTTTCTCTTACCATTTTTAAGTTGTTTTGGCTTTTCACGTTCATAGACCATTTCTTCTTCAGAGATAGCAATATCGACTGTGCTGCATTCAGACGAGCTAGATTGCTTTACCTTCTGAAAAGTAAAGTCCCACCAATAAAGCTGGGATTAAAGTTTCACTGTGGTTCAAGTTTGTTTCATTTTCAGAAATAAGAAAAATTGTATACAAAAATACAACTTACAACTTGACTTTTATCAAGTTTAAAATACTGTTTAAGCTAATTTCATGATTGTCATTAAGAGGTACACATATCTCTGTGAGTTGAAGCTTTAAAAAATTAATTAAAAATTCATCGAAGCTAAAATAACTTTTAGATTCAAATGAACATTTAGTTCATAACACACTTCTCCTAAAAGATGTATAGGCTATCTCTAGTATCCAAAAGTGTTTGAGTTCCAAAGCCCTTTTGAAGTTGTTCACAAGATTTCCATATAAGCCATTTCAGCTAGATGAGCAGCATCAGAAGTAATCACCACTTGATGCTAAAGATGGGTACACAGGAGTGCATTTAGTTTGTATTGTAAAATCGAGTCCAGACATTCTTGTGTATGCCATCATATGACGGAACTGATGTGGGGTTATCTTCAAGTGAAATGAAGAAATGACACAAGGGGTAAGAGTCGGGAATAGACCTGGCAAAGTGGTACCAGCCCTATGCGGACAGGCTTTTCACAGTGATTGACCTTCTTTCTCACTCTGTCTTGACTGAAGGTCAAGACTGGATAGGATAAGGTAGCCCTGACTTTGTATATGTGGTAATAATGCATGTGTGACATGCATGGCTTTTATTTGAAATGTTTTTCTCATAATGCTTTATTTTATTTTATTTTGAAATAAATATACAATACATCATCCTTTACAATGACCAATATTCTAAGTTAATAACATATACAATTGTTTTATAATTTAAAAAATAAGATAAATGTATTAAAACATTTGGGGAAAACAGTCCTATTTCTTAAAACTTAAGGAAATATCTAAGTAAAGTATATCTAAAGGAAAATTATAAATATTTTGTCCTACTTTTCTGTCTTATGCACAGTAAGTGTCAAGGAAATATCATTAGGAAGCCTTCTTTGCTTTAGCTCTTACATAGTTGTCAGTAAGACATTTGGTGCTCAATTAAAAAATATATATCCATCAGGGTATTACTCTTAAACAAATCACTTTTATTATTTCAATTCTCATATTTTCTTTATTTCTGATGAAATAAAGGCTATAGCAACGAACTGATATGAGAGTAAACAACAAATAAGTGAAAATTATATAATGCTTGGGCATTCAATAATCAAAAATTATATACCTTATATTTATATGTTATTTTATAATTTTTACATAAACTATTTGCTGTGATTTTTCCAAACCCCTTAGTATATATTATTTAAATTTATAAGTAAATCAATTGGGATTCAAAATTATAAAAAATTTTATTACAAGATGACTTAATGGCATGAGAAAGTGACCATGATATGTTGCTACTTTATGAAAGAGTTATGACTTGATGTAAAGTGTTATGTTATTTTTCTAAAATTTATATAGTTATGTTGTAACTAAACAATGGCTGAAAGTTTAAATAGCAAAGAAAGAAAAGAATGTATCTCAGAATTATCATATCACATGTGATTTTATATTTTATTCTTTGGCTTTTGGTAGATCAGCATCTTAAAGTACTCGTGAGCTGCATAATCTGGAAAGTGACTAAAATATGTAACAAACGTATAGATAAGTGAATAAATCTATGAGTAGCTAATCAATCAATATGTCCAAATAATTATGCAGCATACATTACAACTTCTGAAACCTCAACATTTACAATCATATTTAGTGTCATCTTTCCTATACATTTTCATATCCCAGACTTTCTAATGAGATTGGCAAGAAGTTTCCTGGAGCATCTCAACATGATGTGCTGTGATAAATAACCCTTTTACCCAGAAATAGATGGTAGTCAAAGTTATAAGTGAAGATATAGAAGTGTAGCTGGAGAACAGTTTTCCCTGTTTTCTAGAAATGGTGTTAGTTAAAGGAAAATGAACCTAAAAATATTGGGCATGCTGAGGAGTGAAAATCTTTCTTTAACACAAAGATAGATGCCTTCACTAGGAGCTGGAGGGATTTTGAAGAATTACAGTCCAGCTTCTATTAGGCCAGTTTGAGAAAATACTGCAGAGCACTTGCCAAGCTGGAAGAGGTCTAGGAGACAAGATGGAGCCAGAGTTGTTTCTGGGGATCTGGAAAGTGACATTCTCTGCCCCTCCCCAGTGCCTGTGAGTGATCTGAGATGATTCCCTACTGAGGTACAAAGCAAGAAGCCCGCAGATATTGATCTCTGTCGATGTAACTTTCTATTAAATCACACCTCCTACTAAGACATTATGGTGCTTGCAAATGAAGACAATAAGAATGTTTCCAGTAGAGTGTACATTTTAGAAGCTAAGTTAAGGGCAATATCTACTCTTCTTTGAATGTGTGGGGTTATTTTGTTGTTTTTGTTGTTGCTTTGTTTTGTTTTCTTTGTCCACGGGTTGAAAAAGTTACACACTGTTCACAATTCAAACTGGTGGCTTTTCTTTATTCTTTTAGTCCAACTCAGTTTTATATGTTATAGTATATGCTGCAGAAATAAAGTGACAAATTCTGCAATTTTTGGCAAATAAGAAAGTATTTTAGCCATCCTGTAGCCCAATTTCACATTTTAAAGATGATAACACTCAGGAGAGTTTAATGTTTTATCTAATAATACACATTGATTTTGAGAACTTAGATTTCTTCAGTGTGTTTTCATCACCCTGCACTGACTGCTTAAAAATTTATAGACTTTTAGAAGTATATTTTCTAATGTTTACTAAGTGTTTACTATAGACTAGACATTGTTCTGTGCACCTTTGAGCTATTTTTCTTAGTACTATCTTCCCTAAGAAATATATACAATTTTATCTGCATTTATAGACAAGGAAACCGAAGCTTACAAAGGTTAATTAGCTTCATCAGGAGCATAAAATCAGGAGCAAGGAGTGCTTGAGCTAGGATCAAATGTGTACTTTAACTCCACAACCTCAACACCGATTCACTTTCTTATCACAATCCCATAGATCAACAGTAAGTAATCAGGATATTAAAACATCTTACCTCTTTGCTGCTCCCATCACCTGACTTGCTCTGAATCTCCTTATTATCCATATTTTCAATATCAGATTCTCCTGAAGCAATTGGTACAGTTTCTGAGACACTAGGACTGGGGATAAGTGATTGACTCTCATTTTCAGTCATTGTGTTTTTCTCTGTGCCACTGCTTTTTTCCTTATCCTTGAAGAAATCTTGGGTGTTGCTTAAATCAGAAAGGGTAGGGTCAGAAATATTCTCTTTAACATACACATCGTTTACATTGTCCATTGTCTCTTTTGAAATATTTTGTTTTTTGCATGATATTTGAGGAAACATGTAGTTTATTCCTTTCTTAATCCTTGTCATTGCACGCCGGAGATTTTGTGCATCATCATTCTCTTCAGTTGTTGGAGCCTTGTATGAACTAAATGAGCTCACCAGTGCCAGAAACAGATAAATTATCTAAATGAGGAAACAGATGAGGTTAAGTTTATCTCACTTTTTGTTTCCTTTTAAACAATAAAAAATCTTAAAAAAAAAAAAAAAGCTGACCCGAGATTTGAAAACAGAATTAGGAACCACAATGCCATTTAGGCTATTCAGCTCTTACTCATATACAGTGGGTCAGGTGCTGTGCTGAGGGTTTGTACAGTATAGCCAGAACTCATCTTAAGGTCACAACATTACATGGAATATCATTCGATTTTCTTTTATACATGAAAAAGGCAAGACTTACAGATGTCAAATATCAAAGGTCACACAGATTGAACTCAAGTCTGTTTTATTCCAGAGCGTGTTTTCCTTCACTGAGCCAGGCTGTCTCTCCCAAGGCAGGAAAATGAATCGCTACCTCAGGTGGCTGACTTCACTTCAGCACTAACCCAGGAAGATATACAATGACATCCTCATGGGTTCAGCAAATCTACAAGGCAACTCATGGAGAGAGTTCCAGTCCTAGTTCTGAAGCCTGTATCTAGCTTTCCTTGTGACATGCTAGCACAGGGTTTGGATAGGTTAATTGATTCTCTGTGGTAATAAATTTGGTCAAATAAGAAAGAGATGAGTGATGGAGGAATCATTCCTAATACTTAAGTTATTTGAACTCAAGGACAGTGTATATTTTGACTTTTATATCACTGAGAAATATGATCAAGTCATGTTTAGTTTCCAGAGAATCATTTTTATCTTGTTTATAATTTTAGGGGATAGATAATATTTTTGGATTTTAATGTTAGGGATTCAATATTGATTATCTCTTAAACTTAAAGTAATAATTTGAGGATTTTGTTTGCTTATTATTGGAAGTCTTCCCCCTCTCTTCAGATATTTGAGCTTTTAAAGATTTACTTTACTTTAGGTTTTACACATTATTTTTAAAGGGCAAAGTTTAAATGACATTAATTATGTTTGAAAAAATATATAAAATATAAATATATATAAATATATATGTATATAAATATAGATATAAATATATAAACTTACTTACAGATAGTATGGGCAGGGGCTTTATGGCCCTTGTAGGAACTACACTAGAAGCATATCTATCATTCTTAAAAGACAGTAAGTTCAGGATATAAGAAGGCAACTCCAAATATAATTTAAGGTAGTTGGTTGTTTCTTATCTTCATTTGGTTATTGGCACAGTGCGAAATAAGGAAAGGGTGTTAGGTAAAAAATTTCATGACTATATAAACTTCATATGAGCAGGAACCAAGTTTTCTCTTAAGCAGACAACTAAACTAACAAAACACTAGGCACAAAATAAGTGATTAATATTTGTTAAAGAAATTAATTATAGAATGAATAAAAGAATAGACTTTGTGCCAGGATTTGGACAAGGAAAAATTTTGCTATAACAGTTGTATTTTTAAGAGCTTATAATCTAAGATTTCTTATATCTTAAACATATCTCCCCCCACACAAAATACAGATATACATATACAGTGAAAATGTTAAAAGGTTTGAGGCACCTGGGTGGCTCAGTTGGTTAAGTGTCCAACTTTGGCTCAGGTTATGATCTCACTATTCCTGAGTTCAAGCCCCATATCAGGCTCTGTGCTCAGGCCATGCCTGGAACCTGTTTTAGGTTCTGTGTCTCCCTCTCTCTCTCTGCCCTTCGCCTGCTAACACTCTCTCTCTCAAAAATAAATAAAAATGGAAAAAAAAGTTTTTAATGTTAAAAGGCTGAAAATGAAGTTCAAATTCTCTGGATCAATGGTATAAAGATAAATTTTGAAATACTATAAAATGCTACACTGTATTGGTCAAGTGTGCTCTGAATTAAACATAGCCTAGTCTCTTAAAGGATTAAAAAGAAAAAACGGGATGTGTAAATGACCAAAACTATAGAGGATTAACTACCTCTTCTAATTTGAGCATTAATAAAGAAGGAAAGGGGAAACAGATTATATTATATAAACTTAGAGTGACTTTGTTCTAGTCACAGTGTTTTTATAAAGAGATTCAAAACATATTTCTTATTTTTGTGTTAAATAATAAAATATGAAATAATGTATATAAAACCAAACATTCAAATGTCTCCCCTGAAATTTGCCCTCTCCTTTACCTCAATGATGCCTATCTATTGGGTAAGAATTGAACAATTTATCAAAATAAAGTAATATGGAATAGAAAGAAAATTCATCATTTACCTAAGTATTTTTCAAGTACTTTTCAAGAATTTTCCAAGAAATTTTCAAGTACAAGTAATTATGGTTAGTAATTTAAGAAATTCAACATGGGGGCGCCTGGGTGGCTCAGTCAGTTGAGCGTCTGACTTCGCCTCAGGTCATGATCTCACAGTCTGTCAGCTCAAGCCCTGAGTCGGGCTCTGTGCTGACAGCTCAGAACCTGGAGCCCCCTTCGGATTCTGTGTTTCCCTCTCTTTCTGCCTCTCTCCCACTCACACTCCATCTCTCTCTCTCTCTCAAAAATAAATAAACATTAAAAAAATTTAAAAAAAGAAATTCAACATGTATAAAGTTTCTATTTTAATATTATTCAAATTGTATCTTAACATATATTTAATTGGAGAATATGTAAATATACATGGAATAACGTGTTTATCATCAATGTTTTATTTTTAAAAAGCAACTGAATTTTATATATTCTATTTCTTTTCTTTTTATGTTTCTATCCCTCATTGTTTGGTTTATGTAACCTTAGCTAGATACCATAATTCACTTAGTGGCAACTACTTAAATTGCAGGTGAAATACCTGGAAGGTTTGCCGAACTGAAACTTCTAAATAATGTTTAATTAACAAAATTCTACAGATGTGGGAGGTACAATTTTCTAGAGCTTAAACAAAGTAAAACAAACATTTCTAAATATTATAGAGTGCTAGCTATTTTTATTTAACTTAAATAACCCTATAAGGCAAAAATTATTGTTATGTTCATTGTTCTATTAGATATTATGAGGTTTAAAGAGGCAGTGTCATATAACAAAGGCATTTAATCAGTAAATAATAAAACTGTAATGTGAACCCATGTTTACTTGGATCTAAACTCTAGTTTTTTACAACTCAACATTGCATAAAACTATTTAAAACTACTTAAATACTTGTTTTTGTTTATGATCATGTTTTAAGGTTCCACTGAAGACTGAATTACCACTGGAATTATATTAGGCAAACATAAAATTAAGTTTTAAAATGGGAAATTCCTTCTTTTTATACCAATGCTGCATTTTGGTGTGAAATTACAATACTGTAATGTAATGAGTTGGAAGTATGTGGCGGGGGGAAATCTACAACCTTACAGATTCTCTCCTTGCATTTTTTCCCCTTGTATTTCCTCTAGAGTTGTTATCATGGTGTTCCACACATGGATGACCGTTGAAAAAAATGAAGCTTAAAAGATTCAGCAAACCAAGCAATATAATGACCAATTAATTGGAAATGGTGGTTCATGTAGCTCCATTTTATTTTGAAATCCCTCTGCCCTTTGACATCAAGTTTCTGATCAGTAGGAATAAGAAAAATAAGAAACAGAGTGGAATTCAAAAACAAAGAAGCAGAAATGCACTTATATAATTGCCTCCGCATTTCTGCTTCTTTGCTTTTGAACTGTGTGTGTGTGTGTGTGTGTGCACGCGCGCACACGCGTGTGTGTATGTGTGTGTGTTGTTTATCTCAATAGCCATCAACCATAGCCATTGATTCCAAAATGGAATAGGAACTTATATTTCATTTGGGAAAATCACCCTTATCTTATTATTAGTTGTATGATTTGTGTTTGGAGTGATGCCAACTCTAGCTCCACAAGAGGGTTCTGAGTAGCTGATAATAATATATGTTAATATATTCCACACTCTGCACAACAAATAATTGAGATTGGTTCACAAATGGACATGTGACTCAGAGCTAATGAGATAATAGGAGAGATTTGCTGTGACTTGTAGAAAAGAAACAGGAATTTCTCTTCTATTAGACTTAATGTGCTATGAACACCTGAAGCTTTAGAAGGCTGCAGCCATCTTGATAAAATAGAGGCTACTACCAGCTAGGGCAAACAGAACACAGATCTGAGATATACACATGTCTGTCTATAATGATCTCTTTTTTTAACATATTGGCCATACCACAACTACAGTGAAATCTGTCTTTGACATTTTGAGTTATGCATGCTGATATATATGCTGATTTTTGTTTTAGCCAGGTAACAGCGTTATGTCACTGAGAGTTGAAAGTGTACTGATTAGCTACAAAAGCTGCGTCATTAAAGTATTTTTACATGTTGGGCCCTGTTCTAGGCTTTGATCATATAGAGAAAAGTCATGATCCTTCCCTTTGCGGAGCTTACAGTTTAATAAGGAAGGTAGACAAGTACATCAACAATTAAACAGAATGCCAGCAGTGATAAGTGGATGACAGAGGTTATGCCCAAGGGGAAACAGAAGCAGTGAGGAAGGTATTGATAGACAAAGTGGAGTCTAACCTGTGATTTTTTTCAGTCTTTTGAAAAATGTATTTGATTTCTATGACTTATGAATAAAAAGCATATACTGAGTCATTTTTTTCCTTGTAAGAACAATTTTCTTTTATAATTCATTCCTTTTTCT
Source organism: Cryptoprocta ferox (assembly GCA_028646485.1). Taxonomy (NCBI): domain Eukaryota; kingdom Metazoa; phylum Chordata; class Mammalia; order Carnivora; family Eupleridae; genus Cryptoprocta; species Cryptoprocta ferox. Next base: position 44,444,733 of record CM053578.1, read on the forward strand.
TAGAAGAAGTGAAAGCTACTTCCTCAATTCTTGTAACACCACTTAAATTACTGGGAATTTAAAAGTCATAGCTTTCCCGCTTCGCTAATGTACAATAGTTTTATAAGCCAGTGATTTTCAAACTTCACTGCACAATTTAATCCAATAAAAAATTTTTAAAAATCCTGATGACTGGGCTCTGTCCATATACCAATAAAATCAGAATCTATGGGAATGGATCCAAGGCATTATTATATTTTTATTACTTCCCCAGGTAATTCCAATGTGCAACCTAGTTTGACAACCAGTGTTACATTTAAAAGCTTCTTAAAGTTTAATGTGCATATAAATCATCCGGGGATATTGTTAAACTGCAAATTCCCCTTCCATAGTTCTGGGATGCCAATGCTACTTGAGTAGCAAGGTTATAGTTCAGGGCTATCCAGCAGAAATATGTTGCATGTCACATATGTAACTTTCTAGTGGCCACATCAAATGCATCAACAAAAAACAGAGGTTAATTTTACTAGCATTTTATTTAGTTAAATATATCAAAAATATTATCATTTTAAAATTCATTCATAACCATAAAATAATTGATGTTCTCTTTTGGGGGTAATACTTCAAATCCAGTGGATATTTGACTCTTTTAGCACATCTCTAATTGGGCCACTTGTATTTCCACAGTCACATATGGCTAGAGGCTACCATATTGTACAACACAGTTATAGACCAATGGATCCCATAAATTCACATCATGAAAATACTAAACTACATTACACAAGCTTTTCAAGGAAAATTTAAAAGCATGGATTACTTACCAATAAATTTCCAATTAAAATGACCATCATGTAAAAAGGAATACAACCGAATTGGCCTGCAACCTTAAGGCAATCCCATAAAGTCTCTATCCATTCTCCACAGAGAATTCGGAGCACATTCAGGAAGGAGTGGAAGAAGTCATGCATGTGCCAGTGTGGGAGTTGACAGTCTTTGTCTATGTTGCAGACACATTCTTTGTAACTCCTACCGAACAGCTTCAGGCCAACCACAGCAGAAAAGAACATGAATGTGAACAACAGCAGCACCAAGTCTTTCAGGGCCACCAGTGAATTACTCATAATCAGCATCAGAATCTTAAATGTTGGCCAGTATTTTCCCAGCTTGACAATTCTCAACTAATACAGCAATGGAAGAAACAACAAAAATAAACAACAAAAAACCCATCACTATTATGATGTACATTTAAAATTTTATCAGCATTACACATATACACATATATTGTCTTTAATGTAACATTCAGTTTTGAACATTATTAATACTAACCGCTGAGCATTATTAATACTAACCATCGTTACACAATTCTTAATATGTGACACATATTCTGTATTTTTTACACTAAGTCCATATGTATCTTCTTCTATTGATCTGCCAATTTCCATTCAATATTATGCCGTTATAATTACTCTAGTTTTATGTTTTAATATCTTTTGGGGCAACTATCCATTCTTGGTTTTGCTTTTCACAGTACACTGGAAATTCTCCCACATTCTGACATATAGATGATACTGAAAAAGTCTGTCAGGTCCCATTGACTTCCACTGAAGTTTCTATTATGTATTTTATTTTAAAGTAACATACCAAAGACCAAACACAGATTTAGGTTTAGTCTGAATATTTCTCTTCTTTACACTAGATTTTTTGTTCCTATTGAAATGCACAGGATTACCTTAACAGTTTTGGCCACCCTATTACAGTGAATTTAGTCATCTAAAACCCAAGTATCACCGGGGCATCTGGGTGGCTCAGTCAGTTAAGCATCCAACTTCAGCTCAGGTAATGATCTCAAGGTTCTTGGGTTTGAGTCCTGCATTTGGCTCTGTGCTGACAGCTGAGAGCCTGGAGCCTAATTCAGATTCTGTGTCTCCCTTTATCTCTCTGCCTCTCCCCATCTTGTACTCTGTCTCTCTTTCGCTCAAAAATAAATAAACATGAAAAAAATTTTAAACTAAATATCATTTTTACATATGCTATACCTTCCCCAATTTTTTCCAGTAAATAGTTGGCTTCATGGAGTCAAGAGTAGGACTTCACATTTATCCATGTAAAACTGAACCATTTATATTTAGTCTATCTTAGACTTTCAGATATTTTGACTCTATCTTTTATCATATTCTTTATTTCAGTCTTGTTTCATCCATAAATTTGAGAGCTACATCTTGTATATGTTTCTCTTACTCATTAGAAAAGTCTATGGAGTACTTAAGACAGGGTTCTGAAGAATTATTTCGATAATATCAAGTCTACTTAGTTGTTCTTTATTCCTGCTATATCCCTTCAACTTCTTACTAGAATGTGACAATATATTACTTATCAAGTACTTAACATCTCCATATGTACTCTTCTAATAACATTTATTTCCTTGCCTAGTTTTCTGATTCTTACTACCACCCTACATTTCAGGCATATACAGATTCTGACTTAATTTTTATAGTAACATTCTGCTGGCCTGACTGATATTTTATAAAGTTTTATACAGTACATTTAGAAATACTCACCTGATTCCAGTTCCTTAGTCATACATTGGCATTCAGCTCCTTGGACTCCACATTATTTTGCTCCTCACAACTGACCAGTAACCCTGGCCCTGCTTCCTAAAACCATACCTCAAATTTGCTACCTATATGGCTTATTTTCTTTGATGTTTTGGTCAAATAACAGCATTGGAAACTGCTTACTCTTCCTGGGGCACTTCCTAAGCTCTTTATATATAGATCAATTCATTTATTACTACAAATGTCCCAGTAGGATAGGTATTACTATTCTTCCCATGTTGTACCTGAGGAAGCTGAGATAAATTTTCATAAAATAAAATTTAGATATTGGATTCTACTTACCACTCTGAATATTTTTAAAAGAGCCATTCCATTAACATTGGCTAGATAAAATTCTGCTAAACCATGGAACACAATCAGGCTATCAAAAATGTTCCAACCTACTTTGAAATACCCATATGGATGCATTGCAATTATTTTCAAAATCATTTCTGCTGTGAAAATTCCAGTAAAAATCTAAACAAAAAGAAAACACATGGATGAGAATATGATTCCAATAACACCATCAGAACTCACATACACAGAAACTGTAAGTTTCCACTGTCACATTCTTCACAGTTACTCTGTCAAGATCTGATTAGTTTTGGAGTCTGTATTATAAGGATAGACTCTGGGGCACCTGGGTGGCTCAGTCAGTTAAGCATCTGATTCCTGGTTTTGGCTCAGATCACAATCTCATGGTTCATGGAATCAAGCTCCACATCGGGCTTTGTGCTGACAGCACAGAGCCTGCTTGAGATTCTCTCTCTCTCTCTCTCTCTCTCTCTCTCTCTCTGTCTGCCCCTCCTCTGCTTGGGCTTTCTGTCTCTGTCTCCCAAATAAATAAACATAAAAATAAAAAAATAAGGATAGACTCCAACATTTCACTTAACAATCTAATGTCAAACATTGCCTACAAAATCTTCAATTATTTAATAAAAGCTGTCCCGAAAGACAACAAAAGAATATTTAGAGATAAAAATCTTTTCATTTTGAATAATTTATTTTGGGATATGGAGTACATATTAAGATATTTAATTTTTTAAACTGTAAAAGGATTTAAAAAGTACCTATGTGAAGCAGGAAAAAAAAACAGAGTAAACCTATGAAAACTGTCTCTTGAAAACTATATGGGCAGAAATAACTAAACTTCTGTAGTGCCAGTACCACAGATGTATAATTCAAACAGGTAGCAGTTTGACGATTTGTACTAGTACCAAGCAACAAACAACAACCATAAAAGTAAAGAATATTAAACACTGTATATTTCCTTGAATGTGACTTGTTTTAAAATATTACATTTTTTTTAAATGTTTAATCATTTTTGAGAGATAGAAACAGAGCATGAGCAGGGGAGGGGCACAGAGAGAGAGAGAGAGATTCAGAATCTGAAGCCGGCTCCAGGCTCTTTGCCGACACGGGGCTCAAACTCACGAACTGTGAGATCATGACCTGAGCCAGAATCGGACACTTAACCGACTGAGCCACCCAGGCGCCCCGAATGTGACTTGTTTTTAAACTCAGAGAAATCTGTTTTGGTTTATGCATCGTATGGATAAAAGAAGGACAAATGACTATCGACAATACGTTGACAAAAGGATAAGTTCCTATCTGAGGCAAAGACAAGTAGCTAAAGCAGACAAGGCAGGTACAGTTGTAGTCAGGATTCAGAATTCAGGTGTCTGTGAGGAATATGTATTTGTTATTGCACCTTTGCCCTGCTCCGAACTGTGGAGGTATGGGTACCAAGGGAGGGTATATTTGGGATGGGAGAGGAAATAATTTCCATTTAACCTAACTGCCAAGCAACTGACTAGAATCACAAACTTAAATGGCAGAGTTTTAAACCTTAGCTATAAACCTTTCAATGATAAGAACACTTACAAATCAGGGCTGGAGGTGGTGGATTGTGGAAGAATGAACGTAATACATCATCTAATATGCATATAATGCATTTGCAACATATAGTTACAAAATAAAATAATGAGGATAATGATGACTAAAGAGAAGTTGAAACTGCAAATGAAAATAATGTACAAGAGCCTTACCAGGTTTCCAATGTTGAGAACATTGTTGGTTTCTTCACTCATTGGATAACATTCCAAGGCCAAAAAACACATGTTTAGAATTATGCATATAGTAAGGGCAAGATCAGTAAACGGGTCCATTATAATCATATGTGTAAACTCTTTCAATTTTAACCAACAGGGAGAACAATTCCAGATCAATAAAGTTTTAGCAAATCTATACCAACACAATGGACATCTCTTCCTGGATTTTTTAAGTTCTGAAATAAAGAATAAAAAAGTTAAACTTTAGCAAATTGTTGTTTTAGTTCTATCTAATAAAATATTTTGACTTTTGTATGCAAAGAGATGTTTAAAAGTAGACTTCTGATTTGGAATTAGCAAATAGAAATATTTTGTACTAATAAAAAGCAGAGCAAAGTCCATTTCCTCTATTTTTTAATGGTTGGTGAGTTAGATTAATGAAAGGAGACACACTGTTTATTAGAAGCAAAACCTAGGAGTTTCAAGAAAACAAACATGGAATATAGTTGAGAGTATTATGATTTATAATTTCTAGATTTATAATACTTTATAAAATAATGCCTTTTAATATTGTCCATGATAATGAGTTACGGCTTATGTATTAAAAAAGCAGAGACAATACAAAAAAGGATCTTAATATATTATTGTTATATACTCCATCTTCTATTTGTAGTTAGGGGTTAATACTTCCATATTGTTTTCAATGTTAAAGAAAATTTCTTAGCACTCTTTGGTAACTCTTTCCAATATTTAAAATACCATGCTTATGGAATTGCTCACTTTAATATTCTCATGTCATTCCTTAAATTTTTCTTATCATCTAAAATTCTGAAGAATTGCAGGATTTCTTTAAAGTGAATCTTATGAATATACCTTTCAGGGTATCTAAGTATTTTTTACTTTACCTTCTTCATGTCTGATAGTAGCAGTAGAATCATCCAACATATTCAAAGAAGTGATCATAGAAGTTGGTGATCTGTTCTTCATTTCTATCTGTGTGGTCTTAGTCTAAAAAGAAATTAGATGAGTCTAATTCTGGCTTCTCCCTGTTGTAGATACACAGCTATAACTATAAGAAGGTTTATAACCTTCTTTAAAACATTGATTCTTACCTCCAGAAATCTTTTTGGGTTCCATTATTTGCTACTCTTCACACTACAGGCAGTATTAAACTGACTTAGGATTATTTGGGTAATGAATGTGTATAACTTGCAACTCAACAAAATCATTTTATACTATAAGGTCAATTATAAAAGGAGGAAATCAGAGAATATTAGTTGTATTACCCATTTTTGACAAACCATTCAGCATGTACTTTATAGGGTTATTGCAAAATATCCAGTTGGCAAACATCCTGAAACAGTATTTCTCTAACACCTTACATTTTTCTTTAAGGGTATTTTAAAACTTTATAAACTCCCTTGATAAAATAAAAAAATATTTGGTTTTGTGATAATGAAATAATCTTAAATAGTATCAGGTAAAAGAATAATTTGGCTAGAACATATATGATAATTCCATAAAGGAATCACTTCTTTCTGTCTCTCATGTCTCTTGAATAATGGCTTTAAGATACTCTGTTTTGCTGATGTAGTTATACAGAGTTCAATAGAAGCCTTGCATTGGAAATACACTTTTAGGGGGAACCTGGGTGGCTCAGTCGGTTGAGCATCTGATTTGGAGTTCAAGCCCCACATGGGCACTGTGCTGACAGCTCAGAGCCTGGAGTCTGTTTCAAATTCTGTCTCCCTCTCTCTTTGCCCCTCCCCCACTCGCTCTCTCTCTTTCTCTCACACACACACTCTCTCTCCCTCTCTGTCTCAAAAATAAACATAAAATTTTTTTTAAATAAAAAAAGGAAATATACTCCTAGGGTTTGATGTAGATGTAGATGTTACAAGTTTGTAGTTATCACAAATAGAACCCCAGATGTTTCTAGTGACGATGTATAAAATTTATATTTGAATTTAAACTCTAAGAAACTGACAATGGGTAGGTAATATTACACCACAGAGTTCCCTACAGTTTTTACATTTAGCAACACAAGAATGATACTATTTGTATGTTTGTTAACTTGGTAGGTAGGTGCGGCTAAATAGGTGAAATAAAAAGTAAATAAATTTGAAAAGGCAAGCCTGCTCTGGAACAGAGGTAACTGGCATGGGGCTGCTGCTGCACTAACACTGCAGCAAACAGTGGCTCATTGATAGCCGATACCCAGCACACTCCGCTTGGCAAGTTCTGCTGTGGTCTATCTGAGGCGGCATCACAGATATCAAGGAAATCATCATATTCATCTCATTCAGTATCAGTCAAGCTCCCTTGAATTTCATAAATACTAGAGTCAGAGGACGTGAAAACCAACTCTACTTCATACTGATTCCATCAGGAAAATGACAGATTCTGCAGGTCTCCAGATCTCTATTCCCTCACTATTTGTTTTAATTGAAAAAGAAAGCTAAAAACCCAGGATGTGACATTAGTTTATTTACTTAAACTATACTTACTCAGAAAGCATTTTTTGACCGACTTACAAGATTACATAAAATATAAGTTGTAATTTATACAATTTCAAATTTTGATGAGTCAAAAAACAGTAGAGGCATAATTGCTTTGTTATTAAGGTCTAACAGAGATTTCCAGGTATATCTTCATAAAGATGATACTTTGTGATAGAGTAAATAATACTTCCTGCTGTTATTAATAGAGAGGAATTGCTTCTCATAAAGATGTTTTTGATAATGACAATGTCTGATGGAATCACCTCAAGAAGTAATTCAGTAAAGATAATCATCTGTGTGGGGTGGGTAGAGTGAGGAGGAGAGTAATAATGTTATTGTGATATAATCAACGTTCAATTTTCTACTTCTTTGGCTTGGACTGTGGATATGTTTAAAATTTTAAAAAGATTTTAAGTTTATTTATTTATTCTTGGAGAGACAGAAAGCATAAGCAGGGGAGGGACAGAAAGGGAGAATGAGAATCCCAAGTAGACTACGTGCTGTCAGCAGAGTCAGACGCAGGGCTCAAACTCAGGAAAGTGTGAGATCATGACCTGAGCCAAAACCAAGAGTCGGACACTCAACTAAATGAGCAACCCAGGCACCCCGAACTGTGGATATATTTTAGAATATAAAATGAATAAACCACAAATCAGTTTAGTAATTTATTTACTTCAGTGGAGCTTCTTAAAAGTATTGAATGAATGCCAATAACTAAGGATATGACCATTTTATAATGCAAATTGAGAAGACCATGACTCAGTAATCTTTTTGGAAGCTAATAATGGCATATCCGAAGTTAAAATTAGTCTGCAAAAAGGGTTAGGATTCTTGTTATCACAGCTGGTTTAAATTTTCTCTGGAGAGTAGGTATGAATAAGGAGGAATCCAGTCATATTTCTAGTACTTAGCAGCAAACAGCTGCAGTATTCTTCTTGGGCTCAGACTTGCTCTCCCTACTGCAGCCAGACACACTGGCCTTTTTAATCTTGATTCACTATATTCCCTCCCCACGTAGCATGGACTCATTTTCAGGTCTCAGTTCCAATGTTGGTTTCCCATTAGAAACCTTTCCTTGGGGCACCTGGGTGACTCAGTCCGTTAAGCATCCGACTTCAGTTCTGATCATGATCTCATGGTTCGTGGGTTCAAGCCCCACTTTGGGCTTTGTGCTGACAGTTCAGAGCCTGGAGCTTGCTTCGGATTCTGTGTGTCTCTCTCTGCCCCTCCCCAGCTCGTGCTCTCTCTGTCTCTCAAAATAAATAAACATTTAAAAAAAAGAAATGTTTTCTTACCAGGGAAATCCTTTTATTATAGGCTCTCAAGGCATCAGGTTTCTCACTTTTATAGCACTCACCATAGTTTCATTTACTTTTTTTAGTAGCAAATAATACCAGGTAGTGAATTACCAGGTACCCAATATCTAACCTTAACAATTAATATCATTATATTCTTCATTTCTCATGTATTACTTACCCTGCTTTATTTAAAATATTTCAGAAAATATATGTCAGACATCATATAATTTTCAGAATTATATGAAATTCTTTTAAAAAACATAATTGTAATATTAGGATCACAATCAGAAAATTAGTAATTCCTTAATATTATCCAATACTCAGACCATGCTCAATTTTCTTTCATTGCTCAGAAACATATTATAGTTGGTTCCAATCAAAATACAAAAAAGTTCGCAGGTTTATTGATTATCTCATGCCTTTATTTTTTCTAATCTTATTTGTTGACAATAATGGATCACTTACAACTATAGAATTTCCACATTCTAGATTTGGCAGATTGTGTCCTTTTAGTGTAATTTAAATGTGTTCTTCTCTCTCCTATAGTCTCTAGAGAAAGACAGTTAGATCTAGAGGCTTACTAGACTTAGCTCAGATTATGGCAAGAACATATTTTATGTGGTGTTTTATGTCTCCTGTTTCATAACATCAGGAAACACATAATGTCTGGTGGTCTTAGAGGTACAATTTTGTGTTTAGGATAATATTATAGTCTATCTCCCCATTAGACCATTAGCTGCATGAAGATAGATGCTATATTTATACTTGTTAACATTTTAAAATATCTAATGCTTAGTACAATGCTTAGCATATAGTTAATTGTCAATAATGTTTGATGATGAGTTATAAGGGTGACATTTTAGATGGGCAAATATTTTTGAAAATATTTATATTCCTACAGTTGTATATATCTGATTCTCTTCTGGAGGTTTTGCCAGTGACTGTCAATTCTTAAGAAAGTTTCAGCTGCAAACTGGGTAATTGTTGGAATAATATAGTTTCAACATTGAGCCTCCAGAAAAATAAAGTGGTGGAAAAAGAAGTCAAATGTGGAGAAATCAGGCATCAATAAATACAGGTCAAATTTTGTAACTGGAACTCCTCAATAAAGATTACATTTGAGGATTCATGAAGATGCTTATCATATGTGTGGAACATAGCTGACACTCAACAATATATACTATCATCATCATCATCATCTTCACCATCATCATCATTATTTTAATTACCCCTAAAAGAGGGGTATAGTCAAAGACTTAAGAATTTTATGTTGATGGAGTATTCTCCAATATGTACCTATGTACCTTCTTGTGTATATTCTAAGCCATGGCAAGTGTTTTACAAAAATTTATTTCATTTGAATCTCACAATAACCTATGAGACAGATACTAAAATTATACACATCTTACAGATAAAGAAGTTCAGAAAGGTTAATTGGCAAATATCATACATCTATTAAGCAGCTAACATAGACTGAAATCTATTAGCTATTTGACTGTGCTTTTAGCTAAGATGATCTACTGCTTTCCTGTAATGTGAGAATATGAAATATTTCAATAATTCCAAAATTGGAATTAGGATCTGATTAGTCTTAAATCAGATCAGTCACCTAAAGGGTCTTCAGTATGTGTCATTTTAAATTCTTCTCTTTCTAGTATTTTCTTGTGTATAAACAAAGAAAGGAAAAGAAAGTACATCTTGTGAAAATGACCTTTGCTTTTACTTCCCAAAAACCTTTTTCATAACAAAATGTTCTAGTACTCTTCCAGGAAAAGATATCCTTTACAATTGAAAGATTTTAATTAAAACCAGAAAGGCTTTATGCGATCCAAAACAGTCAAATGAATGGAGATATTAAGAAACTGGGAAATAATTCAAGTTCTTCCTAAGCAGAGTTAATAGGGCATCTCATCTTGGGATAAGAGAATATTGTGCTCTTGGATACATTTGTGGGTAACCCTTGACATTTGAAATACCACTTTGAAACAAATTATACATTCAACATATCATTCAGACCATCATCATTCAATCAGAAGGACCCCACACTCATTTCTAGAGACAAAAATCTTTTGTAATTTTTCTGTGGCTTCCTCATGGGTGATATAATAGCTACACTCAATAGCCTCTCTTTATACATGTTTTCTTCATGCTGTTTATAATTGCTTCTTGTTTCAATGGTATGCATGTTATGAGCCATGTAAACATAGTATCTATCAATAACTTTTAATTTGATATGATCCTACATTATGTTATTCAGATCCCATATTTTTGGTAGAATGACTTTTCTAGAGCTTCTTCATTGATGATGACTACATAAAGAGTTACATATGTAGGGAAGTTAACAATTTACCCTTTTGACCCAGATGTTACCTTTGGTATTAATGAGCCTCTTAGCCAGCCTTACTGCACATGCCACTTAGTGCCAGAATGTATCTTGGCTCTTTGCTTTTCCCCATCTCTGTTTATTCTCTTCATATGATAGAGTCTCAGTATAGCTCCTTTCTATCCTTTGTCGGCTCCCTCAATCTGTCCTTTTACCATTGATATTCTTTTTCTAGTGTAGACAACATTTATTAGCAGGTGTTAAGGGTGCAAAATAGTAACAAATCTAAAGGAATGGAAAAGGACACAGGGCATGTTTCCCCTCACCCAAGTGGGGCCCTATATAACCAGCTACTCTGGTCAAGAACACTCAACTTTACTGTAGCCAGTGTGGGCCCAGCACCCTCCAAAGACCAAGCTCCCAGGAAAGAGGGTTCTGCACAACACAGGGGAAGGGAGCAACACCTGGATGAGGCATGGGTTGTACCCTACCCCAGACCACTGGATCCTGCCCACCATATACCTCAACAGCTCTGGGTATGGGGTGTTCGGAGACTGGGCTAAACCTAACCCTCTCCAACTTAGAAAGTGGTGTGAGATTGCCAGGTCCTACTGAACATAAGAAAGCTACTTCTGGTTGCTTCCCTGGGTCCTGGTCCTTTTAGTATGCTTACGGCACAATTTAGATTTTTAAACATCATTTTATAACTTCTTTAGTGCTACTTCTGTCAATACTTTCAGATTCATAAATTGAATCTTTTGCTATGAGACTAAATAATCTGAAAATATACTTAAACACAACACTAAAATAATTGAAAATTGGAGTAAAACCTTATTAAGTTTTACTAATTGTGGATTTAATTATTTCATGGAGAAAATAACTCTGTATATCAAAATGCATAGTGCATTTCCTCTTGAAAGAGCTAGAAAGCCAGCCAAGTGCATGTTTTTCTCTTTTTACAACTTCAAGACTGTGCTTTTAGTCCATGCTTTGAGTACTTCATGATTTCTAAATTATGGGAGGCATTATCACTATTGAGTTCAAGACTGAGATTTTCTGGTTAATTCTGATGTGTTATCTGAGCAAGCTTAAATTAATTAACTAAACCCACATAAAAAGAAGTCAAGTTTGAAAAATAATATATCCATACTTTTCAGCAGTAGCAATACATATTCTGGAACAAAAAAATTTCTGTCTTAAAGAAATATTTAAAGATGTTGGTCACTCTTACCACAGTACACTCAGGAAATAATGTTATGTAGCAAAAGTGAGCCCATTTATGATCACTTTAGATCTTTTTATCACATACAATGCACAGATACTTAGCACCTAGTAGGAAGCAATATACTCCAAGATCTTGAGATAACTCAAATTCTGTGATTCTATGAAGCAGTCAGAGAAATTGATACCTCAGCTGCTTTGTCTCCTTCTTGAAGTTCTTTTATAGTCTGCTGACATTGTGGCTCAGACTTCTCAGATTTTTCAGCAGCTTTCTGCTTTTCTTCTTCACAGGACATAGCAAGTGTGCCCAAGAACAAACTTGCTATATAAAAAGTAAACCAAAAGCTTATCACAACAAAAAATATCATGTAGACCTTCCCAGAAGCGTACAGGATCTAAGGAGAGTTGGAAAACAGGAAAAAAGAGGGAAATGTTATTTGTCTTCCTATAATCTCCTATTTTAAAATGAAAAATGAAATTTTGTTATGAAAATAATTTAGTTGTGAGTAGAATGTAATCACAAGACAGTTTTACTGGCTTTACCTGGAGAAATAAGAGAAAAGTTCTTTAACTTTAGATATATATGTAAGGTACAGAATACATGATATAAAACCAAAGACAGAATTTAGTAATTTAATTAAGTTAGGGTGAGCATCTGGTGTTTATATCTTCACTAACAGAGAAAATATATTGGAAGGAAAAAATTGTCATCTCTCAATAAAGAAAGCTGGATGGTCTGAATTTTAAAGACTAATTCCTTTATAGTATAATCATTAAATATATGGAGCTTAATAAAATCATAGAATGAATGTTTAGATTTTAGTTTCTTCTGATCATTACTTTATGGAAGTATCATAATAAGGTACAATCTCAGGTCTACTCAAAGAGGTGGAGAAAAGGGATATTACTCTACCTGTTACAAAACCTTTGGTGAAGAACATTTAGACAAATCACATGGGAAAATCATATAATTCACTTATTTGAAATCATTTATGGATAGGAAAAAAACCCCAAAATTTTAGATTTCAAAAGTGAGCATTGACTAGCTTTTATTTCATAATAATTATATAAGTTAGATGAGAGAATTTAAAAATTTAGAAATTATAAGTAATTTATAGAGTCCACTATATAAGTCATACAGGCTACTGATTTATCATCATTGAGTAAAACTATATAAACAAAACCCAAAAGAAGCCTGGATGAGAATAGTTTTAATTTTTAAGCATCCACTTGAATCAATAGGTAAGTATTATTTACATAAAATATTATATTGATATAACAAGAGTTAAAAATGTTTACAGATCAGTATGTCCCAACATTTAATCAAAAATGATTATATATTAAACTATAGTACATTTATCTTTAAAAGTTTTTTTTAATAAACTTTTTTCACCAGTGAGTCACCTATTTAGGATTTGGTTACATATTTTTCCCACTGAACTAGCTATCATTTACATTCAGGAGTCAGTAATGGAGATTATGGTATATACTGCAGGCCATACACATTAATAAATACTTTATTTTCTCATTAATTCTGTGCAATACACTTATGTGGCATTTACTATTATTTCCAGTATGCATAAGAAATATGAAAATGAGGCAAAATGACTTGTCAAAGATCTCACAGCTATGGACGAATGCCTAAATCCAAAGCTTTTGCTCTTTCCACCATTTGAAACTGGGATAAAAGTATAAATTCTTATTATGATGGAAAAGTATACAGATTCTAGTTCTACTATATTTTAGTTTGGAATTGGGCTAATTACAGCATCCAAAGCATAGGTTTGTTATGAAAATCAAATGAAATAGTACATGTGAAGATGCACATAGACATAGACTATGTGAAGATGCAGTAAATGTTAACTACTGTTAAACATAGTGTTATGTTTAAGTCCATGAGGACTGACATTTGTTTTGTTCATTTCTGTACCCATGGTGTATCAAAGAGTGCTTGGATCAAATAAATATCTGATGAATGAACAGAGAATTGTATTCTTCAAAACATGAGCTGTTTTCTTTGGGGATAGGAGCTGAATTTCCCTAGCCATGGTCAATTTGGTTTGGGGTAAAGCTGAGAGTAAATATCCGGTCCAAATCAAAGCAAACCTTATCCATATTACTCAATAGAGTGCAATATTGATGAAAGTACTATGTGGACTCCACCAGGGTACTCCCAGACTAATTTTTCATTTCACTGGCTGTGGAAAGCATTTCCTTTAGAATAATACTAACAAAATTAGAAAACCTACTTTGAGCCATAACCAAAAGAGATGAAACATTTATTATTATATAAAGTGATACAATCTGTAAGTATTCAGTTATATTTATTTATTTATATATTTGTTAAAATTTCATCAAGCGTTTCTGTGTGTTTGATGTGGAGACATAAAAATTAAAACAAGACAAAATACTTCTTTTTAGGTTGTATATCTCCTAACAACTGGGGGGAGATACCGTTGAACAAGCAATTAAAGTACCCACAATTAGAGGCAATTATAGGGTGCCATGGAATTCTGGTGTAGGATTTGCCTGGCTCAGAAAGGAGGAATTGGGGAAAAGCTCAAGATTTCTTTTGGCTTTGAGATATGAATTTAAGGCATGAGACCGAATATAGAAAGAAACTTGAATTTAGGCTGAGGGTACAACATACATTGAAACAAGACATTATGGGGAAAAGCTCACTTGGGAAACAGCAAGCATTTTTTACACTCACGTAAAACAGAGAGTACGTATTGAGATATTGTTAGGAAATAAATCTGGAAAAGTATGCAGAAACAAGACCTTAAAGGTCACCACAGGCCATGCATTTGGACTTTGAATTTCATCTCATAGGAATGTGAAAACCTCTGAAGGATTTTTAGAAGTAGGATAATACAATAAGATTATTTCAGAAATGAAAAGTTCCTAGTGTTATGGAGGAGGCATTGATACTTGTCAAAAAGTTTGGAAAATAACAATATACTCACCTTACAAAATTAGAAAAATATAATTACATTTTAAAAAGTCATTTTAATATTTTCATGTATTTCTTTTACTAGAAATATAATTGTGCTGCATATGTGATTGGTTTTACTTGATTTTCATTTAATAACATAACACAACAAGAACCTTTGTGCTAAAAGTCCTATCACTATTAATGACCTGTACACATACACACACCATAATTTATCTATATAGCCATAAAAAGTAGGGGCTGTATGTGCTCTTTAAAAAAAGAGTGTTCTCCTTCAGCTGTAAGTACTTTGGAAATTTAAAGTAATTTATTTATTTTACCTAATATACTTCGATATTAACTATGCTGCTAAGTGAACATTGCATATTCTACTGTGATGAAACTTCTCTTAAAACACACTGAGAGGACATCCAGATGGCCAACAAACACATGAAACGA
>CM053578.1:44460590-44538993 GCA_028646485.1 Cryptoprocta ferox
TTAGAAATGTTATTTACTTGTTTAATTTCAAATGAATGATATCAAATGAATGATCTCTGGAAGATACATGTGTTGTAAGTTTGGAGACGCTACCCAACCACTCTGATCTTATTGTCTTCATATAAAGGGCATATATATATTTGTCTTGCAAGATTGTTTCAAAGATTAAATGAGATATGCATAAGGGCACAGACTTGGGTACAGCATTACCATATAGTTTTATATTCAGTAATTCTGATTCTCTTTTCTTCTGTCTTCAAATTCTTTTCTTCATAAAAATTTAATACACTGTATTACATTAGACCATTATTTTAGAAGGGAGGAGCATGGCACCATTTTTATGTGCAGTGCAGATTCTCTCCATTCTTACCTGGTGATAGAGTGCTTCAGGGTAATCCTGTGTCATTAACCGAAACAGGGCAAGTAAGGCCCAGCCAAAACTGTCAAAATTTGTGAAGCCATAATCAGGATTTGTGCCAGCTTTCACACACACATATCCTTCAGGACACTGACTAAAGAAGACAAAGAAAAGGAAAACTGCTTACTCTTAAGTGACTTTCAGATTATAGCCAAATCCTGAATTAACTAATTAATTAAGCTAAAAGGAAAAAGGGGCTCACAAATGATTTTTTTGCCCAAAGTCTTGTTAAAGATTTCTTTGCTACCCAATAGCAAAGTGATGGAAAATGACAGTGCTAAAAGCAAAATTGAAGTAGCTAAGGGTTTAATTTTTCAAATACTCTCAACTCAAGCCCTCAGATCCTATTATTCAAGGGTGAGAAAACACTTACCGCATTGACGATTTATGAGCAGTACTTGCATGTAGGTAGAAAGATCAGATTAAAGATTTATCTCATTTCCTTTCATGGAGTATTCATACTTTTATTTATCTTCAGGGGCTTGGGTATTGTGGTTGGTCATTACAGTAGTGGCCCAATAAATCATGCTTCCTTCTATTGACACCCTTGTGTACTTCCCTCCAATGTTATTCTGGCTTTGGCCATGAGACTTGTTTTGGACTTTTGTTAATAGTTAACAAATGTGATGCAAAGAGAGGTTTAAAATGTACTTGTGCATTGAAGCTTGCTAAATTGCTAGCCCACGGAATCTGAACAAATAGATTTTTGTTCTTGTCTTAAGGCACTAACTTTTGGGATAGTTTACCATGCAGCAAGGTATGGTGGCTGCAAGTGAAACACTGCGTGACTTTTTCCTCTGATCTTGAAATATATCAGTGTGATTCTGATTGTTTATGACTACCTATTTTCAACAAGCATTTCAGGTCATATTTGAGTGGGGATGTCCATGAAAAGGGTTATCTGGAGTGTGATGTGGCAGACACAATGAGATGGGTTCACAAAATGGACTTGAGAATAGAATGGAAGCCCAGCAGTAGCTGGGCAAAGAGTTGAACAAGCGACAAAATGTCTAACTCACCTGAATATATAAACTACGTAACTCAAGCTCCTCTACCCCCATATGACTATATGACTTTTGTTAATTTGGGTCCCAGAGTCAAAGAATGAGCTGAGCCTACAGATGGGCATCCAGTCATTTCCAGCTGAGGAAAGTAACATAAAGAATTATAGGAGTGTAATTACAAGTCTGCTGAGAAGCACTGTATTGCTACTTTCTTTTCTGTTCATTTGAAATTACGAGACAGTAAGACTTGAGAGTCTTGTCATATCACTGAAGAATTATTTATAAGTACTGTTTTTTGGAACAATAAAATTTTTATTAATGTGACTTATAGTCATAAAAGGTACAAACCATAAAATAATGAAATAATAGTGCATTTTTCATATTTCTTCTCTTCAAAGGCTTCCAGCCAAAGAAAAAGTTATATCGTCTTTCTTGATAATTCCCACTAGCTCTCGGGCATACTGAAAACAGAAGATCAGGTCTCAGCTCTGCCACTTACTAACTTCTTGACCTTGAATAAATCATTTAACATTTCTGTTTATTGCTTTTTCCTGTAAAATCAGATTAATAGTATTCCATGTTGCATACTTCTCAGCATGGTTTTAGTGATAAAATGAGATAATGTTACCAAATGAGAAAAATAAGCCAAAGCAATAACCATTCAATAAATATTATGGATCAATGATACTGACTTGATACAAGAACATTAACACTACTTACCCAGCATCTGTTCTGTTGCCACAAAGGAGAGCATATATTTCTCCTTCCAAATAATAAAAGTTTTCTGTTTCTGAAAAATAGGAAATAAATTGTATTCTGTGTCTAATTTTAAATGAACACCATATGTGATATCCATCTATATCTGCGTAGAAGAGGAACATTCCTCACTATAGTGAAAAGGAAGGCCTTTTTTTCTTTTTTAAATCTACAAAACCCTACACATCCATAGCATGTGATGCTGGCAAACCACATACTTCACTGCCCCAAAAGGGACACCTCAGCCTTATAAGAGGAGAATCCTTTTTAGAAATAGAGTTCTGGAAAATGAATATAACCAGCCAGGTATGACCGACCTGTGAAGGAAAAATTTCCAAGACTAAAGTGTTTGAAAGTTGAGGACCTTTTCTTCCAGGGCTTGTTCCTAATGATCTTCCTTCACAGAAGACCATATTTCTGCCTTTGGGTTTAATTGCCATTCTCTTCCCACTCTGAAGCTTATTTTTCTACATTGAGTATCCAGGGCCAGTTACTTGCCTGATGTCACCCAGTTCCAACCACAGTTTAAGCTAATTTGTATCTTAGCCCATACATTTTATTCAGGTATCCTTAATGTTCTGTAATTCAAAATGTAAATTATGTGTTTATAGATATGAGCTACCAGGTATGGGAACATGCATGCTTAGGAGCATTGATTTTAGGTTCTGAATTCAAATCGCAGAGAACCAACACATGAGATCATTTCTGATTGTACAAGGGCATACATAAAATTGTATACATATACATTTACATGTACACACACACACACACAATTGAATTACTCCAATCTCACTTTACTTGTTACCTAAAATAATTTTAGAAGAATTTTTAAATCATAGTTAGGAACCATTGATCAAACCTTTTAAATGGCAGTCAAAAATCAAATGAATTTGGTAGAAGTGGGAAGTCCCAAATACTCTTCTAAGTACAAGGACTTTGACATGGCAATTAGGCTAAATGACATTTTACAAATATAATATTTTCAGCATTCTTAACATGTTTTTAGAGGAAATGGAATGACTATAATTGAACAAATTTTAAAGTGATAATCTTTAAAAAGTTATTTCTTTATCATATAATATTATGCTAAGATGAGCCTGGACTTTGTTTTCCTAGCAATAACCAGTAAAATAGTAAAAATTGTTTATTTTTTATATGATTTGATTATTTTTGTTGTAACTAAAGAAACCAAAGAATATTTCAACTGGAATATAAGATTTAATATCCATTTTCTGTTGCCTCACCACTAGAATCAAGATGATAGGATAGACACATATAATAAGGAAATAGTTCACATAATCATATACCAATAATTTTATATGACTTGCCTCATCATGATATTATGGGGTAAGCCAAAGAGTAAAATTTATTAAGATTTGTTTTATAACTTAATATATACAAATACAAATAAAAGTAATGCAGAGGGACTACATAAGATTTATCAACGTTATTTTTATTAGTTTAAAAAATACATGTTTATTTTTTTCTAAATACCATCAAAAAAGACCTGATAATTTTAATATGAGCAAAAAATCCAATAAGAGAGTATAGCTTGGTGGAGAGGGCATGGCTTTGAAAGCCATATTGAGCATGGTTAGAATTCTAGTTTTAATCACTGAGTAGGAATAATATGCTGGAACACTCACTGAGTTTCTCTGAACTACCATTTTTCTGTTTGTAGCAGGGGCCATTCACTTCTCTGCAGGATAATGGCAAAGATATGTGATCAGGCATGTAAATTACTTATATATAAGAGCTAAGCAATATTTATTATGGCATTATTTTTATTAGCATAAAATATGTTTATTATTTATCAAAGGATAACCCAAAGCATTTTAAACTATCAGCAATAATTGAAATCCAACAATAGTAATATTTTCTATAATGTAGGCCATTTTAAAATTTATAAGATCACTTTAAAATGTCTAATGAGTAAACTTAACTTTATATTTTAAATAAACAACTTTATTAAAGAAAGATAGTATTGTGAGGATTCTACTTTGATGAAATTGAAAATAAGACTTTAGTTATATTCATTTATTTTTTAAAGGATAAAATTTGCAAAACTTAGAGATTCCAAACATAGGTCGCTCTTACTGAACTGTCTGAAGATTAGAACTTTGGGATTCTCATAAATGAAACTGATCCAAATCAGTACAGGTTTCCCCCATTATCCAAAAGTAGAGCATTCCTAATGAAACCATTTGTAAATGGAAATGACATAAAGAAACAATTACCATTAGTGTATAGGGGAAAGTTTGTGAGCATGGCAAGGCCCCAAAAATAACCTCTCTTAGGTTAGGACATGTCTTGCTAACAGATGCGCAAAACAAATTGAGATAAAGCACAGGTGCTCACAGACTTAATTCAAAGCTATGACAGCTTGATGTTGAGATGCTGAGGGTGGTTCCGGGGGAGGGAGCTTTGGTGGGGGCCAGTCTGCTCTCCAAGTGAGTGGGCACACTACCTCTATGAAGACTTGCTGCCAAACAAATGCTGAATGCTATTTTTGCTTTTAGCCTTTTTCATAAAAGTGAAAATCCTCTTCAGATTTCCTCTGGTTAGCGAAAATGGGTACTCATGTAGGGCTTTGATAAAAGCTAAGAGGTGAAACGTGAACTTTCAAAAATCAGGGGACACATGTACTTGAGCATAGGTACAGCATTTACAGGAAGTTTGTTCTGAAGTTGAGGGTTGAGCATTTCTGTGAAGGCTGCTCTGCCATTAAGTAAAGTTTTAATTTTTTTGACGTAGATGGCAAGTGATTCTTACCTCGAATATAATATGGATTTCCAGTTCTGTTGTGCAGGGTCACAGTTTCATTTTCTTGGGGCCAGCGCAAACATTTATGCTTCAGATTGCCCATGAAGAGCCCCATGCCAATCAGAGAAAATACACTCAGAAAAAACAGAGTTAGGATAATGACACCAGTAAGTTTCTTCAAGCAGTGGATCAGGATCCCTACAAAAGACTTCAGACCTAAAAAGAGAAAGGTTTGTTTTTGATAAAGTAAAATATCTTAGTAAAGCAGCATTAGCAAATTTCCTCCATGGCAAATGCATATTCCATTTAAATCAGCAGCTTTGTATTTTATAATGTAAAACACATTATCTATATCTAATAAATAAAATGAATAAAAACCCAAACTTTGAGGTTTCTATCTTATTGCTAATTTATTACACCTGATAAAAAATTAGACACAAATTTTAAAATTAGTTATTTGTTTCCATTTACTATAAAGAACAAGACTTTTTCTCTTAGTTACTGCTTTTCCTATCAATCACCATTGTTTATAAGAATAAGTAAAAATGTGGAGTTATAAATCAAAATGAACTACAAATGTCAAAACAAGAAATAGTCTGAAATAGCAGTATTCTATACTATTCTTTCAATAACTTTCTAAGGAGTCAATTTTAGAGCTCATTAAATAGAACATGAAAAAATTAATTAAGAATGAGAATAATACACATTTGTGATATGTACAGGCTGTATTTATATCAGAACACTTACTAATTGAGAATTCAGCCTTAAAGCTGGGTTTATTTAAGAAACTCATTTTTCTATTTTTAAAGAAATCCTGCTCAAGAAACCCTATGCACTGTTGGTAGGAATGCAAATTGTTGTAGCCACTGTAGAAAACAGTAGGGAGGTTCCTCAAAAAATTAAAACTAGGACTACCATAAAACCCAGTAATTACATTACTGGCTATTTATCCAAAGAAAACACTAATCTAAAAAGATATATGCACCCCTCTGTTTATTGCAGCATTATTTACAATAGCCAAGATAGGGAAACACCTGTGTCTATTGATAGATGAATGGATAAAGAGATGTCATTTACATATGTCATAGAATATAATTCAGCCATAAAAAAGAATGAGAACTTGCCATTTGTGACAACATGGATGGATCTAGAGGGTATTGTGTAAGTGAAGTAAGTCAGACAGAAAAAGGCAAACACCATATGATTTCACATATATGTGGAATCTAAAAACTAAACCAAATGAACAAATAAACAAAAAGAGGACAAACAGACTCATAAATATAGAGAACAGACTGGCAGATGCAAGAGGGGAAAGGGGTTAGGAGATGGACAAAATGAGTAAAGAGGAGGGGAAGCTAGAGGCCTCCAATTATGGAATGAATAAGTCATGGGGATGAAAGGTACAGCATGGGGAATATAGTCAATGGTATTGTAATACGACTGTATGTTGACAGATGGTAGCTACACTTATGGTGAGCATAGCATAACAAACAGACTAAAAGAATCACTATGTTGTACACGTAAAATTAATGTAATATTGTGCATCAATTGCACTTTAAATTTTTTGAAAAAGCCCAATTCTGAAAACATAAAAAACCCAAAAAACAAAAATAATGTAATTGTACTTCATAGATAATACTATGTATTTTCCTTCCTCCCTCCCTTCCTTCCTCCCTTCCTTCCTTCCTGCTTCTCTTTTGACCCTTACTCTCTTCTTATTTGTTGTTGGTCTGTTTATATTTAGGGTCCTAATAACTGTTCAGCTCAATAATGGAGAAGAATATACTAGTTCTGTGATGTTATCAATATTTCTATGCTTCCATTTTATTAGCTTAAAATGGGGTTAATAATGCCTGTTTCACATATTATTGTGAGAATGGAAATCTATTTTTTATTAAAATTTTTTTAAATCTTTATTTTTGAGAGAGACAGAGAGGCAGAGTGCAAACAGGGGAGAGGCAGATAGAAAGGGAGACACAGAATCTGAAGCAGGCTCCAGGCTCTGAGCTGTCAGCACAGAGCCTAACCTGGGGCTCGAACTCACAAACTGTGAGCTGAAGTCCAACTGAGCCAACCAGGCACCCCTGAAAATCTATTTTTTAATGACCTTGTCAGACGATTGGGTTTCTTGAGTGTCTTAGGATCCGTTAAAATAAAGTTATTCCTATGGTTTAAGAAATGGGATATCTAGATTAAGTATACACATTTTAATTCCTATCATCCAGAAATACTTATTTATAACCTATTTTTGCCACTTGGAATTATACTATTATTATTATTTTGCTATGTACAAGTCTTATTTATTTATTATTCATTTATTTTTATTTTTTGTTAAAAATTTTTATGTTTATTTATTCATTTTTTGAGAGAGTGCAAGCCAAGGATGGAGAGAGAGAAAGGGAGACAGAAATCCCAAGCAGGCTCGGCAATTTCAGTGCAGAGCCTGATGTGGGTCTCAAGCCCACAAACTGTGAAATCATGACCTGAGCTGAAACCAAGAGTCAGACACTTAACCGACTGAGCTACCCAGGTGCCTGTAAGTCTTTTTTTCAAAGTGTTAGATTAGAAATAGAATTTCTGTATCAAAATACATGTAAATATTGATACATTTATATTCAATTTGTTTTTTAAGAGATGTTGAATCAATATATAAGCCAAAGATATAAATATATAGTCAAGCCTTCACTAAAACTGGATGCTTAAAAAACATCGCTGCCAATTTATTAGAAGAAAAATGGGATCACTTTACTTTGATATAATTTCTGTGATTACTATGATAAATTTCAAAATATGTATATTTTATATGCACTTTTCATTTAGCAACTATCATGAATCCTCTGTATATTTTTCTTTTTTTTAATTGAAGTATAATTAACATATGGTATTATAGTAGTTTCAGTCCTCTGTAAATTTTTTCTACTGAAAAAATATTTTTTTCATATTGTTTTATTAGAATAGTAATTCTTAAATAAGAATATATACATGTGTGTATTTGTGTGTGATCTATATCTATATCTTTATCTATATATCCAAGGAGCTTTTATTTTAATGGCGACATTTTGTTTGAAGGTTAAAGGGGTCACCACTGAATTTTCCAAAATCAAATTTATTACTAATTTTCATTGTTATCCATCATTCATTGCTATATCCCCTTCAAAGGTCTGAACCATATGCACATTTTTATTTTGATTTCCTAGTATAACTTTCCCCTTCTTTTTATTTAAAAACTTTTTTTTAATATTTATTCATTTTTGAGAGACAGAGAGAAACAGAGTACAAGCTGGGGAAGGGCAGAGAGAGAGGGAGACACAGAATCCGAAGCAGGCTCCAGGCTCTGAGCTGTCAGCCCAGAGCCCAACATGGGGCTCAAACCCACGAACTGTGAGATCATGACCTGAGCTGAAGTCGGCCGCTTAACTGACTGAGCCACCCAGGTGCCTCCACTTTTATTTTAAACTTTCTTTTTATTTTAGTTTAGATATATCTTTTGTGGCATTTGATTTACTTAAGATTTAATATTAAAGCCTGCATCTTGACAGAAAAATTTAACTCAATTGTATTTACTTTCATAAATTGGCTATACTTTTGGGCATGACTTTACCATTTTGATTTTTGATTTATATATTCCCCTTATGATTTACTATGTGTCGTATCTTTTAAAAATAAACTCTACTCTTTCTCTTTTTTGTCTAGTATTTAAGATAAAATATATCTATTTTGAGAAACTGTATCACACTTAAGTTCTTATTTTGAACAAACTTGTACTCTCTACATTAAAAATAAAGCTGTATTACCATAGTCTCACCATATAAGGTAAAGGAAGTAATAATATTTACTTTCTCACATTTCTCTATTCCCACCTCTCAGTTTTTGTTCACATAATTTAGGACTTCTGGCCCAGTTATAATTATTCAGTTTGTGTATTTTGGATTATATACTATCTTTCATGATTTACAGGAAAGGTAACATTCAAATACTTACAAAGGCTTGTCAGGAAACATAAATTCATGCAAAAGTCACGCAGAGGGGACTTGGATGAATATGCCTGACTTAAAGGAGGAGCTGCTCCTCAACTCCAGCGGGTAGCTGCCATGCAAGAATGCAGGTGGGTGGATGCTGATAATTCATACAAATTAATTTAGATTTTAATGTTCAAAATCACTAGATTTTTGTAATGTTTGCATCTATTTCAAAGTTTTCTAAGACACAAACCAAATACGTCTCCAGTTCAGGAATGACCTACAGATGTCTGTGTTACTACTTCTGATTTACAATATTTGCATTCTGTTTTGCATGCCAGTAACAATAGTAACTTGGAATTCATTCTGTGTTGAAATGATTTCAGAGATCACTGTGATAACGTCTGGTATTAAATCTTCCTATTGTTGAGTATTTCATTTTCATACCAGATATTCATGAAAGATACATATATAAAATGTCAGAATTCTTGCAGGGCTGAGAATATCTTCCCATTGACTTCACATATGGATGACAGACAAGTATAGAATATTGGTGTCATAAGATCCCTGCCTACACTCCTCTAAGCTCTGAAACTTCACTGCCTACTCATGTTTAATATTATCAAGAGGTCTAAAAATAACCTTTCCATGGGCAATTTTCATTTTTTTTTTTTTGCTTATAGGATTTTTATAATGCTTTTATTTTTTAAAAGTTTAAATTTAAAAAATGTTATGCTATGTCTAGGTGTTCTTTTAGGTTTTCTGTCTACTGTAAGATGAGCCTTTTCCATTAGTGACAAAAATCTCGTTAAAATTTTTTTAAAATTTTCTAGTGTATTTTTGAATAATTTATCTTTTATATTTATCCTTTTTAGGGTCACTAATTATCCATAATATGGAACCTGGTTTTCTCTTTTTCATTAACCTAACCATTTTGGGTTCTACTGTATTAATAATATATAGAAGTGCCCCCCCCCCAAAGAATTTCCCTAGTTTTTCTTTACAGGAGTGGTTTTATTTTACCGTACCATAACACTGTACATATAATACTATATATCTTTTTAAAGTGTATTTATTTATTTTGAGAGAGTGAGAGAGAGAGAGCACACAAGCAGGGGAGTGGCAGAGGGAGGGAGGGGCAGAGGGAGGGGGAGAGAGAATCCTAAGCAGGCTCCACACTGCCAGTGCAGAGTCTTATGTGGGGTTCCAACCCATGAACTGTGAGATCATGACCTGAGCAGAAGTCAGGAGCCTGATCCTTAACCAACTAAGACACCCAGGCTCCCCAATAATACTGTATTCTAATGCTTCTATTACCATCAAATATTTATTCACCAAAGGTATTGTAGTTTTTATCACTTTTTGTCTGAAAGGTGTTTTTGTCTATTCCATTATCTTATTTTCATCTTCTGCTTGACTCTAGGTTTTCTCTTTTTTTAATTTTTAATTTTAACTTATTCATTTAAATTCAAGTTAGTTAACATACAGGGTAATACATAAGAAATCATCTTTCTTGTAGTGGCTTCAGAAGAAAACCTAGACTCTTTGGAAAAGTGTCAATTGGTGTCTTCTATCCAATTCTTCACTGGATTGTTTGGTTTTGGGGTGTTGATGAGTTCTTTACAGATTTTGGATACAACCCTTTATCCGATATGTCATTTGCAAATATTTTCTCCCATTCCGTTGGTTGCCTTTTAGTATTGTTTATTGTTTCCTTCTCTGTGCAGAAGATAAAAAGCTTCTCAACACCCAAAAAACAAATAATCCAGGGGAGAAATGGGAAGAAGACATGAGTAGACACTTTTCCAAAGAGTCTAGGTTTTCTTCTGAAGGCCTACAGAAAAGATGATTTCTTAGAAGTATTAGGACAGTTTTATAAGTTCATATATTGCTTGTGTATTGCTTATGCGCCTTGATTATTTTCTCCCCTGAAAAAATGAGCAGTTTTTATCAGGCTATGTGTTTCTAACTTCAGTGAGTATGTTCTTCATGTACTGGATTCGCCTGATTTGTTCTATAATCTTTAACCCTGAGCCTAAGATGAATGCTCAGGTGATGCAATTTTATGTTCTAGCAATTTTCAGAGAGTAATAAGGGAGCTAGAATTATGGGAATTTCTACCAGGGAAACTCTCACTGCTGCTTGCTTCCCAGGTTTGATGAATCTGCCATGCATGAGCCATTTTTCTTAAACAGCTTATTGAGCAAGAATTCATAAATCATATAATTCAGCCATTTAATGTTTACAAATCAATGTTTTAATTTATCCACAGGGCTAAACACCACCCATCACCACATTCTCCAGTATTCTTGCTGCTTTGCCCCTCCTGGACTCCAAATACACAGTATGCATTTATCTGGCCTTCTTCATGGTTTTGCACAGGCAAAAATTATCTGTAGATCTCATTTTTGGTATTATGACATTTGCCCCTGGGTTCATTGTCCCACCTATTTCATACTTCTGACTCAGTGGCCAAAAACACTGAATAGAGTTGTTCCTATCTGATTGTTTTTATTCATTCTTAACACAAATTAGAAGGTGTGGGTGGACTTCTCTAGGATATCTTCAGAAATGGGAGCTGTCAGTTAGTCCTCAGCATCTTCCATCAATGTGGTCACAACTCTACTTATTCATCAGAACCTCCTTGAAGTCTGTGGCATGTGGAATGCATCCTATCCAAGCACTGCGAGCAAAATGGAATTTATCTTATTTTATATTACTTTGCTCATTTCAGCTCGTTTTTAGATGTAGTGAGGAAAAGAAGGCAGATTAGATATCTGGCTAGATAGCTATCTCTCTCAGAAGTATTAGGACAGTTTTATAAGTTCATATTTAAGATGCAAGAATAAATAAGAAAAATAGAAAATAATATATTTTGATTAATCTCTATATTTTATTATCATAAGTACTGAACCCATCTCAAATAAATAACAGTCAAATGTGATTTCTTTTTCCTTTCCTGAAATGACTGAAGTAAACTTACAGATCAGATAATTCATGATTTCAAAGACAAAACACTGTTCAATTTAGTATTTCTCCAAGCAATAACAGGTAAGTACAAATTAATACAGGGGAGTACATATATCAAAATAAAGACAAGGACTAAATGACATTTCTTACCTTGGTTTAAAGGAATAATTTTCAAAATTCTCAAATTTCTTGTAATGCTAAATATTGGAATGAAGTTTAGAGGTAAGTATCTTGTTACATGCCTGTGGAATTAAATTAGAGTTATTTAGAAGTCATGTTGAATTCAAACTGCTTATCTTTGGCTTTTTACTTTTTACTTCTACTATTTAAAACTTATTTTTAAAATCACATATGCAAATGTTTTCCTGGTTCTCATTGTTCCATTTTGCAAACACTTGAATTATTGATTGGAAGACAAAGAACAAATTGTGACAGTTTATAAAAGCTTGACACTGTGAGTAGTCATAATTCCATACCAAATTCTCTATATTATGTTCATAAACATTTTGTTATCTAGTTAGTGAAAAGGTGGTTAAAAATAAGAAAAATCTATAGTTTTTTAAGTAACGAGATTTACTTTAAGCCCTTAAGTTCTGATGATCCTGATGCTGATGACCATGGTGATAATGGTGTTGATGATGATATAGCAGAAGGCAGGGTATATAGTGATTAAGGGCACAGACTGTAGCCAGAGTGCTTGTATAGAAATTCAGGCTCCCAACTTACCAGCTGTGTGACATGGAAAAATTACTGATTCTTTTCTTTTACCTCAGTTTCCTCAAAAGTAAAGTGGGGATAATACTTCCTAATTCAGAGATTTTTTGTGGGGATTAAATAGGCTAATGTATGTGAAGTGCATAGCATAGCAACTGGCACATGGGGCTCAGTATTAGCTACCAGCAACGGCAATAGCAGAAATAATGGCAGTGGTAGAAGTAGTAGTGATAACAATTTCAGTGATATTAGCTACTATTTTTTAATGTTTACAACATTGATTATATGCTTTTTGTTTCTTTAAAAAAATCAACCCCAAATCTAAAAGTAGAATATGATTTTAACTTATTTTTAATAGGAGTTTGATACCAGTTATCATTTCCTTAGCCATAAAACAGAGCACACTAAATAGAAGCATTGAAAAATAAATATTCATGTTAATAATTAGAACTTAATGTAACAATCTTTAAAGTGTGTGTGTGTATGTTTTAAAATATCTTATTCTGCTATCTAGTATGTTTACTGGTCTTAAGCAACGTAGCTAAGCAAGATGTAAGTTGGAGACAAAATCAAATCTGTGAGGATTGCCTCATAAGTCTCCAAGAGATTCTCTGCTCACTGAAAATAACTGAAGTTCCAAAATTCAACCTGTGTTGTTTTTGTTTCAGATAGAAAACAGAGATAATATCCCATTCCTTTCATTTTCATTGCATATTCTGAGGGCTAGTTCAGTTGGACTTGCATGAGAGAAAGCATTATGGCTACAATTTATGAAATATTTTTGTTCATAGAAATTTTACAAACTTTGTCAATCTTGAGGTTTCTTTATGAAAAGTACTTGCTTAGCAAGTTATTAAGATATTTGCAATTTAAAGAAATACTCACTCAAACAAAGTTACACTAAAATCGAGCCAGTTCCACGGATCACCAAAGAAATAAAAAGGTTCTACCCAGATGCCTCTTGCAATGAGTTTTATAAGTATTTCAAATGTATAAATTCCAAGCAAAGTATTCCTGCAGA
This sequence comes from Cryptoprocta ferox, assembly GCA_028646485.1. NCBI lineage: Eukaryota > Metazoa > Chordata > Mammalia > Carnivora > Eupleridae > Cryptoprocta > Cryptoprocta ferox. The sequence continues at coordinate 44,474,196 of CM053578.1, forward strand.
AAAATTTTCATATAGACATTAAAAGTGAGAATAATACATTGTCAGCTCCAAAATACTATGTCTGTGAGAACTATTTGTCAACCAATCAACCACCCAACTAACCAATCTACCAACCAACTAGGTAACAAAAAAGCATATGCCCTTTGAACCACAGGGTAGAGCTTTAGTTAGGGCTTTTAGGATGGGCTATGTCTTATAGCATTATCCATGAAATTTGACTATCAATTTTTTCAAAAAGCACTAGCTAAAGTTATAGTCTTTATATATATTTTGGTAAATAATGAAAATATAAAATATCAAGTTTATTCCACATTGGAAATCACACAATAATTATCTGAATTATAATGGAGTATGAAGGAACTAATTTTATTATGTGCATATATAAGAATTTTTGTCATGAGTCAGTTTTATATCCTTCCAAAATCAGTTTTAAGAATAGAATTAAAGCTTGAGAGGTAGCATCAAGAAAGGCTTCTTCTCTAGACATTTTAATGACCTTTCTGTCACTGTAGTCGAATGCAAGCCACACTATTCACATCCCAAACTATTTTCATCACCAAAACATTAAAAGTGTTTAACTGACATGTGTGCTTTTGTTTGGAAAATTTGCTAATTGTGTTGTGTGTATAAATATTATATTATGTACAATGAGTATTATAATAAATATTATACATGAAATATAAATAGTAAATTATAAAATGTTAAATATGTAGTATATGATGTACTATAATACAATATGTTAAATATAAAATATAATTGTATATGAGATAATATATAGTACAATTATATGACTTACTGTAATGCTGGACGCCATTTTGGCAATTCAGTCATGGGCATAAATATGCAGTCAATCAGGACACTGATTAAAATAAACAGTCGGAAAAAGGTAGGTTACAGTCAAGGAATAATGGATAAAAGTAATATTGGAAATAAGTCTCTATAATTTGTTTATATGTATATATATATTAGATAAAATAGCTTCTTAAATGTCAAAAACGTATACTATTCATATTGAAGAACAGGAGGATTAAGATTTGTTAATACTTACAACTGTTGGGTCTACTAAAAAATTTATTTTAAATGTATTTTCAAATATGGAACACTTAGTGCAGTTATAAACCAGATTCCAATATGACCCAAAATCAGATATTAATTCAGAAGAGAAAAAAACTGTAGTGATGTTTGACTAGAAGAGTTGCATCTGATATTAGTAGTCTAAAGCCAATAGAAAAGGATATGGATGAACCAAAATTTTAATAGTTGTTCTTCTAGTTGAACTAAAAGGAGAAAATGTACACCAAGTGGCATTGAATCTGAAGATTGTTCTCTTTTTATTTAATACCATGAAAGTCTGTAAAACAAAACAAAACAAAAATAACATCAACTAGGAACTATAATCTCATCCATTACAAAACATATTGCTAATGATCCTTTCAGTTGTGAATTCTAACAGTTACACTTTTCTTATATTATGATACCCTTTTACAGACTTAATCAAATGGAAAGGCTAATTTTTAAAAAACATTTTCATTGATATTTAGGCTTATCTACCAATTTTTCTTTTGCCGGTGTTCAACTTAAGAAACCCATTTGCCATACTCCAATCCTACAGTTTTCCTGCCAAATGGTGTAATAGGAAGAAATCAATATCCTGATGGCTCATGAAAATGCATTTAAAGAAATCAGAATTTAATGAATATTAAAAAGGTTAGTTTTATTTCAGAGCAAATAAGGTGTGGGATTACAACAGTAAAGATGACCCAATTCACTGAAATATTTTATTAACCACTAGTAATTACCTATCATATAAAACCCCACTTGTATGTTATCATTGACATAAACATACCTAAAACAGAAAGTTACACTATGTAAAATAAATGTATTAGAATATAGAAGTATTAAATCCAAAAATAATGAAAGACTAGAAACATCCTAAAAATGAGTTATATATGTATACATGTGTATATATATGTGTACCTCTAGAGTATATTATTATAGACTCTAGAGATACACAGTGAAAGTATGTATGCATGTATGTCTTTGCATGTATGTCTATATATACATACACACACATATACACTTTTATTATATATACAAATTCTTTGGAAAATTCACTTATTATGGTGTGAGTAAAAATATACTATATATAGTGAATATTATATAGATTATAACATCATATATAACAGAGTATACAATGCAATGTGAATATATTATAATATACTACATGATATATATTATAGTCTTTATATACTATACAATTATATTATATATGACATAATTATATATTAGAAGTATCTATGGTGACAGTATGTTGACATTTACATTTGTGTATATATAAATATATTAGTGAATATAAATATATATTCACTGAGATTTTATGAATACATGTTCTAAATGGAAACAAATCTGCTACCTCTCCTCAATACTTTCCTAATATACAATCTGTGGAAATTTTTATCTGTATTGTAGTTATTTTCCCTCTTTCCATTTGAAATGCAAAGAGAAAAATAAAAGGGCCAAGAAAAATCTGAATATTTAAAATGTGATTTCTGTTATTTCCTAGAACAATCTCAAACTTCATACAAGAGGTAATATATGTGCCATTAACAAGCTTACGCTATTGTGAAGGAATGAGTTAATTCCAGACATAAAAATTTTTCTAGTGCTGAAATTATTTAATTTTAGAATTATTTATTGGTATGCCACCTTTAAAAGAATAAACTGAATATAATTCACATTTAATGACTTTGCATCACCATTAATAATAATTCTTTTTACCCTAAACTATCCTTACAATTTTTGGCTTGTTTTATTTTTCAAAACCCTTGGTTTTGTCTTCACTAACAAACTTAGATTTGCCCACCATATCTGTATACACTACAAAGAACTCAGAACTCTGCTATATTAGAGTCACTTCTAAAGTTATTATGTTTTAGCAACTGTTAGGTCTTGCGCACAGCAAAAGTAAAAGCAGAGATAATTGAGATGAGGACTTAAGATTTTCACTAAAATGTTCTGAAGATTTTACAGGTGTTTTATAGCTAATGCTGCACAACCCCCATGGAAGCTACCAGACATACTGCAATCTTTGTTATTCTATACATGTTTTTTAATGTTTTATTTATTTTTGAGAGAGAGAGAGAGACAGTGTGAGCAGGGGAGGGTCAGAGAGAAAGGGAAACACAGAATCTGAAGCAGGCTCCAGGATCTGAGCTGTCAGCACAGAACCTGATGCGGGGCTCGAACCCACCAACCATGAGATCATGACCTGAGCAGAAGCCGGACGCTCAACTGACTGAGCCACCCAGGTGCCCTGATACATTTACACTGTAAAATGCTAATGCTCTTCAAAGAGTTATGGTTTTGCAAAATAATCACTTTGCCTTTCATCCAGAGTCTTTGGTTCAATTCCATTTTGCCCATTTGATAATATCACTGAATGCTTTATAAGAAAATCAAATTACATTTGTCCACAATAGGGCTAATCCTCATATCCACCAAACTTGGTCTTTTAGAGTTGTTTCATTTTTGTTAGTAGCACCACCCTTATTTCTGTCTTCAAATCCTGCTGTTTCTTCTCAGGTTCGTTATCTTTTTCCCTCCTCTTTAACTTAAGGCCTGGATTACCCTCTTTCCCCCATCATCTTTCTGAGATTATCTCTTCCATGTAATAATGATTTAGAAATCTTCATATTAAACTTACTTAAACATTGCATTCATCACATCAACCTGTGGCCACCACATTAAATCCATGTTGAGATCTTCATTGCCTCATTTTATTTCCCACAACTTGCAACAGGGGTCTAGTTCTATCATCACCCTGCCTCTTCCCTATTTCAATTAATATCAAGATCTTCCCTTTGCATTGTTAAAATTTGAAGTGTTCTGTAAACTGTAACTCAAATTCTATTTTCTTGAGGAAGACTCTTCCAGCTTTGTCAGCCCACACTGCTTTCTGCCTTTACTAAGCATAATTATTCTTATTTTTATCATTTTTGTGATTGATCTTGGATTTCTCAAATATTTAGTAGATTCTTCAAGTCATTCTGGGGATAAGACAAAATGTAAATGCATGAATGAATAAAAATGATAATTAAAATATACATTGGTTTTATTTTCCCAACTACTGAGTAAGCTTATTAAGTTGAACATTTAAAATTGTACATATTATAAAAACTTTATATCATAACTTTTTAAAATCAATAATCTTAAGTAGCAAATCATCATACTCCCATAAAACAAGTCACTTACATTAAGATATAATGGTATAGCCTATTAAAAGTAAAGTAACTCAAAACAAACTAACCTACCAGGCAAACAATAAGTTTTGATAAAAATCTCAAATATATGTGAAATTTCTTATACAGTTTTTATGATTTAAAATAATTCTTTGACTTACTCTTCATTCTTTTTTTAATCCTATCTCAATTACATTTTTTTGTACATCTGAAAACAATAATGAAAATGTAGTCATGATAACTTCAATTAATCCTTACATTTTTATTTTTGTAGTATGGGTCCACATCTTCTAAGGGCTCTGACACCATTCCTTGAGGAAGAGTCCCATAAACAAATGGAAGCTCTTTTCCAACTTCCAAGTCAGTGTTTGGCTTTAAATCTTCTCTTTGTTCCTCATTGTGTTTTTTAGCAATATGCTGTTTCATAAGTTCAAGAGACTCCCTGGTGAAGGGGACAAGGCCCTTCTGTTCTGGGGAAGCCATTTCCAATTTTGTACCTGCAAGAAATGTATTTTCTCCAGTTATATGTAAAATTTGGGTATATAAAGAAAATTTTAAATTATAAAAGTTTAGGATATGAACAAAAGAGAACAGCAAACTGAATATATGCATTAAAGGAAAATTCCCAGGTTTTATAGATATGAGTTGTTGACTAGGTTTTGTTAGACTCAATATTATATTTATTTGTAAGTTCATGAGTAACCAATTCTACTTCATTTACTTATCCACTGAATTCTCTTTGTTTTATTGAAATCTGCCTTTCAGTTTCTCCCTCAAATAAAAGAGTTCTAAAGTTCTAGAGATTTTTGGGGAGCCAAACCCAATTATTTCTCTCTCAGCTGAAGATAAAGAAGACTTATCTTCTTTAAACTCATTTTTCATTGCCTTTGGGCCCCATTCTTCTGTGTCTGCTTATATAGCTCTGATTACTTCCTTTGACTCAGTTCTTCCTGTCAAATTTTAACTTTGATATCGTTTAAAAGTCTGCCTTTTCCATCTGTTATATCCATGTTTTGGGGGGAATGCATAGGCAAACACTGAGTTTCAATTACTATACATGGATATTTACCATGTACATTTCCCAAAACACTCTCTTCCTTCAATCATCTATATAGCAATTCCACCAATAACAGCAATTTAACAAGTAAAAACAAGATTCATTATTTTCCTGAATGACTAGAATTGCTCTTTTACCTTTTAGCCATAGAAAAACAAAACAAGGGGCACCTGGGTGGCTCAGTAGGTTAAGCATGGGACTCTTGATTTCAGCTCAGGTCATGATCTCACAGTTCCTGAGATCAAGCCCCATGCCCCACGGCAGGCTTCTCATTGTCAGTGTGCTTGGGATTCTCTCTCTCCCTTTCTCTCTGCCCCTCCCTTGCTTACATGTGCATGTTCTCTCTCAAAATAAGTAAATAAACATTAAAAAAATTCCTCTGCGCTGAGTTTAAAAAAAAGAAAAGTAAAACTAAACAAAAATAAAACCACACACACACATGCACAAACTTAATACCTTGAAAACAACTCATGAAATTTTTGTTTGTCATTAATTCCTCTGAACAAAATAATTTTCTTACAATTATTTTCAATTATGTAGTTAAATATTATCCATTATTTACATATCTATGTCAAGGTAGTCATCTTTACAATTCTATATCTGGATTGCTCTAGTAGTCTCCACAGGTATCTCTTCAGTTTTTTTTTAATTTTTTAAATGTTTATTTTTGAGAGAGAGACAGAGACAGAGAGAGTGCAAGTGGGGGAGAGGCAAGAGAAAGGAAGACACAGAATCTGAAGCAGGCTCCAGACTCTGAGCTGTCAGCAGAGAGCTCCATGCAGGGTTCGAACTCCCCAGACATGAGATCATGACCTGAGCCAAAGTCGGAGGTTCAACCAAATGAGCCACCCCAGCACCCCTAGGTTTCTCTCAGTTCTATGTCTTTGCCTATTTCAAGTCAACCTAAAGGCCACTGAAATTAGTTTTCATTAAATATAATTTCATGCATCAATTCCCCATTTACAAACTTTGTTCTCTTCTCTCATGTAAAACTATGTTCTTTTGCTGATTTTCTCCATCCCAATTCCTGCCGAACACATCTCACATATCATACTATGAGGGGAGTCAAAATGCCTTGAATTAGTATAATTTATAAATACAATCTACAGATAACTGAAGTTTGCCCTTACATATAAAATCTCCCTTTAAGATATTTAATGAGCTTTCAAAATTGTATTCCTTATATAGAATTTCTTGAATACATATTAAACAGTTTCTTAATGACTCATGGTTATAGACTAGTTTAAACGAACTCATAAACCTTGGAATTAAACAGACCTACATTGAAATCCTAAATTCTGTTACTAATATTCTTAGCAGTCTCAGTAAAATTACTTGATAATCTTGAATCTGTCAGTCATAAAGTTTGGATTCCTTTTCAAGTTAAATAAGGATAAATAGAATTGTGTGGGTGAAAATGCCTTGTACAGTGGTTGGCACACAATTGGAGGGAAGTAAATATAAATTTTTAATTGTGATAAGATTTTATATCTTAAAATAATGGACCAAATCTAATAGAATAATTCATAGGAGGAATACATGTAAGGTTTTGAAATTTGGATGAAAACAATCCATCTATACAAGTGCAGTAGATGTATTTTTGCAGCAGAGAAAACTGCCAAGGGGGTTTACTTAATAGTGATTGCAGTATAAGTCAATACTGGTTTGTGTCTGCCCAAAAAAGCTAATATAACTTTTGTCTGTTTTGAAGGAAGATGGAGGAGACAGTCTTTCTCTATTCTGCTGCATTCCATGACCACATCCAAAAAAGGCCTGTATGTAACCTGAAGGGTCTTCAAATGGGATCAGAATGCTGATTAGACTCAAGTCACATCATCTACAGACCGGTTAAAAGAATGGAGAATATGTTATTTGAAGCAGAAAAGACTCAAGTGGAAAGTTATGGTTTCCAAGTATCTGAATGTCTCTCGCATAGAAGAGAAATTAGATTTAAGTATTATTTAAAGAAAGAAAAAAGATGAACTAGGATCACTGAGCTGAAGCCAGAATAGATTTGGTTCAAAATAATAAAGTACTTTTTAAATAGCTGTCGAAAAATGGAATAGGTTGATTTGGACATTAATCCTTCCCTGTAACTAGCAATATGAAATTATGTACTTGTTGACAACTGGCTAGAATAATCTAAACAGGTCTAAATATTGATTGGTTGCCACCTTATAATTTTAGAGCTATCCAATCTTAAAATTGTTGAATTGAATTTTCATATAACCTAAAAATATCACATGACCTAAAAGTCTGGGCTATTAGCTAAACTGAACTATGCAGCACCAAATTAACAATTAAGCTTGCATATGTAAAGAATATAGTCCTTAAAAGTAGACACAAAGGGAGGTTCAAACTTACTGCAAAGATGCTATTGTTAATGAAAATATTTTTGGATGCCTTCTATTGAAACCTCAAAATTCAGTATGCAAGCCAGTCTTCTTATTACACAGCCTAAATATAATTTTGGTTTTTTTCTGTTATCACTTCATACATAGAAAATAATCTTTGATTCCTTATTCTGTCACCTACTAGCTGTAAGACTTTGATAACATAGCCTGTTATACTTTCCTCATATGCAAACTCTGGAATCCTTTATGTACCTCACAAGTCATAAATATTAAGCCAGACCGTATACAGAAAGCCTGAACCACAATACTGACTTTGTCAGTGCTAATTCTCTCTTCAAACCCAGTCAGTTATCCCAGAATACATCTTTAGTAATGATTTTGATGTTGAATGAAACTACTCTGGGTTGTTGACTAGGTGAATGAATGGACAGTAGGCATTATCTTCTATGATATGATAAAGAATTGCAACCACTTATCAAATGGAACTGGCTTGCATCATACTTTTGGATAGCTGAGTGCAGACTGTAAATTATTGATCATTAAATCATAATTCAGTAAAAGCATTTCTGTAGGGAATTGAAAAAATATGGTCCAGGTACTATGCTTTCCAGTGAGTGATCTTCATATAATGCTAAAGCCTGAAAAATATACAAAGATTAATAGTTAATCTGTCCATTAGACTGCCTTTTTAAAAAACTGAATAGCTAAAGTAAGCTTTTGGTAAGAATGTATCAAAGTCAACTCAGACTTGGACTCTAACGAATTCCAATTGTACTAATTTTATATTGCTGATTAAAGTGCAAACCAATTCTCTTGGACATCAGTTGAAAGAAGCAGAGCCAGCATCAGTATGGGGAAAAGAGATACATTCATATAGAAAAAAAGATTCTCCTTAAGACAAATTTTAAGCATTTGAACGTAAGCTAATATTTAGCATAATAATTATGGCAATTATAATTATAGTTAGAATTACGGAGTGACTATCATTTGAGAGGCATTCAGTTTAGATGTGTTTTTAATTCTATTGCTTCATATTCTCACATATTAATTTTGTGCTCACCATTTTACCAGTGAAGGAATTGAAATTGATGAGTTTCATGATTTCTTCATCATTGTATAGTTAGTTAGATGGTGGAGGGAGATGTTAACCCAGGTATGTCTAAATCTAAATTTGAGTATCTTTAAATGATACCACAAAAGTGCTTATAAACTAAATTTTCAGATAAGTGTAAACAATTGATACCTCAGTATGACTACCTTAGAGATATCCAAAAACCAATGGGCTTACTGGGGTAACTTGCTTTACTAAGTAACTGATAGATTGACATCAGGTAGAACTGTAAGTACCAAAGTCAAATATTTTGGAAAATTTAGTAAAATTGAAAGTGAGCTAGCATAGTAGTAGCAAAGTAATTTGGAAGGGAGGGGGTGCTGCCTAGTAATGTGATCTTCTATATAGATTGAGGAAATTTGTCGTTGTATGAAGCATGGTGGGACTCCTCCTGCAACAGAAGTAGAAAAGACCAGATAATGTAGATGATGACTTTTCCAGGGTCTTATGGATCTAAGGAGTGACAACCTGACCTTGTCAGACAAAACAAATGTATCAGCTCAAGATTTCTAATTTGAATTTAATGACACAAAATAAGAAAGACAGTGGAGAATCCCTTTTTTTGCAATAGAGGCAGAAGCTTCATCAAGAACTTCCAGTAGTTTTGGGAGTGACAGTAGCAATGGAGCCAGTAGCAGTGACCAGTGCTATATTTTTGGTGGTTTGAGCAGAAGTATTATGCTCACTGTACTGGTTCTGCCATATGATATTGGCTGTGATCTTGGCCAAGACTTACTGTGCTCTGCCTATGACTTCTTCCCATATTTTCTTCTGTAGGATACCCAAATTTAGGATTACTGAGAATTAAGTTTTAATCTATCATACAATTTTATTTTCCCCAGAGTGATTTTGTTATTATCATTAAGCATAATTTTTAATGTTTACTTATCTTTGAGAGAGCAATTGAGAGAGAGCAGGGGAGGGACGGACACAGAATCTGAAGCAGGCTCCATGCTCTGAGCTGTCAGCACAGAGCCTGATGCAGGCCTCGAACCCACGAGCTATGAGATCATGACCTGAGCCGAAGTCAGACACTTAACTGACTAAGCCACCCAGGCGCCCCTCATTATACATAATTTGAAACATTAGTATAATTAGAATCAACATAAAAACTGAATAGTTTGTTTCAAATAAGAATGGGATAATAGAGGTTATTAAATAACATACAAGGAAGATCATGGAAAATGCTTTCCTTCTCCATTATTTTCACAATTAGGGTAAGCATTCTCTGTTAGTCATTTTAAATCAAATATAGAACCTATATTCCATAAAGCCTTTGAAGCCTGAAAGAGCGTGCAAATAAATTTGGTTTCCTTTACAGGCATTTTGAAGTTCAGGCATTCTCTTCCTTCTAGTTATGCTGATGGTGTGAGTTTTGTGTAGTTCTATTTGTTTTTCTTTTTGTACTGCATTGTTTGTGGAGCATTTATGTGGAGGTTCAGAAGTGGGCAGTTTCCATTATCCTTGCTCCATATACTTCTTATATACAAAAAAGATTTAGATGGTTCAATGATTTAAATGCAAAATAAAATTTTTAAAAAACCTAAACAATGCAACTTATTTAAAAAAACTTAAGTGAATGCATTTATATTAATTTAAAATGGAAGTCCTAATTTAATGATGCAGACTGCTGGCTAGGATTTGAGGAAATAAGCACTCTAATAAACTTTTTTTTGGTAGTGTTAATGGTACAACTTTTCTAGAAGGAAGTTTGGCAATAGTTATCTAAATTAAAATGTATATACCTTCTTCTAGCAATCTGAGTAATAGAAATTTACTTCATTGGTACACCTCAAACCAATTTACATGCACAAGTTTGCTCTGAACACTATTTTAATTGCTAAGAATAAATCAGGTAACATGTATTTCAGGTGCAGCTACTAAAACAAACAAACATACAAGCAAGCACACAACACAGACACACATACACACCATATATATACACATAGATATATATCTGGATCATATGTTTGATTGCAATACCATACAAAGAGTATGAAATATGGAAGAAATAACAGTTTAGATTAGGGACGGGAGAGGTAATGTTCTGTATTTTTGGGGTTTGCGGTATATGTGAAATACCTAAAAGGAAAAATTCAGAGATTAGTTAGAAATTTGAATCTGGAGCTTAATAAAGATAATTAGACTGTATATGTGTGTGCATATGTTTTATATACATACATTTATGTATGTGTATATATTAGTATATATACATACGTACACATGTACATATATACATATCACTATATGTATATATGTGTATATATATATACCAAATATATATGGATATATAGTTATATAGATATATAAATAGTTGAAATCCAAAGAGTACAAAAGATTATGTGTACCTGTAAATGTGTGAAATTCTTTATGGAATTATATTAAGGACAGCTCATTGAAAAGCATCTACCTATCATTTAACATTTGAGATTTTAAAAAAAGTTTAGAAAGTAATTTATGCATCATAACTAACAAGTGTTTTAAGTCACATGGGTAGAATATTAAAAAGAGATATCATAGTCAAAATATTGAAAACACTAAGAAAAGTGCCATATTATATATTAGGAAACAGTAATAAAGATGATTACTGGCTTCTCGTTATAAAAATACAGAAACCAGGAAAGTGTAACAATGTCTTTAAAGTGTTGCAAGGAAAAAGAAGGTAAAGCTAGAATTACACAGAAGGCAAAAGTATTTTTCAAGAATGAAGACAAAGATATTTTTATTTATTTTTAAATTTTTTAATTTATTATTTGAGAGACAGAGAACACATGCATGAGTGGGGGAGGGGCAGAGAGCAAGAGAAGGGGAGAGAGAATCCCATGCAGGCTCCACACTATCAGCATAGTGCCCGACAGGGGGCTCGATCTCATGAACCATGAGATCATGACCTGAGCCAAAGTCCAGAGTTGGACGCTTAACTACGGAGCCACCCAGGCATCCCAAAGATATTTTTAGATGTTTCAGATGAAAATTTAGATCTTCAAGAAGAAACACAGAGAAAGAAAAATGATAAATATGTGGGAAAAGATAAAATATATAAAGCTAATTACCAAAACTAGGAGATAGCCCAATTGTCCATGAAGAGAATAGACAGAAAAATAAAAACTGTTGCATATCATATAATAGAACACAGACCAGCAATAAAAAAAAAATGAACTACTGATATGCATAAAGAGGACTAAGTCAAAAACCATTATGCTGAGTGAAAGAAGCATGTCAGCAAATACCACAAACTACATGATCCACCTTATATGAAATGCTTGAACAGACAAAACTAATCTCTAGGTGTGGATTAGGAACTGACTGGGAGGGATGATGGAACTTTCTGGGGTGATAGTAATGTTCAATAGCCTATTAGGACTTCAGAGCACACAGGCATACACATTTGTGAACACTGATAAAATGCCACTTTTAAAGTTTGCTCATTTTACTTTGTTTTACCTTTAAAAAGCCCATAAACAAACACTGAATTCTAGTTAAATACATGAATTATGAAGTGTTTATGGGTGAGGCCTAATGGTGTTTGCAACTTATTTTGAAAGGCAATATGAAAATATGAAGAATGGATGGATGGTTTGAGGAAGGCATAAATAAATAAATGATAAACTATATAAAATGACAATTGAAGACTAGGTTCTGAGTGTGTGAATATTCATCAAACAGGTCTGTCAATTTTTCTAAATGTTGAAAATATTTTAAAATAAAACTTCAGGAAAAAATTTGGCTCTGGAGCTAGAGTATCTGGATTCAAACCTGGGCTTTAGCATTTTCTAACTGTGACCTTGAGCAAGGTACTTAAACCCTCTTTTCCTCAGTTTCCTCAACCATAAATGTAAATAGTAAGTGTTTACCTCATAGGGTAATATGAACATTGAAAGAGTTAATAAATATAAAGCACCTAGAACAGTGCCTGCCCGGTACTACACAATATTACTAGGTATCCTTTAAAGCATGGTATTTTTATGTTTATCCATCTTTTTAACTGAAATTATGGCCCTATTTCACAGAATTTATAAAAAGAATATGCAGAATGTAATTTAATTTCTTGCTGATAAATCAAAGTAATAATTAATATTCAATTATAATTTCAGTACTACGTCATCCTTAAATAATTTTTCAAACTCAAAGAGTTACACTTTTTACATTTTCTTTTGCTTTATTTATTGGTATCCCTTTTATCATCAGACTTCTAGATTTTATTCCTGCTGCTTACAAGTTATTTGCTTCTCTCTGCTTCCTCTTCTAGCAATTGCCTCTAGCTTATTAGGTGTAAATACCATAATAATCGGCTGTGAGGTGGAGGCCCAAGATGTCCAATGGAAAAAAAATCAACCTTACTTTAAATGTCCTGGCTCTTCATAAACCTTCTGCCTCCTCCCTATCCATAAGTATCAGTGCTTTCTTATCCTGAGATATAGCTGGAAGGGTTGAAATTGATGAAGGTTTACTCCTGGATAAATAAGGCAGAATATACATCTCTTTAGATTCCCAGATTTCAGTCAGCTTTAGAAGAAGCTGATGGTATTTCTTTTTACCATAAGTGTAATCTAAAACATGTCATAATTATTACCCAATGACTTAATGTCCCAAGCGTATAACTATTCCGATGTGGGAGGACTAATTGGAAGGCAGTTGGCTGGACAGACCTACCATGTGATGGAAAATAGACATTTACTCCTGTAAGCATGCAAGCTCTAGTCTCCAAAATTGGCTCAGGCTTCACTCCATTTATTGCATAATTAATTTATATTCCTGGATTCTTCTTGTATTTATATCTCTTTACTCCAGTGTGGTGATCACTTTCTTTATTCCAACTAGTTTTCTTGCCCTGTTACTGTTTTACTCTTTCCTGACTTAAATGACTTTGGATTTATGGCTCTCATCTTTCTATTCTCTGTGGTTGTGTTCTGCCCAGAGTTCAGCCAGTTTTGGCTAAGGCTCCTCAATATGTTTCTGACCTAGGATTGACCTACTCTGGGTCCCAGTTCTGGGATTTTGGTGGCTTCGGATATCCTGATTGCTCACCTCCATCGTTCCTTAGTTCCCTTGCCCTCACACCTCTGAGACCCCTGGAGCACATTATTAAAATATGTTCTCTTGCAGAAAGAACTATGTTTTTATTTTTATTTGTAGTTCTACATTTTAATATTTTAATTTCAGATATATGTAAAAATGAACATTAATTTTTCTTTAAAAGATTGTTCTTTCATTTTGATATGTCACATAGGGCAGTACATTTAACCATGGTGTTTGTTTTTGACATAATTTATTTAGCAGTCATTTGTGGAACATATACTTATTAAGTGCCAACCACTGTGCCAGGCAGTAGTGCTGGAACTACTAATAAAATACAGTCACTGAATGTAAGGACAATTAGAGACAGACTTGTAAACAAATAAGAACCAAGTCATCTTGGTCATCTCTGAAAACTAAGCTTCAAGTGCAACAAGGACTGAAATTAAAATCATCTCTAACATGTCAAAGTGTCCAATAATCTCAGAACAATTAATGTCTCTCCTTTTGAGGGAGGAGCAATCTAGGACATTAAGCTTCAGAATAACACAGTCATTATACACAATAGAATTAAAGTTCATAACAGTGTCAGATAACAAAGTCTCCCTATTTACATCTGACTGCAGATTTATGAAGAACAATAAACAGAAGGAAAACTTAGCAGAAGTTGAAATACCAGGAAGGGATTCAGTTGACTGAGAATAGGATTTCAGTGAGGGTCTCCTGCCTCACTAACGAATGCCACTACACCAGTGATAAAGTCAATTGAAAGTGAGGTTGCCAGGAACACAAAAGTAAAGTTGATTGTGCCTCAAATATTCCCAATTGAATCTTGGAGGACAAGAAAGATTTTGGTTCCGTACCAGTGAGTCTGGGAAAGGGGTCTAACCCAAAGACTCTATGTCTCAGATTTCTCCGGATGTTTTCAAAACTTCTACTGCTTTGTGAAATAGGCCTCAAGACTTTCTGAATTATCCCTTGTTACTCCAACAAAATGAGCAAGTTGTAAAGGAGCCCTGGCTCTGATCAGGAAGATCCTGATCTTCCTAGAATTTTACTTATGGTGAACCCAATCTGTCAGATTCTTGACCAAAAATTTCTGACCAGAGGCCATTAGAGCTCAACAATTAAGAGAAAAAATATGCTTTGTTACTTCCCAGAGGAATGCAAAGGGGCTCTGCTATGCAACCAGACTCTATAACTTGCCTTCAATACTAAAGTCCTTGATACAGCTGGCTCCCCTAATGTGCAAGACCTGATCTGCTTCTGTTTAAAAAAAATCCAAAACCGGCACTCTCCCTAGAGTTCTTGGGAACATTCACAACTGGCCGACCTCCATGAATATCCTCTTAGTCTGCCGTAAACTCTTAGATACCCATGAACCTTTATTGTTGCCCACTTTTTGAACAGTAGAATTAAGCTCATAGATCCAGAAACTATGCCCCAAATCTGTGACCAGATGGAAGAGTTCAAAACTGGTTGTTTTGTATGGCCAATCACAGTCTGGCTCTGGGTTAGCTTGAGATAGGCACAAGACCTTTGACAATGTACCAGACCCCAGGCAGCTGACTAGATATGGTAGTCAAATCTGCAGTTCATGAATCCTGGGAATCTGAGAGGACAGAGAAGGTGAGAGGAGGGTGGTACTGAGAGTTGTAGGGAAAGAAAATCCTCTTAATGCAGTTGATTTGAATTATACCAACCCTTCAATGTATATTAGAAATCTCCTGGCACTAATATTGAAAACCTAGGAGGCAGCAACCCAATCCGGACAATCTCAGAATACCTTGGGTGTGGGCCCCTTGAGATGCTTGAGATGAATCTAATGCTGTTTGCTAGACAAAAAGATTCTTTTGGCAGATAGCCAAGTTTCTTCCACCCACCTTTATAAAGCAAGCAGAGACATCATTACATTTTGGGGGATTATTTTTTTCTTGTCTGAGCTTCTAACTGTGAGAGGCCGAGCATATAGAATTGCTGAGGCAAATACCTGCTTTAGAACATAACTTTTCCAGAAGATCCACATGTTTTTCACCTCTTTGGGCACCTTTTTTCCCTCATCTCTAAAATAGTCCTCATTCTCTTGGTGCCTATTTGGTAATGATCTTACCAGATGTTGTCATTTTGCCATAGAGGTCCTGATGCAAAACAGCTCTAGTGTTTGAAATCAAAGAAATGCCGCTGGGACATCCACCTTATCTTGCTTCCAGTTCCTTCCAAGATAATTTCCAATACATCTAATCTCATATTTAAGTAGCGTGGCCATAAGTCACAGTTTGGGGGACAGTTTGGACTCATGCTTATTGCTAAGAACTAATTATTAATAGCATTCTCTTTCCTTTTCCAAAGCATCTTTAGCTGGATGATGAATGACCCAGCCATCCAAGCAGTAGGCCAATGCTCAGCCTCGTTAGCTGAGTTCCCAGGGAAGAGGCTATGTGGAGAATATTCTGTATCAGCAACTGGAGCTACGTCTTCTCAGAGATAATAAAGGACAGCCAAGAAAGGGGATGCCAGATGTTTTTCCTCTCTACTTATCTCATTCCCTATTGCTTCCCCGTCCCTTAGTTTGATTCCCAGAGTAGAGCCTGCCAGGGATTCAGTCAGGCTGTGCAGGCAGATTCCACACATGTAGGAGGGGAATTCCCAGCACAACCACAGCTTTCTTACTTTTTTCCTACCTTAGGGAATGGAAACCATAGCATCTAAATAATCAATCTCTATGCTTTCTGGGAAGCTGGAGTCGATCCTAGGGATGAGCTATATTAGCTTTGCCAAAGAGAATTATGAAATGTTCTACTACATGACACATATTTATTTATTCTTCTAATATATTTACAAAAGACTTAGAGTAGCTTATATAGGACGTAGAGCATATAGCAAGATAACATAAATGAAGGAAAATGAGGCAAAAATAAAAACAGGACAGTGGATCCACAGAGTGAGGATAATATCCCAAATGCCAATTTTACTCTGACATGAAATAAGAGGTAAAGGGTAAAATGACTTGTCACTTATTTTGCAAAGTATTTTCAAATTATTCTCTCAATCAGACATAGATAATGCATCAAGCCTCTTGTGCCAATGACATTCAGATAGCTCTAAAAAATAGTAATAATAGTAATAACAAGGCTGATGAACAAATTAACTTAAGACTGGAAAGTATTGCATGCATAAGTGGAGGAGACAGAGTTAATGTGATCATTAAACAGAATCTATATTGTTGACAATATAGGAAGTGTACCCACTTTGGTGACGTGACCAATTTAGGTTGACATTCTTGTTCACTGAGACCACTTAAATGCACTTCATGTATACATTATGGCTCTTATATTTCATCCTTCCTACATTCTTTAATGACTCATAGCCAAATTCTCTGGTGCAGAGCCTTTTCCTTTAGAGCTTTCTATCACCTTTCTTTTTTTTTTTCCTCCAGGGTTTAGAACTCAAATGATATTAGAGGCATTGATTTTCTTCTTATGGAAAATACAAAAATAATATCATTGTCTTTTAGAAAGTTGAATGCTATGAGGAAAGATGAGTGAAGCTCATGAAATTCTGATAGATATGGATAAATATTAAAACAATCAATCATATTTACAGTAAAGCTCTAGAATACATTACTGAGACTCTTCTTAATGGACGCAACCTTGATATGGAAGCAGTGATCACCCTCATACAGTTTACCTAAGAGTGTAAATAAGCATTTTGTTTTGTTTAGCAACAGTTTCTAAAATAAAGTTGCATGTGCTCTTTGGCCCAGCAATTAAGTTGTCCTATGAATATTCTTGTTGAAGTTTGAGAAGTCATGTTTGCAAAGATGTTAATCACAACACTTTAGGGTGGACAATCAAACAGTCCACCCTCAGGAGCTAAAACCATGACTTTCAGAATGTTATTATTATGGAACACTATTTGGTAATAAGGAAGAATGAGATAGATATTTCTGTGCTCGTGTGAAAAGATTCCCAAAATAGATTACTAAAAATCTTAATGTTGAAAATGGCTTTCATTGGTCACCTTTGAATAAAGTATTTTATAAGAATTATATGCATAGTGTTATATATGCTAGTGCATGCATGTTTCCCCTCTGGAGAAAGTAAGCTGCTACGTCTGTGGAAAGGGGTTGAAAAAGTGTCAGGGGATTTTGTCATATTTCTATCCTACTTGAACATAGTTTACCACGTATATGTATTACCAAAATCCAGAAATGGAGAGTTTATACACTGAAGGCTCAGGAATAAAGGACAGATTGACCAGAGTGGCACCAAACCACCTGGAATTTTGTAGCTGTCTCTTCATCTTGACTTGAGCTTACTTGGTTTTCTGCTTTGGGATCGTTTTTCCACTTGAGCTGTTTACTTCCTGTTTAGTTGTGATTACCTGACTCCTACTCTTTTACCTCTCCCTAGCATACAGTTTATCTTGCCTGACTTAATTGACATTTTCTCCTTTGTCCTTGGACCTGAATTCTTCCTGTAGCTCTGCTTTGCTCCCAGGTCAGCCTATTTTGGCTTCAATATATTCACTTAATTCTGGACTCCACTCCCTCTGACAATTTCAGCCAAGTATTCCTAGAAAATACCATCTTGCAGAGGAAAATTGTAAATAAGTAAGTTTCTCAAAAACATAAGTATGCCTTGCCATTTTGTTTTGATAATATTCCTTAAGAATTTTATTCCAGGCATTCTTCTGGATTCAAAAACTAGCCTTGTAGATAAATGAGCACCACCAAAAATCCCAACAGACAGGTCCCATCTCTCCCTCAAATAAAAAGTCCTCTTTTGAGAACTGAATTCCCCCCAGATCTAGTAAACTTGGATGCTAGTAATGGTTCATTAAAATAACCAGGAGCTGAGGTCTTTTTAAGTGTCTTCTTCCAGAGAGGAGGAGTGCAGGTCATACACATTCAGAATGGTATAACTTACACTGAAGAGAAGAAATCTGGAATAAAATGTCATGTGACAAAATCTGAGCATCTGGTCTCAAATTCACTTACCTGAATCAGCTCACGGGAAGCTCAGTGACCATTTAAAATTTTTTAAAATATCTTTTAACTTTTATTTATTTTTGAGAGACAGAGAGAGACAGAGCATGAATGGGGAGGAGCAGAGAGAGAAGGAAACACAGAATCCGAAGCAGGCTCCAGGCTCTGAGCTGTCAGCACAGAGCCTGACGCGGGGCTCGAACCCACAGACCATGAGATCATGACCTGAGCCGAAGTCGAACACTTAACCCACTGAGCCACCCAGGCGCCCCACTCAGTGGCCATTTTAAAGCCCTGAGTGGATGCAGAACAGTAAGTCACTGTGAAAGATGGAGTTTCACCAGGGTAAGCCATTATGACTAGCAATGGAGAGGGGGAATGCTTCCAGGAACAGGAAGGCAAGCTGCCTCTGCTTTAAGTATGCTCACTTGAGCTTCTCTATGGTAACCTCATGGTTCACAAACATGGTTCACTTATTTCTATGGATACGATAATAACTTCTAAGCTGTGCCTGTCCAGCCCACCAAAACAAGCATGTTGGGGAAAGGCCAGAATCTTTACAGAACTAATTGTTCTTGTGACCCTAGTCAGTCAGACCCTTGACCAGAAGAAACTGGCCAGAGGCCATTTAAGAGCTCAGGAAGGAGGAATGAATTCTTGCCCTTGCTAGAGTAATACAAAGGACAAATTGTTATGCATGTAACTTCTATACCCATCAGCAATCCAGAGAACTTTTGGGCTATGGTTTTAGATGTGACCAGATCTGTGGGATGCAAAGTTAAAAAAAATTTTTTTCCCCAAACTGGCACATTCACTAGAACCCTGGAAGCCTATTAGAACTGGCCACTTGCCTCTGCTCCTGATCACTCTGAAAGAGTTGGTCTGCTTTTCCAGGGTCTACTCCCACCCCAAAACTATTCCAGGCTTTCAAATGTAGAACCAAACACAAAGATACCCAACCCCTTCTCAAATTGGACAGCAACTTTGAAACACGTTAGGGTGAGACTAGATATGGACCAGAGCCAAAGTTCTAGCCTGTAATCAGGTGCTTGGACCCTGCAACTTCTGGGAGAACTCCGAGAATCAGAGACTGGTAGATTAGGAGCCTCACTCTGGCATTTGAAGTAGAAGGGAAGAAATATTCCATTCAGTACCATATATTCAATCAGGAACTATGGCCTCCAAATCAGCATCCTCTGGTTCTAGTTTAAAACCAAATGCTCTGTCTTAATCTCGGATTTTAAAAGTCCTATTTCTTTGTCAGGGGCCTGGGTGGGGGGAGCAGTTAGGCAGTGAGGGAGTGATTTTGTTTAATGTTGCTAGTCAGTCTGGCACCTAGCTGGCATACAGTCAAAGCTGTCCACAGAGTGGTTATCCTCAGCTAGCAATAGATTGAGTCAATTCAGTCAGAAATATTGCATATACAACAGGGATAACTGCTTGCCAGACAGAGGAGAGATCTCCCATCGGCATGGAGTACAACTAGAATAAGCCCGATTTATAAATAGAAATGAACAAATAACATGGAAATCATGATCCCAGTTGGGCCAAGAGATACTGACCAGATGAAAAACATCCCTGGAAGCCCTCATATGAAAACTTTCTCTTTAGCCTTAAAGGTTTCCTGTTTCAGCATTGCGGAGGTGAGGACTTACTTGCCTGGCCTTGGTTAGCTGACACTAATAGAAGAGAAAGGGGCCAACTCAGGTAAAAGTGAGATTTGTCTGTACAAGTTCATATGACGGTGGGTAACTGCATTGCTGATAGCTAGTCAGTGTGTGTGTAGCTTACAGATGTCCTCTTACAACTGACCAAATGATGTTGGTTAGTGAAAACAGTAGGTCCAGACTCCCAGAAATCAAGAGCATCCTTTTTATACTAATGTCTTCACCATAAGCTTTCAAGAGAGAGTCTTGGTAGATACAGGGTTGTCGGTCAGTTGCTGAGTACACCGGTTGTGGTATAGATCCTGTCAAAATGAGATCTAGGGCTGAGGCATATTAGGATACTTCCTCCCTAGGCAAGGCTGTTTTCATTTCCAGAGTGTTTCATCCCACCTGGGCAAAATTAGTGGGAGTGTACATCAACTACCCTACCAAAGCCTTTCCCACAGGAGGCTGTGAGACAAAATGCCTGGTTCCTAGATGCTTGCTTGGCTCTACCTTCTGCTCTCTAGTGGAGACTGACAGGCAGCAGCAGGTCCTGGGGCCTGCCTATATCATCTGGGGTCTATAGGCCCCTTTTTCTAAGCCTACACCCAATTTCAGGTTTTATTGTTTTCAAACACATCGATGGGAAAGAAGGGGCTCACAGTACTTCTTACCTGAGTCCAGGATTATAATGAATCCCACCAGTTAAGAATAGAATACTGTGCCTAAACTTTCACTTCTATATTAATTATTGGACCAGATAAATTCAGCAATGTCCAATATACTTACATTCCAAGGAAGTAAGGTCACATACCTAAAATAAACTTTAAAGCTAAAAAGGAAGGGGCAATGCATATTTTGAGAATATTTGAAAGTACTTAAATACGAATTGTTAACCATAGCACACAACTTTTTAGGAAGAGCTTCACAGGTTAGAATATACTTTAAACTGTACAGGTGAGAGATTAGGACCTGGAGAGATCGAGATCTGGATTTGAATTCCTTTTCCTTTAGTGCATTGTAGTGAGGCTGTCAAGATCCTTTTATTTTTATATTGAACTAGACATAAAATGAGAGCTAGAATAGTGAAGTGGATAAAAACACAACACGATTCCTTATACAAGCAACAGTTATATGTCATATTATATTCATAAAACCTTTATGTAATTTGTGTCATTTAGTCCTTAACAAGATATGTAAGTTTTTGATATGTCATTTACAAATAAAAAGAATAAAGCTTAATCAAAAGTTAAATAACTTGTTTCATTTTTGAAAAATGAAAATCCATTTTTTATCATTCTAAATTTCAAAGTCTTCTTCAGTGGACTTTCAGCTCATTTTTGATTAGCCAAGTAACCTCAACAAATTACCTGTGGGTCTTATCTTATTTGTAAAACTAGCAGCTGGACTGTAGAAACTTTAATTATGGCTGGAAAAGAGCAGGTATGGTACATAGGACTCTGTTTATTATAGGGCCCAGATTCCTTTTATTTTGCCATAAACTATTCTTCTGAACAATAGCCGGGAAGAAAAGTATCCACGAAAAGTACCGCCCAACGTTTTCATTTCAAGACAATTTTCTGACCAATATCCAAATTGCACTCCATTGTTTATGTTAATAAAGGGAGCATATCAATGTGTCATTCCACATGTTTTTATTGTTTTTCCTGCCTTCACCAATATCCTAAGTATTGGAGACAACATATAACCAGAGTCACAATGAACACATCATCACTTCTAGAAGAAAACCTCTAGAAGGTATGTATTTTATAGAACTAAATAAGGCAGCAACAACAACAACAACAACAAACCTGTTGATACAAACAATACCAAGATGTCAAGCCATTTAAACTGAGAACACCATTTCCCATTTTCCATTGTTTTAATTTTTAAATTTTTATCTATACCTCTAATTTTATACTGTTGATTCATACATGAAAAGCACCAATCTTAAAATTGCTGTTACTCAAAATAAGAGACAAGATTCCTTCAAAGTATACACCATCTTGTGTAAGCTTTTATGCCTTCCATTCCATCATTGTGTCACGTAATCTAAAAGTCACTGCCATTATAGGGTTTCTAAAATTTTACACTAACAGAGCATCTGGGCTTCCGAGGCTTACCTGGTGGATGAGAAAACTGACCACATACACAATGCAGAGTAAACATCCGCAGACCACTGCTGCTCTTGAAGTAGTTTGCTTAATTCAGGTCCAGAATCTAAATTGACTGTTGAAGACCCTAAGGGTGTGTATGGGGTGGGGCAGGCTGGGGGTGGGTGGGAAAGGCTGGCAGCAGATGGCCGCTGTCACCATCCCTGGCTTGGGCACACAGCGAGAAAAGGGACTTACTTGCTACCATGTGTCTGGTCTCCAACAGCACCT
Organism: Cryptoprocta ferox; assembly: GCA_028646485.1. Classification (NCBI taxonomy): domain Eukaryota; kingdom Metazoa; phylum Chordata; class Mammalia; order Carnivora; family Eupleridae; genus Cryptoprocta; species Cryptoprocta ferox. The sequence goes on from CM053578.1 coordinate 44,496,992, forward strand.
GAGGGAACCCTGAGAAGCAGAGCTGCCTGGATCCCTATTCTCCTTCTGGGCTTCTTTTTCATCCAGGATCTCTCTGGCTTCCTGAGTTCTGGTTGCTTCGGAGGTGTTGCTAGCCTGGCGTTTGCCCTCACCAGCTGATGCTACCCAGGCCACGGCGGCTCGCTGGTAAATGGGCCCCACTTTATTGCCAGCTAGAAACTGCGTCTCTGGGGCGGCTGCTCAGCCACTGACCCAGAGACCCCCGCCCTGGCCAGATGCGCAGTGGAGCAGCTCCTGCAGCCTTGAAGCAGTTTTTGTGTCCTTCCCACTCCTCCCTCCCCTCTCTAAGCCTAGCCACCCTCTCCCCCGCCCTCCTTCCCAGGCCGGTGAGAGACTTCCTCCAGAGCGGACGTGGGCGGGGTGATGGAGACAGAGACCAGCATCCGCCACTGCTGAGGCCAGAATGGCAGGCAGCTGCTACACATCTCCTCCGCAGCTGCTGGGGAAGGGAGGCGGCGAGACGAGGGAATCGTTGAGGAGGAGGAGGGGGAGGAGGTGGAGAGAGAGTTCTTCGAGGGCAGGAAGGATGGAGAGAAGAGGAAAGGCGGGATGCAGCTTTGGCTCTGGAGGGGTGGGCATAGGAGGGAGAGGCGGGGAGGGGAAGAGAGGAAGGCAACCAACTCCTCTTAACCTCCGGTTTCTTTCCCTCTCCCCTTGCCCAGGAGAGCTAGTCAGGGGCAATGATCAATTATCAGCCTGCAGCATTCAAATCTGAACTTTGCTTAGGTGTAGGGGTGGAGCGGGGGCGGGTGGCTGTTTAAGAAAGCGTGGCTTGGAGATACTACAACCTCACTCTAGATTTCTTTCCCACTCTGGTGATTTGAGATAGGAAGGGAAGAGAAAAATTATGCACTTGGAAAAACTGGTGTGCAACAGTGGAGTCTGGGGGTGAAGGGGAGAGGTGTTAGACCTTCTTTCCCAAATGGACTTTGGAAACTTTGCTACGCCATGGAACGTTCATTTTATAACCTTCTCTTGTTTGAAAATGGTGTTTCCTTTAAAAAAGATTTCTACAACACACCAAGTAAAGGTAACAAAAATGAGAAAAAGGGAAAAGAAATCATGTATGCTTGTAAGAGGCTCCAAGTTTATATTCCAAGGCATGAGACAGAAGGGTAAAGTGGAACTAAACTAACATTGATTCTGTGCAAACCATGTCAGGGACTCTGTGTGTTTCATCCATGATTCACAGAAGAGGCCTTGTGACATGTATTTTGCTGGTTTAAATTTTACGCTTGTTATGAAAAATTTCAAACATAAACAAAAATACAAAGAATATATAATAAACTCCTTTGTACTCATCACTTGGCTTCAATCATGCTGCCTCACCTATTGTCAACATGTAGCCTATCTTGTTTTATCTATACTTACCCTTCCACCTTGGTTTAGTTTAAAAGTAGTCCAGACATCCATATCATTTTGTTCAAAATTATACCAACGTAAGTTTCTGAGTAAGGACTTTTAAAATACAGCCCACCCTCAGATACAACCCAATACTATTATCATATGTAAAAATTAACAATTACTTCATAGTGTCAAACATCCACTTGATTTCTTTTTAGTAGACAATATACAGATTACCGTCTTCTCTTTCCCACACTTTGTGATGACAGTACAAGTGAATTTTGTAGTGTATAGACTTTCCTTTAGGGCAACTCAGCTTATGTATCCCTTTTAACCCAGGAAAATCTATGCATATTTAAGTACATTCAAACATAAGAAACATTTAATATTAAATATTTTAAAGCTTAAATAAGATTCTTGACATAAACTGCTTTGTATAACGTATAATGAACAGGCAGCTAGTCCTAAAATGCTGTGCAAACCAATAATAGAAACAAGACACAAACAGAAGGAAACCAATGATGTTGGATTTATCTTCTGAGTTGGGCAATCATTTTTTGTTGTTGTTCTGGAGCAAATCTGTTGCCACCATTGTTAGATAATACTGCTAAGTTGATTTCACATATTTTGGCAATTATTACACTCCTAATAATGAGTTGATGAGATTCTTTTGAATTGTTTAGCGGGGGGAAGCTGTTTGTTTTCCACATGTCTTCCTGAAGAACCTTATAATCACGTTTTCTAAGCTGTGTTTCCTAAGTATGTATTTAGAAAGCAGAAGCTCTAGAGCTGCGTATCCTGCCTTATGAAGAAAAACCTGCTGTATCACACTACACTTGAACTCATAGACCCCCTAGGGGAATTATTTTCCATGCAGCTGCTTAAGCGGGGGCTGTTTATTCTAACCTCAAAGATGTCAGTGTCAGGAGTGTGGATGGGACTCTTATTTTTATTCTGACTCCACATCACCACATCCAGGGTTGGTAAAACCTTAAGCAAGTCTTCCAAAATGCAAACAAATCAAAATTCCTCTTTTGAAGATATATCTTCTAGGTGTGTCATCTTTTTCCTCTTCTAGTCTAGCATTCATCTTTTAGTTTTATGGACATTCTTATTTATTATGAATTTGTTTTCTGGTTGACAGTCTTCTCCTTATCCAGACTCTTACTATTACTATTAATAGTAACTTAGTTATTACTATTAATAACTTCCCCATCCATTTGGATGCCAACAACATTTGGATGAAACGTTGAATAGCCTAGCTTCTGATTTCCTCCCTAATAGATGATCTTTTTCTCCACTCCACCTTGGCTATAATTCCCACATTTTGAATCTTGTCATAACTAGCAACTGCTTTGTTTTTCTCCATAACACTTATCTAGCATGCTAAATATCAATTGCTTATTTATTTTCTGTTTTATTCTATCAGAATTCATGCTGCATGACAATTCTTGCTTATCCCCTGCTATGAGATAGCACTTAGAACACAGGCTGTAATATAGTAGGTACCCAGTAAATTTGCTAAAACAATGAACAGCAAGCATGCCTCTAATCCACTATGTGTGTCTCAGAACAATGTAGTCATTCATCATAGAAATAGATTACAGAGCACACATAATATGAAGAACATGACAATTGTTTGTTGGTCTGCTTTCATTCTGCCTGAACTCTGGTACTTATATTCTTTAATGCTTTTGTAATATATAGGTATGAAAATTTCCCCTGGCTGTAGAACCTTGATACAAATCACAGGTTTCCCTGAAAAGAAATGGTAAAAATAAGAAAGTCCAATTATATCTATGGAGAATACCAGGCATTCAAAGAAATAAAGCACTCAGCATCAAAGAGGTACTTCCCCTACCCTCATTCTAATATAATAAAGGATAGACATTTGTTTGGGATTGCTGTCAAAATCCAGGCTTAGAAATCTCTCAGGATGAATATAATGTAAATCATATTGTAGAAAATGTCTCCCTGAATCATTTGAATTTTAAAGTTGTTAAGAATTTTTTTTCAGCAAATACTAATTAGCTTTCTTATGTGTCATGTGCAACATCATAGACAAATACCTAGAATCCTTTTTTAAAAATTTTTAACATTTATTTATTTTTGAGAGACAGAGAGAGACAGTGTGATCAGGGAAGGGGCAGAGAGAGAGAGGGAGACACAGAATACAAAGCAGGCTCCAGGCTCTGAGCTGTTAGCACAGAGCCTGATGCGGGGCTCGAACCCATGAACCGCGACATCATGACCTGAGCCGAAGTCGGATGCTTAACTGACTGAGCTACCCAGAAGCCCAGAAGCTACCCACCCCCCCAGAATCCTTTTTGTCTTAGCCAATTAGGGCTGCTATAACATCCATCATGGGGCTCAAACTTACAACCCCAAGGTCAAGAGTCACATGCTCTACCGACTGAGCCAGCCAGGTGCCCCCATCCTTTCTCTTTTTGTCATCCTCAGATACCTACAGAAAGACAGTGCTACAAAGCCAGCATCAGTTCCTTATTACTATTTTTATGTGTAGAGCATTCTACTTATGATTCCATTTATATGCTTGAGTTCCATAGATCTATTATAAGAAAACCTTGCCACAGTTTTCCACTCTATCCCAGGTTCCAAACTATAAGAATCTGGACAGTGAATAAAACTGTAGAGTTGTTTAACAGTTTCAGAGGAACAGAACACAATAAATGGCTTGCTTATTAGTGATTCCTAGAAATGAAATAATAGACCATAGATGGCTAAAGCTATTTGGGTTCCTCTACAAAATAGGGGGCAAAAACACTTTCAGAGCATTAATTATCAGTTGATAAATTTCTAAACTGACTTCAACTTCTTAGCTCCCTGATGTATGTATATACATACCTGGATTGCATATATGTTATGTGTGTGTGTGTGTGTGTGTGTGTATATATATATATATATAAAAATATATAATATATAGAATATATGTAACATAACATATATAAGTATATTTAACATATTTGCATGTAAATTATAATGGGATTTATAGATAAATGATAACAAATTTCACATTTGTAATTATCTTTGTTTTCTATTTTATTTTTTCACTTGAAAATATTCTGGGCTTCTGCCAAGCCTCATTAGGCATTACTTGATATGTGATGGTTGGATACAAAATTGCAAAATGAAATGCATTGTAATCAGTGTTTATATAAACATATATATAAGCATTGATAAAATGCTGGCTCAAAAACTTTTCTTATATCTTTTGCTTTCCCAAATTTTTCAAGACAAGGAGTATAGAAACCAGAAATTGCTAATGGGATCATCAGTGAAACTATGTAACATTTGTAACATCAAAATACAATACATGAAGTGAAATGTAGATAGAAAACATTAAAATAAATGATTTAGGAAAGTGAAACAGAGAAGTCTAACCTAATTGTCTATAGAGAGTGATACTGGTAAGAGAAACTAATCCTTTCTGCAGACAGCTAGAAAATCCCAGGAATTGATGACACCTGGTTACCATACAACTGGGCAAAGTTAGGTGTTATAAACAAGAAGCTATTATAACATTTTTATGCCACAAGAGGCCCAACTCTAGCCTACTCTGCTCACTGTTTTCTTCCTTCACTCTTGGTGCATGGTATTTCTCTAGAAAATTAGGATTGCAGAGGGTTGAAATCTGGAATACTAAACACAGAGGAGAATGAAGTAAGGTGCTGGACTGAAAAGAGGAACATTAGTAAAAATTTGTATTCTTAATGATGAGACTCCCTTCTGCCCCAAGTTCTTTGCCATAACAGCACCCAGAATTCTGATAGTTACGTTTTATATTTCAGAAGACAGATTCTAGCATCTTCCTCTAGAAAACATGATCTATCCCACAGGATAGGCCCATTGATTCTGTAAGTTTGGTGTCTTCAAGAAAAAGTTGATTGATTACTGGATCATCCTAGAAGAAAGCTTTCTATTCTACAGGATTTATTCCCTCAACCCTCAAACACATGCATAAATGTATGAAGAATCCAACTGGTTATTTAGTGATCACAAAAGAAGAATCACTGAACATTTGAGGATGTCTTTAGCATGACAGAGAGGAACTGAAGCAAACCTATAAAAAGAAGTAACTCCTGTGGACTTAGAGACAGAGCAAAGCATAAAGGAAAAGTCAAAGACAATATAATCAACATGAGAAATAAGAGTGATATATCCATGGAACAAGGAGAAGATACCTTGTTTTAAAGGAACAGTATATGAAAGATCTCTTGGAATCTTTATCTACGATAGATGATGACAATGATGATGATGGTAATGAAGAAAGAGTCTGGATAATAAAATTGTGGAAACCACCAAGAATGTACAAAGAGATAGATGGCAGGATATTAAAAATAAGATTCAAGAATAAATTCCAAAGTTTCAACCTTCAACTGACAGGAATTCCAGAAAGAGAGAACAGAGAACAAGTGAGAGCCAATTGATAAATAATACAAGACAATTTCTTAGAATTGAAAAGTCTATATCTCCCAAGTGAATGGACCCACAGAAAGCCAATCAGTTTAAATGAAAATAGTTTCTCAACCCAAGAAAATCATCATGAAATATTAGAATCTTTAGATAAATATTTTAAAACACCTAGACAGAAAAAAAAGCAAGTTAAAGTGCAAGGGATCATTAGTATACCTATTGCCCAAATCTTGAGTGCAATATCATTCTCCAATAAAATTAACCAGGACTCTTTTGAGAAATGGCTGTTTCTAGGACTAGGGCTGGAAGTATACAGGATAAATCTGGAGCATCTTGTAGTGCCAGAAAATAAGGAATGCTAAAAGAAGAAAGAAGAAAGAAGAAAGAAGAAGAAGAAGAAGAAGAAGAAGAAGAAGAAGAGGAGGAGGAGGAGGAGGAGGAGGAGGAGGAGGAGAAGGGTAAGGAGAAAGAGAAGAAGGAGCAAACATCAACCCTTACATTAGTGGGGGTGTGTCAAAGCAAAGGGACATGAAAGCCAACTGAAAGAACTACTAATGATCAAAGCTGGAACAATTTGAGCAATAAAATAAAGTAGTGTTGGATTATAACTCAAAGTATAAAATATCCATGAGTCTATACTGGTATAAATAAATGATTGAATAAATTAATAAATGTGGGAGAAGAAACAAATCTCCCATGCAGAAGAATTCTAAATAATTTATATCGATATACCACATTAAAGGAGAGAAAGAGTAACTCCTCACCCCTTAAGTGTGGGCTGGGCATAGCAACCTCCTTCCAAAGTGTAAAGTATGAAAATGCGGAAAAAGAGCAGCTTTGGAGTGTAGAAAACTGAGAAACATTACTTCAGGCAGGTGATCAAAGTCAACATCAATAGTCACAAATCATGGTGATAGTATGAACTCTTGATATGACTTGGTGAAAATTCCATTTCACATCTGTCATCTTCCTCCCAAAATGCATGTCCCCAGACTAAGAGAAAAACATTAGGTAAATTCCAATAGAGGAACAACCTACAATATACTTAAAATTGTTAAAATACCAAAAGAAGAAAGTTTCAGAATTGTTACATCCAAAAGAAGCTTAAGGATATGACAGCTAAATGTAAACATGGTGAGCTGGATGGGATTCTGAAATAGAAAAAATGACATTATGTTAAAAACAAAAGATATTTGAATTAGTTATGGACTTTAGTTAATAATTATGCACCAATATTGGTTCATTAATTATAAAAAATATACCATACTAATGTAAGATGCAAATAATAGGGGAAACTGTGTGTGGAGAGTAGGGGCAGTGGAATATGAAAACTCTCTAGATTATCTTAAAAATTTTTCTTGGTAAATCTAAAACTGCTTTAAATAGCAAAGTATTATTTAGGATGAAATCATGATGATGAACAGGGTGTTCCCATAATCTCAAAGAATCTAGTCACAAAATAGGTATTAATTACAAAGGGAAAAATAGCACCTTAACAGTGGAGTAACCTGGCAGAGGCCAACATAATGAAATGTTCAAAATTAGCATAGCCAACTATAAGATGTGCTAACATTATGTTCCTTCCGATAAAATGCACTAAGAAGGTATCAATACTACTTCTGTGGTATTTTGTCAAGTATGTATAAACTCAATTTAATTAGGAGAACGCATAAGACAAACCCAAATTGAGGGATATTCTACAAAATAATGGGTCAGTACTCTTAAAAGGGGTCAAAGTTGCTAAAGTCAAAGGAAGACCAAGAAACTGTCATATTCTATAGGGACTAAGGAGACACAACAAGTGGATATAATATGGAATTCTAGAGTAGATCCTGAAGCAGAAAATTTCATTGGTGGGAAAACTAGTGAAGGTCTAATAGACACTATAGATTAAAAACAACAACAATGAGGCATTGGGGTATAAATAATAGAAGATTTATTAGTAGCAGGTTTGGAATCCAGAAGGCAATGAAGTAGTGAATTCAAGTTTCTATAGTAAAATGATCTCCAATCTATATTAACCATCAGTTAATATAAGAGAAGAATGTAAATGATTTTCAGACATTGGAGTTCGCAAAATTTATTTGCCATCTATAATGGAAATAATACTTTTTCATGTATGCATTCTTGCTTACAAAGTTATTGGATAATGTGATCTAAGAAGGAAACAATACAAAAATGCTCCTGGGATGCAATAAACAAGGCTTCAAAATATCAGAAATGCAAAGAGGCACTTTCAAAAAATTTTTTTTATGTCTTTATTTTATTTTGAGAGAAACAGAGAGTGAGCGGGGGAGGGGCAGAGAGAGAGGGAGATACAGAATCTGAAGCAGGCTACAGGCTCTGAGCTGTCAACACAGAGCCCGACACAGGGCTCGAACCCACAGACTGTGAGATCATGACCTGAACCAAAGTCAGACGCTTAACCGACTGAGCCACCCAGCCACCCCGGCATTTTCTAATGATGAGAATGAATGTGCCAAAATGAGAGGTGCACTATGGGTCCCAGGAGCAGCCAGTCCAGATTTGGGGTAGGGGTACATTGAGGTCCATGGAGACATTTTACAGAGATTTTGAAGGCTGTGAAAATACTTAGCCAATGGCTAAATTTTTTTAATTTAAAAGTTATTCAAATATTAACTCTGCAAAAACAAAAGTGCATATATGTAAGGACATGCAATTATAGTACTGTTCTTGACTTAGCAGAATCTTATCATGAAAGCAACTAATGTGGGGTTAATCAGGGCGACATAGCCACATTGGCAGGATGTTTGTATGGAGAGGTGGTAAAAGAGAGGGCAAATGCTAAGTTTTCCATCATAGAAATGTGATAGGTAATATTTAATACTGATGAATTAAAAGAGAGATGTATCCACAGAGTATGTGTAGATTAGGTAAAAGATTATGTATGAAAATATCAGCTAAAATTATTGAAAGTGTTGCCTACTGGGGAGAAAAGTTAAGAAGATGAGACAGTTTTGCTATAAGCCTTTTAGGACTGTTTAACTTTTTAAACTATGCTTATGTTTTACCTTAATAAAACTTAAAATTAATTGAAAATAGGGTGGACACAAAATTTTCCAGGAAGTTACTATCCTAACATGAAGATATAAACAATGTCTTTTCTCTCCCCCAATTGCTACTTTATCTCTTTATTCTATCTGAAGAAAAACCAGACTTGAAGTGAGAGATTTCACAAAACAACTGTTCATGAGATGACTCCAAAGAGATGGTATTTCCATCTACTCAACAGGGAAAATGAGAGGAACTTTCAGAAAACCACCAAATCTTAAATTGGTTCTTCTCTTGTTAAGTGAATATTGCATGAATAACCATTTCCTGAGAAATTCACCTATTCATCTTTCCAAGTTCTACCCCCACTTTCAGTGAAGCCTTTCTGCAGACTTTATGGTCTCCTTCCAGAAGTAATTGCATCCCTTGAAGAAACAGAATGTAACTGTCTTTTAGGACTGCCACCCCCCAACATTACAGCTGATGGATAGAACAAATCTTGAATGAATCAAGAGTCAACTTGGAATGAAAAATTAGGAGGGTTCATATCCAGCCAACACTGTCTCAGTTTGTAAAACAAACATCAGCTAAGGTAAATAGCAAATCATCTGAATCTAGCATTCTGAAATGTTTATAAATGGTGAAGAAATTAGCTTTTCCCCCTTTAGCATGTTATTCAAAACAGAAAGAATTGTCATTTCATTCTGAGCTTCTGTTCCAACAGTATCTCAAGCCATTTTGTCTCTTGCTTTATTTTCCCTTCAACTGTTTATCTTTCATTTTTAAAATCTTTAAGGAACTCTTTGTTGTCTCCTACCAGATAGAGATAGCTACCCCATCTATGGGCTTTCATATTAATTTTTGTAATTAGGTTATTTCTTGTGTCACTATTTGTTCTATTTGTACCTTCCTCCCAGATGTATCTGCACATATTTATCCACATTCCCAGAATATAACAAGGATTCAGAGAACATATTATGCTTACCACTATGGCTCAGTATGACTTTGGAGATACCAGAATTGTTGAATGTGTTATCTTTATTTTTTTTAAAGTTTATTTATTTATTTTGAGAGAGACAGAGACAGTGCGAGCCGGGGAGGGGCGGAGAGAGGTAGAGGGAGAGAATCCCAAACAGGCGTTGCACTGTCAACACAGACCCAGATGTGGGGCTCGAACTCATGAACCTTGAGATCAGGACTTGAGCTGAAACCAAGAGTTTGGATGCTTAACCGACTGAGCCACCCAGGCATCTCCATGTGTTATCTTTAAGACAAGATAATAATATACCTATGTTTAAGGTCATTGGGATGATTAAACAATGCAATGAATATAAGGCTCTTGACATAGTAATTGCTTAATAAATGTTTTATTTTATTGTTATCAAGCTTTGTATTACAGATTATTAAGGAATAATTAGAACAATAGCAGAACAATAATGCCATTTCCAGACACATACTTTAGAATAAAGTAAATATAGACAGGTTAAAGGAAATAGTGTAATATTGCAAACAGACAGTAGTAATTTTAATTAAGAAATTATGAATTTCTTAGTAATTATGACTACTTAATGTAAAGTACAATGAGGATTTGGACATGGAAGGCAGAAAATAAATTGTTCATGATGAGTAGGAAAGAAAAGATGGCCAAATGTACTGAATGTTTTAAAATTATTTACCATTACCAATAATATTTATACTATCTTTTCATGTTTTCATATTAATTAGCATTCCTTTACTTCCACTCCAAGAACTCCCTTTAGTATTTCTTGTAATACAGGTCTGGGGTAATGAACTCTCTCAGTTTTTCTTCGTTTGGAAAAATCTTTATCCCACTCTTGTTTCTGAAGGACAGCTTTGATGGCTATCGAACTCTTTGTTGCCAGTTATTTTCTTTCAATATTTTGAATATGTTGTCCTATTCTCCTCTGGCCCGAAAAGTTTATGTTGAAAAAATCTACCAGTAGACTTATGGGGGGTCCCTTGCATGTAACTTCTCTCTTTTCTCTTGCTGTTCCTAAAATTCTTTCTTTATCTTTGACTTTTGACAATTTAAATACAATGTGTTTTGGTGTAGCCCAATTTGGGTTCAGCCTATTTGGGGTCTTTTGGGTCTAATAGATCTGGCTCTCCATTTCTCTCCGCAGCTTCAGGAAGTTCTCAGTCACTGTTGCTTTAATTATACTTTTTGCCCTATCTCTTTCTGTTCTCATTCTGGAATTCCCAATAATATGAATATTGTTTCTTTTATATCAGGAATTATATCCCATAATTCCAATAGGCTTTCTTCACTCTTTCTTATTCTTTTTTCTTTTTGTTCCTTTGATTGGATAAGTTCCAATGTCCTATCTTGTAGGTAACTGATTCTTTTGCATGGATGACTCTACTTTTAAAACTGTCTATTGAATTCTTCAGTTTAGTTATTAAATTTTTAGTTATATTTTCAGCCCCAGGATTCTTTTCTTTTCTTTTTTATGGTTGCTATTTCTTTACCAAACTTCTCATTTTGTTCATGCATTGTTTTTCTCATTTCATTTAGTTTTCTGTCTGTGGTTTCTTGTAGTTTACTAAATTTCCTTAACTGGGTTAGTCTGAATTCTTTGTCTGATACTCATAGATCGCCATTCCATTACGGTTGGTTATAGCAGCCTTATTAGTTTGGTGGTGTCGTATTTATCTGATTTTCCATGATTCTTGATGCCTTACTTTGGTATCTGCACATTAGTAATTGGGCTCCTCTTCGAAAATTATTAAAGTTATACCTATTAACATTATACCTATAAAGTTAGGTCTTTCTTTGCATAGTTCTAATCTTGGTTCAAGTAAATATGTCTAAGAACATTAAAACAGAGTACTGAGCATAATTATTATATTAACTGCTTAATTAGTCCTGTTAATAAATTAGTTTATAATCAGTGTTCTTATAAAATGTAATAGATTGTTTAACAGAAACATTTTTAGAAAAAATTTTTTGGAGAAAGCCAGGGTGAAACCAAGAAGAAATTTGAAGCAGTTTTGCAGGACTTCTTAATGTGATTATTTAAGACTATCTCTCTCTTCCTATCCAGGCTTTCTGCTCTATAATGACCAAAATTGAGTTATTTACTCCTTCCTAAGATTTATTTTTCTCAAATCTCAATTATCTCTTCCTGATTCCTTTTTTTACTGCTTCCTCTGAGACCTTGATCAATCACTTTTCACCTTCTCCAACTTCAAATTCTGCCATTAGACTAACTTGTAGATATGCTAAGGTACCCCACCTACAGAAAAAGACAAAAATGCACAAACTTAAAAAGTTTTGCACTTAGGGTCACCTGGCTGGCTCAGTCAATAGAACATGTGGCTCTTGATCTTAGGGTCATGAGTTCAAGCCCCAAGTTGGGTGTAAAGATTATTTAAACAAATAAACTTAAAAAAAAGTTTTGCACTTAGTTTCATAAGATTCATGAACCAGTTTGAAGCTCATTCATTAATCTTAAAGTAAGTAGTGCAGTAAAACAAACTCCTGGTCATCTATAGGCTACTATCCTCTCTTTCATCTCTCTGCCATCTTCTTAAAGGAACAGCTTATACTTGATGGTTTTGCTTCCTCTACACTCATTCTTTGATTCTATTTTAGAATTTGGCTTTAGGCTTTTTCTCTCCTACTTGCTCTTGTCATGGTCACCAATAAAAGCATCTTATATGAATAAAACACCTTGCCAAAGACATACAGGTAGTGGTTGGTGTCTCCATAAAAAGCCATATTAGTTTATCTTTCTTTCCATTTATATTTATACTTATATTTTACACTACACTACAAAAATTAAAATTGGACATGTTTTGATGCTGATTAACTGACATTGTGTATTACCATGTCTTATAATTCAGTAATTTTATTTTGTTTCAATTTTTCCCTCTCTGGGAAATCATGATATTATATAAGGATATTAGAAGTGGTAAGGCATTGCATAAAATTATTTAAAAAATTGCTAAATGCTAGAATCAGTGGACCCTTTTCAGTTTCTATTTGGCTAACACCTCTATTGTATTGTTATTTCCTTCCTGAAAGTATCATTTTCTTTGTGCTTGCTGATATCACACTTCTTTAATTCAGAGAGATAACAGAGAAATCTGTTTTTATTCCAGCTCTTTCTCTAGGCCATGCTATACAAAAGAAACTTTCTGCAGTCATAAAAGTGTTTTATTTCTTCCTATTTCATAAGAGTTGCCAATGGTCATATGCAGCTACTGAGTATTTGAAATATAGCCAGTGAAACTGAGAAACCTCATTATAAAATTGTATTTTATTGTAATTGATTTAAATTCAAATAGTGACATGTGGCTAGTGGCTACCATAGTGGACAGTGTAGTGCTAGAAAACAGTATGATCTTGGAGATTTTTTTTTCTCAGTTGCTTCATTTGCAAAAATATAGGGGTCAGAACAGTTGGCTTTAATGATTCCACTTCTAGCTCTAGAATTTTTATTTTTATTTTTTACATAAAAAATGATTTCCTTGGGGGCCTGGGTGGCTCAGTGGGTTAAGTGAGTGACTCTTGATCTCAAGGTCATGAGTTCAATCCCCATGATGGGCTCCACACTGGGCATGAAGCCACTTTAAAAGAAAAAATGATTTCCTAAAAATATAAATCCCAAAGATTTTCCTTGTTATGCCCTTACACAATTTAAATACTGAAATAGAGAATTATCACTTGGTTAGTTATTAGCATACATTCAGAAAGCAATTGCACAGAGGAAGTAGAATGCCACAAATTACAGTGTAGTTGCTAACAGACTAGATTTTAAAAGTTCTCATCAAGAAAACAAACTGCAACTATGTGTGGCGAAGGATGTTAATTAGACTCATTGTGATTATTTCACAATATATATAAATATTGAATAATTATGTTATATACCTAAAACTAATATAATGTTATATCTCAAAAACTAATATAACATTATATGTCAAATGTATTTCAATATAGAAATTATAGTTTGCTTTTATAGGAATTATATGTATTAGCTTCCTCAGTTTTAATCGAACTAGAAAGCATTGACTTAAATAAGGTAATAGAGGACTGATTATTAATTTAATAATTATTCAATTTTTAATAGTTATGAGCTCTATAAATTATTTATTAAGGAATTTTTCCAATATATTTTTCAAGGGTCTGCATACAGAGGGCATTTGAGTAAATATGATTGATTGAAAAAGTTTCAAATTAAGTTTTCCCTTTAGATACATTATATTTTAAATAAGAAAAATGCCCTACTGCCCCCTGGTGTTCAAATTAAGCCTTATTTGTTACACAGTCTATGTCTCTCTACCCTACATGCCCTTGGTTTTTATTAAGCTTTTTCTTGTTGGAGGTAAGGTGTTGTGCAAAATTTTGGCTCAGCTCTATTTTTGTTTCAGCTGTGACTTCGGTGAAATTAATTATTATACCTTATATGTTTAAGTTGATTCAATTGGTATATCTGAAATAATTTTTCTTGCCTAAGGTCTAATTTCAGATTTGGTTGGCTCTCTTTATTTCACTCTGCTTCTCCTTCTTTCCCTTGATCTCTTTCTCCTCTCTCCCTCTCATTACTTAGTTCATACATTAATTTCCACACATTTTCAGTGATGCATATTTCATTTAGTTTGCCTTTTCCCCCTCCTGTTCAGATAACCATAAGGAACAGCAAAAATCAGTTATTAGACATTCAGAGCAGACAATGATCTCTAGATAGCATCTATTTCAACTCTCTCATTATAAAATTATGATATATTTCATAAGGGACATTGAAGATAACAGATGTCAATAATAGAGTGCTTGATGTCCTGCCCACTCAGGCCTTTCATTCTTTATCCTTCAGAGGAAAGCAGAAGGAGTTTTCACTGTTAATTTTACACACAAATATTTGTAGGATACCTACTGTGTGTCAGATATTGTGTCAGATGTAGCCACAGGGCAGACCCACTTTGTCCCCTCATGAAATTATAGTTTTATAGAGGATACTGATAAATAAATAGAACTTATGTACAATGTGGTAAGTGCATTAAAAGAACAAATAGAAGGTACTATGGAGGATCCAAAAAAAGTTGTTCCAAATATAGATGACAGAAATCAAAAGCACTTCTCATCAGAAGTGATGGTAAGCTTTGACCAATGCAGCAATTTTCACAACCCTTTAAGGGTTAAGTTTGGTTGTAGTTACAAGAAATTTGGCCATGAGGTATACGAGCCAGAAGCTGATATTTCTACAGAACATATTTGTTTAGAAATAGGATTGATGTGTAAAGAGAAAAGAAAAACAAACTGAGAACCCACTGTCTTCCTGATTAAATAACTGAACCTCCCCTAATCCTGGCACAGGGAAAAGTAAGGAAAGAAGAGAAATAGGTAAACTTGCAGGAAAGACTTTAGAAGGTTTTAAAATCACTTCAGTAAAAAAAAATAATAGCACTAAAGTGCTTCAGAGAAAGAATCACATTTGAAATTCCAGGCAGAGCATAGGCAATTTATATAAAATCAGTGCCCAAACTTTATTTTAATAAAACAGTTAAAGAATGAAAGAAAAGTTTCAATACATTTTGGGGGAGGGTAATTGCAAAAAAAAGTGACCATTTATATTGGGATCTAGAAAAAGAATATTTTAGGGCAGAATTAGTTGCAAGATCCAGATATTATTTTAGAAAAACCCTTGTTTTAGAAAATTATATTTTGTATTTTAATGATAATTTAGAATTTGTCTTCTGAGACATCTACAACTGCAGATTTTGAAACTTATACAAATGTTGTAATTGTGACTAAAAGAACTTTCTGCATATAATCGATTGCAACTGCTTTTTGGCTTCCACCCTTATAGTCATTAGGAATAAATGTCAGTATTTGTAATGGCACAAAAATTAGTCTTGCTGCACTGGTAATGATTTTCAATAGTCCAAGAGCAAGGAAGAGAAACTGAAAATGCATTTTGAGAGTGAAGGTAATGTAGGAAATATATTACTGCTTAGGCAATTCTGTGAGTTTTGGGGACTCTGAGACCAAAAAGATTATGATTATCTGAGAACTCACTGTTATATCTGAAACACGATACCTTCATTTTACTTAAAATCAGTTGTTTTAAAAATATTTGTAGTTGAAAATTTTATTGATAGCATTATATATAATACATTCTTTAGCTCTGTCTCAAACTTATGGTATTCATTTCATGGAGGGTTAATTATTTATTGAAATCAGAGACATAATGGAGTATGTGAATAATGCAGTATCTTGTACTCTCCTACAATTTGTTTGCTTGAAGATAGCCTAGATTCTCTTATTAGTACGGCTCCTCGCTCCTCACCCAGTTCCTTCATTCTCTAAGATCTGGTTATTCTTTACTTGTTTTTAAACTTCGAAGAATCCTAAGTTGCTTACCTGGGTCCCAGTTATTTGGGGGACATTTCAGCCTAGGTTCCTCTGACATTTAACATAGTTGAACAATGATGCCCCTAAAGTAAATCTAGGCTTTCCCATGTGTAGGGAAGTAACAAGACCATAATAAATAGGCCCCTGACTCCAGAAAAATGCAGATTACCATTTTTTTAAAATTAAAAACATTCCCAATTCTGCAGGTTTGAAATCTAGTTAAAATGATCATGTATTCTTAAAGGGGAAATGATTTATTAAAAGGCAGGACACAAGGAGCAAAGGCACTGAAAATATGGAGGTTTGCCTTGACAATTGTTATTACAGTCAAGATTCATTGAATACAAATTACATGCTGAGCCTCAGGCTCTTAATGGAAGTAAGATTATCATCTGAACATAAATACTAAGTCCAGGTAGGCTTTTACTGGGGTCTGTGTCCTTAACCCCTAGCAGATAACCTCTTAACCTTAGATTCTAAGCCAACTCGTAGTTCCCAAACTTTGGTTTGCATAAAAAGAGCTTAAAGAACTTACTAGCAGACATGGATGAGTCCAGGAATTTACATTTTAAACTGCCGCCCAGACTACAAGTTTAGATATACTAAATTTGTATACTAAACATCTATATTTATATGTTACTGTGCTATGCTGGTTTGGCAGTGATCATGAATGTAGTAATGGAGTGATTTTGTACACATGAGCCATCAGTTCTTTGTTTTCTACTCATCAGAGAACCAACTTCTTCACTCAGTACCCTTCATCCCCTAAAAGCTGCCTCCACACATTACTGCTTGGCACCAGCCAAACTCCTTTCTAGGGCTGCTCTCTTCACTCAAGAAGAGCAGCACTGTCTTCTCCCAAATATTCACTTTTCCTAATGTAACTGCTTTGGCTAAGTATTAGCATCTTCTTAGAATATTATGCCAAGAGTTGAAAGAACATAATACTCCCCCTAGGCCCATTGGGATTGCTAAGGAGAGAGTATTGAAAAGCAACTTTCCAAGCTTTTTACTAAAAGCCTTAAGTGACAAGTTAAACTCTAATCCATCTTCTAAACACGATTAAATGGAAATGCTAAAAGGAATGGAAAGATGGAAGCAGTCATCTCTTATGGTAATAATATAATTTCCAGTTTCATCATAACTTTGATGTAAAAGAGAAACAATTAAACAACTTGTAAAACCAATTAGCATATTGATCATTTTTATTCCTTACTTCTGACCACCCATTCTCCACTTTCATTCTTTTTGAAATGTATTTCTAAATTTGTTTTACAGTGACTACTATTTATAACCATATAAGGAGGATCCATTTTTAGTCATCACATCAAGTTTTATAATGTCTGAGAGGTGCATAGTGGATGCAAGAGATATTAATACAACCGATGAAGTGATCTACAAAGTGCTATAAAAATATAAGACAAAAATGTGTTTGGGTAAAATTATTGGTATTGAGAAAGCTTGCTATTAGCATTGGTCCTATTAATATTTTTCTGAGTTTCAATGTATGAATTTTTTTTCAAATGATAAATTACTTGGGGATATTAACCTGGTATGCTCTGGTAGGATGTGTGTCCCAGATCTTGAAAATGTGGTAGCTTGGAATTTGAAAAACTGAGGAATTCAATCTAATGGTTTTGAAACTTTGGAACTTTGAAATATGGAACATATTTCTAGAGTTTAACAGATAGACTCATGTTATATGAGTATATATGGCACTACTTATTGCTACCACAGCTTTTCAAACTCATTTATGTTTCCTAGACCAATTCTTTGGTCCCAGTTGCTGGAGATGGAACAACTTTCTGTTGTCCATCCAGCCACATTGTCTTAGATAGGGTTACATAAAAATAGAATTGAAGTAAAAGCTTGTTTGAAGCTTTGTTTGAAGTTCCAACTATTGTTCCAACCTTGTTCCAACTATTTCAGTACAACCTAATGCTAAATTTTGTGATGTTTTCTCCTCTTCTGATGCAAAGGATGTTCCATGCAGCAGGTGGAGGGATTTACTCCATGATGGGAGCTGACACAGTCATGGAAGTGAAGGCAAAGTAATCCTCCAGGAGGAAAACTTTGATGAGGGATAGAAGTCCAGAGGAACCAGAATAAATTCCCTCTCAACTTCCTCCTGGCATGGACTGTTTGAGATGGGGTAGTTCCATCCTGCTTCTCTGAAAACATCCAGCAAGACAAAGCAAAAGCTTTGTCTTGTTACATCCTTGTTACAAAGCTGTACCTGCCTCAGTAACACACTCCTGTATTGCTGTTCTCCCTTTTATAGAAATCAGACCCAAAGCAAAAGCTATTTTCTTATGCTTTGTGGGTACTGTAGTACCTCAGACCTCAGCTCCCATGTATTGCAATCACTAATAAAATCAAGCAAACAAGCCTTTACTTCAATTCTATTTTTATGTAACCCTATCTAAGACAATGTGGCTGGCTGAGCAATGTTTAATAACTTAATTTCAGTCCTAATGCAAGTTTCAATGGGTATAGGAAGGATGGAAAGCCATATGGATTACATTTCACCAGGGAAGCCTAAGTTCAGGAATTTAGAAATTCCTCCAATAAGGGGAGTTGTATGCCTGAGTATTTCTAGAAGGAGATTTGGAATTGTAGTTGACGAAAACCTCAATTTAAGATTATGAAGACTTCTGAAAGGCAAGGAAAAGGAAAACATGAAAATATGAAAAATGAAGTTGGGAAAATAAAGAAGCAAAAGAGGCAAAAGTTTCAGAGTTCAGCTAAGAGAGGGAACCCTGGCTTGAAAAAGGAAATTTGCAATAAATGCTTTACTAATGTCACACTACCTTTACAGTCTTCCAGATACAATTTGATAATGGTATATTACCCTTTTTATATATTATTAGATTTGATTTGCTAGTATTTTGTTTAAAGTTTTGGCATCCATGATTTTGAGAGACATTGGCATACAATTTGTCTTTCTCTTAATATCCTTGTCAGATGTTAGATCCATGGTTATGCTGACCTCATAAAATAGTTCAGGCAGTTTTTCTATATTCTGAAAGAGTTTATGTATGTGTCTAAAAAAGTTCACATGTGAAACCATGGCTTCAATGCATTATTCAGTTTCTTAAATAGGTACATTCACTGAATGTAAATGTAATATACTGAATTCACATATTCAGTTTCTTCCCATGCCAAATTTGGAAAATTACATTTTTAAGAAATTTGTTCATTTCATTTAAATGTTTAACTTATTGGAATAGAGGTGTCCATTATACTCTTTCTTACCTTTGTATACCTGTAGAATATGTAATAATACCCCATCTAAAATGTTTGATTTGATATTTTCCTTTCTTATGATCAGTTTTGTTACTTGTTTTTTCAAATTTTTAAGACTTAAAAAACTAAATTTGATTTTATTGAGTTCTTTATTGTTAATTTATTTTCTATTTCATCGTTTGTATAATTTATCTTTATTATTTATTTTCTTTCTTTTATTTTGATTTAATTTGTTGATATTTTTCTAGCTTCTTTAGATGGACTCTTCAATGATTAATCTTTAGGCTTTCTTCTTTTCCACAATATGTGTTTAAGTATATACATTTTAATTAGCACTGTTCTAAATTTATTTTAATCTTTATTTTGAGAGAGAGAGAGAGAGAGCGAGCACAAGCGGGAGAGGGGAAGAGAGAGGGAGAGCGAGCACAAGCGGGAGAGGGGAAGAGAGAGAGAGAGAGAGAGAGAGAGAGAGAGAGCACAAGCGGGAGAGGGGAAGAGAGAGAGAGAGAGAGCGAGCGAGCACAGGTGGGAGAGGGGAAGAGAGAGAGAGAGAGAGAGAGAGAGAGAGAGAGAGAGAGACAATTCCAAGTAGGTTCCACGCTGCCAGCACAGAGCCTGGATGTGGGGCTCGATTTCACCAAATGTGAGATCATGACCTAAGCAGATATGCAGTCGGATGCTTAACTGACTAAGCTACCCAGGCACCCCATTTAAAAATTTTTTTAAATGTTTATTTTGAGAGAGAGAAAGATTACTTAGCACTTCTTTAGCTGCATTCTATAAGTTTTTTTTTTCATTTTCATTTAGCTCAAAATATTTTATTTGACAATTTGTCCAATGGGCTATTTAGAAGTGTGCTATTTAATTGCTGAAGAGTTAGAGATTTCCTTTTTTTTCTTTTAAGGTTTATTTATTCATTTTTGAGGGACACAGAGACTGCAAGTGGGGGAGGGGCAGAGAGACAGGAAGTGAGAAAATCCCAAGCAGTCTTAGCACAGAGTGCAGAGCCCTCCTTGGGGCTGAAACTCACAAACTAACCGTGAGACCATGACCTGAGCCAAAACCAAGAGTACCAAGTTTAACCAACTGAACCACTCAGGTGCCCCTCCTTTTTGTTCATTTTGTTATTTGCTACTAGCTTAATTCCACTATGGTCAGATAAATATTCTGTAATATTTCTAAACCTTGAGACTTATGGGACAAGACCTTGAGTTATTTTCTTAAATCCTCCATATGCCCTTGGGGGAAATAGTATATTTTGTTGTTAATGTGTAGAATGTTCTTTATGTCAGTCATTTTTGTTAATGGCGCAGTTCAAATATTTTATATGCTTCCTGATTATCCTTGTCTTCTTTTATGAGTTACTGAAAGAGGTTTGGGAAAATATCCTACAATGAGTGTAGATGTGGGTATTTTTTATATAATTTTATCAATATTTTATCTACATATCTTAAAGCTAGATTTTGGGTATACAAAGATATAATACTGTGATATCTTCACAGTATGTTCAACCTTTTCTCATTAGGAAGCGTCATCTTTATTTCTACGGATGCTTCTTATTTTAAAGTATTTTTGTTTGATTTTAGTAATGTCCTTTCTTTTGGTTAATATTGGATGGCATCTCCTTTTGTATCCTTTTACTTTTAATCTTTCTTATATTTAAGAAATGTTTATTGTAATTAGAAAAGTTAGGTCTGGGGCGCCTGGGTGGCTCAGTCGGTTAAGCGTCCGACTGGCTCAGGTCATGATCTCACAGTTGGTGGGTTCGAGCCCTGCATCGGGCTCTGTGCTGCCAGCTCAGAGCCTGGAGCCTGCTTCAGATTCTGTGTCTCCCTCTGTCTCTTCCCCTCCCCCACTCATGCTCTGATTCTCTCTGTCTCAATGATAAATAAAAACATAAAAAAAAAAAAAAGAAAAGTTAGGTCTATTTTCATCCAGACTAAAAATCTTCATCTCTTAATGTTATCACTGGTATATTTGAATCTAGATCTATTAGCTTACTCTTTTTCATTAGTTTTCCCTTTTGTTCTTGTTTCTTTTTTCTTCTTTCCTAAGAATTAATAAAATACATTTTTCAATATTTTTATTTTCCTTTATATTAACTTCCCTATAGATTGTGTTACTATTTGGGGAGGAAGAGAGATACATTTCCTAGAGATTACACAATGGATCCTTGATTTATTGAGTCTATCTTAAATTAATACTTTACTCTTTTGGGATAGTACAAATGGATACATAAATGATGATATATTCAAATTACTGCTACAAACAATACTTTGGATAAGCCTCAACATCATAGTATTTAGCCAAAGACGATAAATACAAAATGCACATACTTTAGAACTGTATTTCTATAAAATACTACTGCAATCAGAAAAAAAACAATTTATGGTGATAAAAATCAAGACAGTGTTTTCTTTTGGGTAAGGTGGTAGAGAGAAGGCACAGAATTTCTTGGGTGCTGGCTTTTTTCTCTTTTCTTTTCTTTTCTTAGAGAGAGAGAGAGAGAGCGCACACACATAAGCGAGTGGCTGAACAAGGGAGGGGCAGAAGGAGAGGGAGAGAGAATATTAAGTAGGTGTCACACCCAGCACAGAGCCTGACGTGGGGGTGCTTAGATCTCACCACCGTGAGATCATCACCTGAGCCTGAGATCAAGAGTCTGATACTTTAGTGAGTGAACCACTCAGGTTTTCATCTGTGTGATGATTGCATTGTCTGTTCCATGGTACTATATCCATGTTATGAAAATCCATTGAGGTGTACTTATATATGTACTCTTCTATAGATATGTTGATACATGTATCATATTAACACATATAGTAACCTTAAATTAATATAGTTTCAATAGTATTCCTCTGGGGTAACTGCTGTAAGCTGTCCAGACAGGGTGAATCTCTCCCTCTGTGCTCATAATACATTATTCATGTGTCTTTCTGAACACTTATATAAATATATTGAATTGTGCCTGTTTACTCGGCAGATTCATAACTAAATCATTCATTCTTTGAGGAGGGCTCTGTGGAATGCAAGGGCATGTGTTCCTAAGTGATCATAGTAATCCATCTTGTAATCAATTTTGATTTCAGAAAAAAGAAAAAGTAAGTAATATTCTCTTCAGCTCTGCCCAAGGCTTTCTGTGGTGACCCTAGAGATAAAGATGGCCTACCAGGGACTTGGGGTATCTTTCTTCAAGAAGCTGAAGCTTACCTAAATGACATTTACATTCTTCAATTTTTTTGCTCCTTTTTTCTTAGTCCTAGAATCCTGCCACAATTCTCCTCCTTTTTTTCTTCATTCTTCACTGACTTTACCAGGTGGCCAAGATGTGCTATGCCTGTGATTAAGACAGATTTCTTTTTGAAGAAACATCCCTCCATGTCTTGGTTCAACTTGGTTTGATCTTCTACAATACTGACTCCTTGACTTATCACTCAAAGTAGAAGTTTCTTCTCTTTAAATTCATAGGCAGATTATTTTTACCCTTGCATATGAATCCAAGTTACTGTACTAACTCTAGTGTAATAAGTGCAACCTTCTGCGGAAATATCATCTACCAATGCCTGATCCTGCAGATCTTTACACAATTGGCAGCATTTTTGTGCTTCTTCAATGGTTTCCATCTCTCTTCCATAAGAACTTATTACTTTAAATAACCCAAATTCTTTCTCTCCTCTTCTTTGCACAGAATTACTTACAAATTTCTTCAGTCTCTTGAAGAAAACAATGCTTTCTATCTTCAGCTTTTATAGCAGCAGCCAAGTCTCAAGCCCAGCCAACAAGGCAGTGCAAAGGCATATCATCCAGGTATGTCTAATATTGACATCTCTTTCCAGCCAAGAAAAAACTCTTAATTGTTTTAGAAACTGGGTTTCTATGCAGGTTGGGTGAAAAATATTATTTAGTTTGCAATTTTACAAAGAAGTCTCCCTAGCTTTCTCTATTTAATGAAAACAAACAAACAAAACAAATAAAAAAAAAGAACATTGCATATTGGAAGAACCAATATTGGGGTGCCTGGGTGGCTCAATCAGTTAAGTGGCCAACTTTGGCTCAGGTCATGATCTCACAGTTCGTGGGTTCTAGCCCCACATCAGGCTCTGTGCTGACAGCTCAGAGCCTGGAGCCTGCTTCGGATTCTGTGTCTCCCTCTCTCTCTGACCCTTCCCCGCTCATGCTCTTTTTCTGTCTCAATAATAAATAAAACATTAAAAAAAGAAACAATACTGTTAAAATGTCCATATTATCTAAAGCAATCTACAAATTTAATGCAATCCCTATCAAATTACCAATAGAATTTTTCACAGAACTAGAGTAAATAATCCTAAAATTTGTAAGAAACCACAAAACAATCCTGAGCAGCCAAAGCAATCTTGAAAAAGAACAAAGCTGGAGGTATCACAATCCCAGATTTCAAGATATACTACAAAGCTGTAGTAATCAAAACAGTTTAGTGCTGGAACAAAAACAGAAAAATACATCAGTAGAACAGAATAGAGAGTCCAAAATAAACCCATGCTTTTATGGTCAATTAATCTACAACAGAAGAGGCAAGATATACTATGAGAAAGAATCTCTTCAACAAATGGTGCTGGGAAAACTGGATAGCTACATGCAAAAGAATTAAACTGGACCACTTTCTTACACCATACACAAAAATAAACTCAAAATGGATTAAAGACCTAAATGGGAAACCTGAAACCATAAAATTCCTAGAAGAAAACATAAGCAATAATCTCTTTGACATTCGTCATAAAAGCATTTTTCTAGATACGTCACCTGAGCAAAAGTAAACTACTGGGACTACACTAAAATAAAAAATCTTTTGCTTGGTAAAGGAAACCATCAATGAAACAAAAAGACAACTTGTGTTTGGGAGAAGATATTTGCAAATGGTGGGTCCAGTAAGGAGTTAGTATCCAAAATATAAAAAAATATACAACTCAACACCAAAAAACCCAAATAATCTAATTAAAAATGGGCAGAGGACCTGAACAGACATTGTCCCAAGGAAGACATACAGACTGCCAGAAAACACATGAAAAGATGTTCAACATCACTAATCATTAGGAAAATGCAAATCAAAACCACAATGAGATATCACTTTATACCTGTCAGAATGGCTAAAATAAAAAACACAAGAAATAACAGTGTTGGCGAGGATGTGGAGAAAAAAGGACCCTTGTGCATTGTTGGTGGGAATGCAAGCTGCTGCAGCCACACTGGAAAACATTATGAAGGTTCCTCAGAAAGTAAAAAATAGAATTGCTACATGATCCAATAATTCTGCCACTGAGTATTTACCCAAAGAAAACAAAAACACTAATTCAAAAAGATACATGCACTCATGTGTTTATTGCAGTGTTATTTACAATAGCCAAGATATGAAAACAACATGTGTCCTTTTATTAATACATAAAGATGATGTGAGATATGAATACATATACACACAATGAAATATTACTCAGCCATAACAAAGAATGAAATCTTGCCATTTGCAACAACATGGATGGGTCTAGAGGGTATAATGCTGAGTGAAATAAGTCAGTGAGTTAAAGACAGATACCATATCATTTCACTCATATGTGGAATTTAAGAAACAAAACAAATGAATAAACAACAAAAACAAAAAGAGACAAAAAAAAAGCCAGACTCTTAAATACAGAGAACAAACTGGTGGCTGCCAGAGGCGGGGGGGTGGGGGTGGTGGAGTGATGGGTGAAAAGACAAAGGAAATTAAAAGTACACTTATCTTGATGAGCACTGAGAAATGTGTAGAATTGCTGAATCATTATACTGTACACCTGAAACTAAAATAACACTGTAAAACAAACCAAAACAAAACATTGGACAGAATATTTTATATCTTCTGCCTTGATTAGCACCTTTTCCCCCAAATTACAATGCGAGTCTGGTCAATTTGTATGCCTTTTAACAGTAAATTTCAGTATCGCACATTCATAGTTAATCACTACTCTTAGCTCATCTCTAGGGTGATGATTTTACTTCTAGACAAATTCTGTTTCATTTTGAGGACAGATTCTTTGGAGTCAAAAATAAATCCAATGCAATTTCTAGTCCCCTCCTCCAGTCTTCCCAGGAATGCAGCTGCTATCCAACTAGTTAGTCAAGCCAGAAAATTAAAAGTCATCTGTCTACACCTTCTCCTTGAACCTCACACCTATTTTGTCATTGTTACTGGAACCTATTGATTCACTCTTAAACAGTTTTTAAATCAATATACTCATCAACATTTATGACATCACTATCCTATCTTAGCCCCTCTCAGCTCTCCTCAGTGTGAATGCAATGGCCTCCTGCTTGTCCATCCACATATCTTTTATTCCAAGCAGTCTCTGAAGAAAAATCCTTTCACAATATGAAACTGATTACATCAACCCATTTCTCTAAACGATAAAAACCGAAATCTTTATTAAGACTCACAGAGAGGGAGAGGGGGGGAAAAAGACTCACATGGAAACTCTCTCTCTCTCTCTCTCTCTCTCTCTCTCTCTCTCACACACACACACACACACACACACACACACACACACCAAGGACTCACGAGGCCCTATATGGTCTGACATCTTACCCCTTCAATTTCCTTTTACTTCAAGCATTCACTGAATGCACTCCAGCCACACCCCTCCTCCTGTTCCTAGAACACGCTACACTCCTTCCCTTAATCATACTTCAGATACCAACAAAAGCTTTGTTGACCATCCTGAGTGGATCAAACTCCACCACTTTTACAATTACAGCAATTGCAACATTAACAATGTAACATTTCTATGTCTGATTATGCAATCAATGTTTGTCATTTTCCCTGAACAAAAGCTAAAGGCAGACAGAAACCTAGTTTGATTTTTTTCTTCATACCTATCACAAGCACCTAGCACAGGATATGACACATAGTCTTAGCTCATTAATAATTTGTTGAATAAATTGATGAAAAAAATGATCTGGCAACCTTACAAAAAAAGAAAGTAATTTTAGTTTTGCTTACTATATCCTCTTAACATTTCTAAAGGCTTAGTATCCCACCAAGGCATGTTCTTAAAAAATAATTTCCTTATTTTTTTCACTTTCAATATTTCTTATACCTCTTGGCCATCTCTGATTGTTTTCTCTTTCCCCTCTTCTCTTCCAAGAGAAATCCTGTGCTCCAGCCAAAGCAAATCTTACTACCCTCTCTTCTTCTCCAGTTTTCCCTGCGACTTATTATTAGAATAAGACTGGGGCTCTTTGGTTAGGAGATATTCCTTACAGAAATAAGTGAGGGAAGGGAAATAATAATGGTTAACATCTACTGAGGGCTTCATGAGCTGTTGGGCACTGGGTTTAGCACTTTACACAGATTGGGTTATTTAAACTTCAAAAAAAACCCCTTTAGGTAAGGGCTAAAACAATTATCATTTTAACGAGGTAAAATGTGAGGCACAAAGGAGTTAGTAATTTGTCAAGATCAGAAGGAAGAGAAATGGTTGAGCCCTGAGCCTGAGTCTACCGTCTACGATCTTCGTCACTAACCAGTATGCTACTGTTTGCCTAGAGCAACAAAGCAATTTTCAGTGATAGTGAGCCTGGAAAAGGCAATGAAAACACACGTATTCATATTTTTTGTGCTTGTCATACACCCCCTCCTCCACCCAGTTTCTAGAACAAACTCTAGAAAATAGCCAAAAAAATACCAGTAGAATGAATTAATGAATGAAATAATTGATTAAGGAATCACTCCCTCAAGTGGTAATGATTTAAGGTGTTGAAAAACCAGTGATTGCTAAGTAGCATGAATAAGAATAATCTGAAGGATACAATGTGGGGGACAGCTTTGAAAAAACTCTAGTAACTAGATACATAATAATTTACACATGAAGTAGTTCGGCTTGGATTACAGTATAATTGTGAAGCTGGTCACAAAGATACCTTTTACAAAATTCTTAAACGTGAAGTTCTTTTTCCACTTTTTCTCTAACTTCCATTTAATATCTGTATAAGGACAGATAAAGCAGATAATAGGAAAGGGAAGTCAATTTACATCTATAAACTATTTAAATATCTCATAAAACAGACTAAAATAATTACATGATTACTGTCCAAAAAAAGCCAGCTTCTGCCTTAACAGAACGTATTTCCCATTTAATATCCCACAGAAATTACATTGACCTCTTTCATTGTGGTTTTAGTGATAAAGAAGGAATATAAACTGTTTCCAAAAGGGCTTTCTTTCTTTTTTTAATCTTTATTGTTTCTTTCTCTTTCCTAGACCATACTAAATTTAGACTCAAGTTTCTAAGTGCTACTGTAATAGACAGAATGATAGCCTCCCCCTCCACCAAGGATGTCCATGTCCCAGTCCACAGAACCTGTCAATATTTTACCTTACCTGGCAAAAGGGACGTTGTAGATGTGATTAAGTTAAAGATCTTGTGTTGGGGAGACTACCCTGGATTATCTGAGTGGATCCAATGTAATCACAAGGGTCCTTATAAGAAGGAGGTGAGATGTCAGAGTCAGAGATGCTGGAAAAGACAAGGAAACAGATTTTTCTCTAGAGTCTCCCCAAATAATGCAGTCCTTAGACACCCTGATTTTAGGACTTGTGACCACCAATACTGTAAGATAGTGATAATGACTTTGTGTTGTTTTAAGCCACTATGTTTGTAATATTTGCTACAACATCAATAGGAATTTATTACCCCTATGGATGACCATAACTTTATTTTTTTGTTTTAAGGTTGGCAAAGGAACAAAGAACTAGTATTGATTCACCTAAAAGAGTCAATCATTTAGTTACTGCTGAGAACAGAGAATAAAAGCAATTCTTGGAGTATTCTGAAGAATTCCAGTTTTGTTTTGTTGTCAGAGATGCTTTAAGTGGCTTCAATATATCTTAGTTTTTCAAAACTGGATTATCTTTGGAGGAGTATGAGATTGACAGGGGGAGAAGGGTGACGAGTCAGTATAACCGTAAACACCTATCAACGTTGATTTAGGTATGTGCTTAATTTGTGAAGTGCCAAATATTTTATGCAGTTGTTTACAATTATTAGAGAAAAAAATAATAGCTCCTGAGAGTTAACGATATAAATCTAAGCATATAATAGTTTGATATACAAATTTTACTACCTAAAAAGCATTCTGGAATTATATTGTTCAAACTAAACTTTTCTAGCAAATTAAAAGCAATGTTTACATTTTCCTCTGTGTTAATTACTCCCTTTTATCCATACCCTAAACTACAACTCACATTTCAAATTGTTTACTTTCCACTAGAATACAGTCTTCTATTAATTTACCCATAATCTAAAACTTAATTTCACTTTTGGATCCAATTAAGAGATGTTTACCTTTTTTCATTTGTTGTACATCTAATCCATTCTATCTACTGGTCAGAACTTCTCCAAGGTTGATTGAATATATATTTAAATAATAGTGGAAAGGATACCTGTCTTGGTATAATTTTACATTCAAATACAACAGACAGGTTTATTTTTTCCCCTAAAAAACTCCCCTTTTATTCTTTATTTGTTATTACTGAAGCTATGTAGATAGACCAGGAATAATTCTAAACTCTCTTCTGGCTGTGCTTGTTAAATGCTGTGTGATTAGCAAGTTTTAATCCCCAAATTTAAGAAAAAACCTTTTTATGCGCCAGACATTTCTATCACCTCTGTTACAATTACCCAGGGAGAATTCTCACATCCTAAAGTTTTGCTTTCCTAGTAGCTGCAGAGTGCAAACTGACAGGCTGTGATCTCACTAGGTGATGCCAAGAGAATGTGTATTTCTGCCTGATTGCACGAAAGCAGAGTTCTGATGAGTGTCCCAAGCTGTAGGCTTAGGCAAGACTTCTAGAATCTAGAATCTGAGCTATTTAAAATGTTGTAAACAAATGAGCTTATTCCTCAGTAACTTATTGGTCTGGCATGGTATTTTTCAGTTAAAGAATGTATCTTTGTGCCCGAATTACATTCTTCTTACATAAGGATAAACATTTCAACTTAATAAAAACAGAATTGTAACTATTCTTCCTTTAATGTCCTTGTTGTTGCCTTAATCATCATGTTGTAGTTGAACATCATATCAAATAGCTCATTTAAGTGGTGACTACCACTGGCCCTGGTAATTCATTCCACAGTCTTCTGAAATTTCGCCCTGACTCAATAGGTTCAGTTACAGCCTGTTTCATGATCAGACTATAATTTGTTGATCTTCTATTAATTTCATTATAGGCAATTGTTTAAGAAATTCTCTTAAAGGGTTGTCAAATGGAAGGAATTCAAAAGATTTTATAGTTACTCTGCCTTTGGGTATACTCTAGGCACATAATAACATTCCAGAAATAATATGGACTCTCAAGTAGCCTCAGGCATGTATTATAATTTCTATGATTCCTATAGTCAGGAGGTTTGAGTGAGCCTAATTTTCACTCCTTCCATCTTTGGGAAAGTCAGACAAGGACCCAGTACATATTAAAGCATCCTCAGGATCGTTACTAGTAGAGCTGGATTGAAGAACATAGCAGGGTATTTCTACCTTTGTTTTGAGCCTAGGATTCAAGACTCTCAAGTCTCTGATCTATTTATTACATTTCAGGTGGACAAGTTGAGCCTAAAAGAAGCCCTGCTTCTTCAGCTAATTCCATGGAATTTATAAGGACAAGCAGGTGCTTTGCCTGGACACAGTTCACTCCAAAAGGACAAGAGAGGATGTGTCCAGCTGTCTAAATTATAATGCTTTGGTCTGAACCGCATGATTATGTGATTCAGGGAATGGCACTGGAATGCTCATTTCACTTTTAGGGAGAAGTCAATGCTGGAGCAAGGTGCAAAGGGAGGTTGGGATGACATACCACTTCCTGGGAAATGGAGTGGAAGTGCCTTCACAGAAATAGACATGCAGCAATAGCTTCCTGAACTCAGGAAAAATACCTTCATGTGCTGGGTGTATGACATCGTGATTCCAAGTATTTCTGTAGAGCTGCTTAAAACTTGGACTCAGCAGACATGACTTTAAATCCCAAACTTCCACCTTTCAATTAGACCATTGGGCAAATATCTTAAGTGTCTAAACCTCAGTTTCTCCGTCTGGAAAAAGGCAATGATATCAGTACCTACTTCGTAGGATTTATGTGGATATTAAGTGAGAAATTACATGTGAAACACTACTTAAAGTTCCTAACCTGTAGAAAGGCCCCACCGAAATGATAGTGATAATAGTAATTGTCATAACTATTATTTCACTATTTTTAGTATTCTAAAATGAATATGTGCTTTGTTTTGAAGGGAACTTGCTTATATATTCACATATGCATCCATGGTGCCTTTTCACTTATTGAAGTCAGTATTTAACTGCAACCCACCGAACACAGCCCATAGGCCAAATTAACCTCTAAATCCCTTTTCTTCCCCCTTATAAACAAATTTGTATTGGAACACAGTCATACTGATTCATTTACATCTTGTTTATGTCTGCCTTTGAGCAACAATGCAGGTTGAGTAGCTAGGACACACACTAAATACAATCCAGCTCACAAAACCTAAGTTATTTACTTTTGGACCCTGTAGAGAAAAAAATTGGGCAATTACTCCTAACCTCTGTGCAGGAATATATGAAACATTAAAATGGGCCCAACTTGGATGGTAAGAAACTCTTATGGCAATTCAAAATTAGATGGAGTATCGACACGTTTTGGAAAAGGTGTTGATTAAAAATGCTAAATTTCCTTTGATTTGGGTTCATGGGGCAGTCAGACTTTGGAAACTTTGCTGAGATGGCTTTGAATAATATTGTGTTTGGTCTCTTCAACCAGACACAAATTGGCATGTTTTTGTTTTATATCATTGTTTCTCTTTTTTAAAGTTTATTTACTCTGAAAGAGAAAGAGAGAGAGAACCCATGTGAGCAGGGGAGGGGCAGAGAGGGAAAGAGAGAGAATGCCAAGCAGGGGATGCAGTTACTGAACTCATGAAGAACTCATGAACTGAATCGTAAGATCATGACTTGAGTCAAAATCAAGAATCGGATGCTTGACTAAGCCACTCAGGTGCCCCTATTACTATTCTTTAATAAAATGTTTTTAAGCAAATTGGTCTTTTACATCTTGACTAATTCTCTTTCCTCATATGAGATTGCCATTCTTTTCCTAAGAGCTTAAGAGAAATACTAATTCCTTTACTTACCATCTTTCTTCATGAACAGTGGGATATTGTGAGGGTACAATTTTTTCTCAATCCTGCTTTTTCTAGATCCCCTAGATGTTGTGTTACAAAGTACTCTCCTTTTCACTGTTTTTTAGTTTGTAATTTTATTTTTTGTTCCCTTTTATTCAAGAGTTGGGTGTGCCTCTTACTTCCTAAATAATTATAAAACATTTTAAATTCTTTTTTCTAGTTTTATTATATTATGAGAATGTGATCTATAAACAGTTTACTTTTTTTTGATTTAAGATACTCTTTTTAGCCAAGTGCATGATTAAGTTTTGTAAATGTTCCATAGGTATACAATAAAGACTATTCTTTATTTGGTGAATTTTAGCTTCCTCCTCCTGCAAATATAGCCATGATTATGTAATCAAATATATTTATTACATTACTCACAGTCTCTTTGTCTTTGTTTTCTGTCTGCTATCTCAATCCAATTCCAAAATGGCTGTATTGAAATCAACCTGCACTAAGAGGAAAAAAAAAATAAAGCACAGTATGACCTTATTTGTGCATATGAAAAATTATCCTTAGCTATGTTGTGAAATTAGTTATTTCCAAGTGTTACTGCCATCCTGACTCCCATCACCATCTCACTATTTTCACTAAATCAGGTTTTCTATCATCTCAAACCTTCCTATTTTTAAAGCTGATATACGAAAGAGCACTGGTACTGATTGGCCCTGTAAATATTTGGCAAATTCCTTTTTTTTAAGTTTATTTATTTATTTTGAGAGAGACAGAGAGCATGAGCAGGGGAGGGGGAGAGAGGGAGAAACAAAGAATTCCAAGCAACCTCCCCGCTGTCAAGGCAGAGCCAGATGTGGGGCTCAATCTCACTAACCATGAGCTCACGACTTGAGCTGAAATCAAGAGTCTCACAACTTATCAGACTGAGCCACCCAGGCACCCCTGGAAAATTCCTTAGATCTAAGAATGTTTATTTTACATGGCTATTTTCCAGTATAGTAACTAAGAAACACAGTAACATGCCTTTAACTGTTGCTGCTTTGAGTATGTGCCCCAGCCATTTGCTAGCTGCCTAACTGAGTCTTGCCTGTGGTGGATTAGTTTTCATTTCCAAGATGTGATCCTATCACAGGACACTAGGTGGAGCTAAAATCTCACTTAATACTTCTCATAAGGCATGCTGATTGGCTTTCTCCCAAATCAACCCTGATTTAGATGGCTTTTTACTGTGCCATTTTCATGATCCTCATATACAGACCAAAATCAAGAGTGATATTTTTTGTTTGTTTTGCACAATAGTCGGCCATATTTTTTAAAAAATTAGAAAAGAGAAAGAAACGAAAATCATTTTGTTGTATTGCCTGCATTAGTCTACCCTATGTAAACCAAAAGATACAATGAAAAAAAAAAAGACCATGTAGCTATAGAGAAAACAATGTTAAAGGAAGTGCAAAGATAAGAAAATTTTCATAAGTCATGGAAAGCACTAGCCCAATAGCTTGCTTCTCAATGTTTCTCAGAAGATAGAATGCAAAGCAGGACAACTGTTTTGTTTAAATTGGTTGTAAAACCAGGCAAAAGAAATCTGATACTTCAAACACTATTGCACAAAATCAAACATGTAAGAAAAGCTTTAAAATTAAAGTAGCTAGATATATAGAAAGTCCAAGTGTTTTGACATGTACAATGGCTTTATGTTGTGAAGTTAGCTATTTTTTCTAAGCTGTGTCTTTACAGGGGACTAATTTAATTGTTTCGGAGGGAAGAAGTTAGGAGCTATAATTAGCAATAGTTGCAAAAGACACTCTACTAGGCCCTGATATTGCCGTATAGTAACTTGTATCTTTTGAATTGAAGTTTTGGTAGGTTTACATGATTTAAAATGATTTTTTAAAGTAGAGTGTAGTCTGACTAATAAAAATATTAGTAAGCAAAATTAGGAACTGAATACACAAGCCAGGTGTAATTTATTTAAGTGTCAAAGACTTAAGGACAAAGCCCTCATTCACCTAAAATGTTCACTCCAGAAATAAGGAGGCTGCATCCACTGGGGTGAGAATAAAGTCTCAGGCATATTACTGCTCACTTACCTCTATATATGGCAATTGGTAGAGCTGAGTATTCCTATCAGAAATCTTAGAATTATCATTGTGTAATATTAAATTTTACAAATTTATCTGCAATCCACTTATTCTTCCTATTATTGCTCCTTCCAGGAATCTTGACACTCTCCTTTGGTGGTCTCAGGAATATTTTCAACATAATTATTTCTCAAGAAAAGGAAATTTTGCTTTGAGCATTAAGATGCATACATAATCCTGGGGCACCCGGATGGCTCAGTCATTTAAGCATCTGACTTCGGCTCAGATCATGATCTCACAGTTCGTGGGTTCAAGTCTCACGTCAGGCTCTGTGCTGACAGCTCAGAGCCTGGAGCCTTCTTCGGATTCTGTCTCCCTCTCTCTGCCCCTCCCCCATTCACGCTCTGTCTCTGTCTCTCTCTCTCAAAAATAAACACTAAAAAAACTTTTTTTTTTTAAAGAGGCATACGTGGCATTTGAAGTATTTGATTTTTGACTGAAGACACACACATTGATTTGTGGATAATTGTTATCTTCAGAAGTCCTTTTGTAAATCACTCTTCTCGAGAACTTCACCTTTTCAGGACTTGTCCAGGTTTTTAAGAAAATGTTGGAAAACTTCCACATAGGGGTCCTATGTTTCATATCAGATTCAGCTTCACTCTCCTCTTTCTTCTTTGTTAGTGGAAATGGTAACCAATTCATGGCAGATGGAGATTTCGTTTGGAACAGTAGATGGATCAAACTGATATACTTTCTGTATATCAATAGGCACAGAAATGCAACCTGTTTTAGGATGAACATTAAGAGAGCTCTTCAGTAAATGCCTGATTCCTTTGCTAACATTGGTATCCGGTCACAGAAACAGTACAGGAGCATGACCTCCCACTCAGGCCTGGTCCACATTTGTCATTTTTTATATTGTTCTGACATCTACTGGCTACCTTCTTGAAATGCTCCCAATGCTGAAGTGAACGGCGATGCTTTTGGAAGACTTGCTGAAGTTCATCGTGAATTGTTTCAGGAGCAAGTGCTAAAGTCTTATCCCAGCTTTCTTTATTTTCAAGACTATATTGATCAACGAAGGCATAGTTTTCAAAGTATTTTAAAATTATGACTATAGATTTTTTGACCAAAGAGTATTCATTTTTACTTAGGTGAACTTTGTTTTTAATGTCTTCACCACCCTTTACAAGACTCACAGTCAAGTATCCCAGCATGTACTAAGTAGGATCATTTTCTAACTGATTTATCACAGACTCAACAATGAACACTCCTCCTTCCAGAACATACCCAGAGACGATGCTTAAATCCAAAGTCCTCCTTCAGTGCTCAATGGTGCATATGACCGTCACCATGAAGGTCCGGGATTAGAACATATGTCTACAGAACCAGAACTTCTCCTCGCATTGTCATAGCCTGTGATATCAATGTCAACTATAAATTCTTTTTCCTGAGCCTGGAAAGCTTCAAGCTTCACTGTATTATGCTGATTGGATCTGTGGGAATACACCG
Organism: Cryptoprocta ferox; assembly: GCA_028646485.1. NCBI lineage: Eukaryota > Metazoa > Chordata > Mammalia > Carnivora > Eupleridae > Cryptoprocta > Cryptoprocta ferox. The sequence continues at coordinate 44,532,214 of CM053578.1, forward strand.
TGCATTTCCTGCATCTCCTTTTCCAGATCACTTTGGCTGTTGAAGGACTGGTAGCGAATGTAAATGTCATCTTCTAGTGTGAACGAAAACTCAGGGTGTGAAAGTAATTTTTTATCACTTCGTTATAGTGGAGACAGCGATAATATTGGGCGTAGGGAAAGAGCCTCAGGTAACAAAGCTGAAGCAGCTGGGGCAGCTCACCCAGTCAAAATTCTCCGTCTCCGCGGAGCGCTGAACGCTACGCCACAGGATTCCCGCGAGAATTGGTGGACCCGGCACCGCGAGAATTGGCGGGAGTAGCGCTGCTTAAGCCTGCACCCCAGGCCTGCGCTAGCTGGCGCCCTCTGCAGGGCCTGCTGGAAATTGTAGTTTCCACTTTGGGATTGGTCTCGGGACCTTAGTGGTTCCCCTTGTCTTGGCACACCCGCGAGGAGGCCACCCCTATTCCAGAAAAAGGAGTTTCTGCGGAAAGGTGAGCTTTTGAGCTGACTGAGAATGAATAGCCAGAGAAAGACACACAAAACACAAGGGATGAGAGAACCGGAAGGGAGCTTCCTTGCTCTCTCTAGGCACGCGGCTCTTCCCTAATCTCCTCCACGTGCTTACCAACCCAGAGCGATTTTTTAACACGCTGCAAGTTGCTTGCTGCAAAAACCTGTGTATGCCTGAAGAAGAGAAGCAGTTGCAGAGGGAGAAGTATAAAGCTTATTTGCCTGCCTGGCTTAGGTGTAACTGCTGCCTGAAGCCTGAGCTCCACAGAGTATGAATTAACTTTAGATAGAGTTCAAAACTTGCTTATTAGTCTGCAAATTTTAAAGGCCGGATGGTTCCGAAATTTGCCAGAATAAGTTGTGATTTCTCTCGGAGTAGAACTTGATTCTTTCAGAAATAGTAATCTAAATTTCAAAATATTGACAAAAAGAAACCAGTCAATTCAATTGGTACTTGAACCTCTTCATTATTACCTATTTGGCACAATGCAAAAAGTTAACATTACTCACTTTTTTTTGAGAGGATCTCGCTTAAGACTATTTTTCCTTATCCTAAGATCATAAATATGTTCTTCTATATTTTCTTTTAGAAATTAAAGTTTTTCTTTATTAGACTGAAAGGCATTTTTTTTCAGTCTAGTGAAAAAAAAGAAAAAGAACTTGCTGGGGGAGAAAGCAATGGAAGGGATTGGAGACTCTAGGGAGATAGAATATATTAAAATATCCATCATGCCTTTCAGAAAGATAGAGATATTGCTAAATGAAGAAGAAGGAGAAGGGGGAGGGAAAGAGGATGAGAAGGGGAAAGAGGAGAAAGAAAGAAAGAAAGAAGGAAAGAACGAAAACAGTGAAGGGTAAGGTAGTGACCAGACCAAAAAAATTGAAGAATGAATGCATTTAAAACCATCAAAAGAAATTGGATCTGTCAAGTACAGGGCAGAAAAAGAAAAAAAAGAAAAAAGAAAAACAAATTATTAAATAAAGAAATAGAAACTTGGAAAAAATGTTTGTATTATCCAGCTCTGGCTGTCAAAACATAATACCATAGACTGGGTGCCTTAAACAACAAGAGATTTATTTCTCATGTTTCTGGAGGTTGGTAAGAACAAGATTAAGATTCAGTTTTCTGGTAAGGGCTCTCTTCCTCGCTTGCGGAGGCTTTTCACTCTGGAGAGGAAGCATGCTCTCTGGCATGCTCTCTCCTACCTCTTCTTTTATAAGGGCACTAACCCCATCATGAGGATCACACCTTCATGATCTCACTGAAATCTGTTTATCTCCCCAAGTCTCCATCTCCAGTTGCCGTCACATTGGGTGTTAGGGCTTCAACAAATGAATTCTGGAGGGACATAATTCAGTCCATACCATTCTACTTCTGCGTATATAACATTCATGTTGTTCTCATATACAAAATACAAGCATGCCATTCCAGCAGCCCCACCTCTTTCCAGCATCAGTTCTAAAGTCAAAGTCCAAAGTCTCATCTAAATATCAAAATCAGATATGAATGAGACTCAAGATATGACTCATCTGTGGCAAAATTTCTTTCCAGCTGTGGCCTTGTATAAAGTTATATTTAAGGGAAAAGATCGAGCACATTAAATATGGGATGAGAGGAATAAGAATAGTGATCATGAAAGAAAGGCAAAAATATAAGAAGAAAGAGGACAGGTACAGATACATGATGTCATTGTGCTTTTTAATTTAAAAGTGTAATTAACCATTCTTTCAAACTGAGCTCCACTAGAAGAACAAAACAATAAAAGAGGAAGAAAGGCAAGAAAAAAAACCCCTTTAATATTTGATATTTATTATTGGGAGTTCTGAATGTTTTATTTAATACTTTATTTTAAAAATGAACATATTGAACATTTTAATTTATTGGGCCTCGTAGGGAGAAGGGGAGTCTTTCTCCCATATATTTCTAAATGTGAAATTCTTTTTCATTACTTATTCATGCACTATTTATCGTTAATATTATTTATTGCTGTACTACTACCATTATATCCCTACAATGCAGTGATATAGTGATTCTTGTTTATCCTGTTTGTCCTTCCATATGTTCTTTCCAACTAAAGATTCATGTCTTCCAATTGTGTTAGAATGTTCTCAGCTTTACCGATTTGGGTTTTGTTTCTCCAGCCCTTCCTCAGTGTTTTTCTCATACATTCCTATTAGAGATAAATTAGATCCTCTCACTCAATCTGTCATTTGAGATCCATTTCTGAACTTCCTTTTTTTTGGGGGGGGGTATACTTTCACTGCTTATCTTACTAGCCTTTCTCTGTTTGTTGTGCATTTTTTAAGATAATCAGAAAGTATTCTAATCCTTTCTTTAACTCTGTTCCTTTTCAACCTAAAAAATCTGTTAAATTTTTAATATCAGTGATTACATTTTTAATACCTGATATTTAGAAATAATTGTTTTTCATATTGTCCTGCTGTTTGTCTCATGGTTACCTTTCTTCCTATGCCTTTGAGAATCTGCAACATAATTATTTTAAGGTCATCTTAGATATATTATTTTGTACTGTATCTGAAGTGCCAACCTCTTGAATTTTTGTATTTTTAATCTATTGCTCTTATTATTCATTTCCTCATTTGTTTTAGAATTTTGGTTTGCAGGCCGATCTATGATTACATTTGTCTCCCCTTCGTTCCCTCTCTGTGCTCCTGTTGTTTAGTTTTGGGTGTCTCAATTTGGTCTTTATAATCCTGTGTATATAACCAGACCTTATATTGTCAGTTTAGCACTTAGCATCTTCTTGGGATAGTGGGGAAAACTCAGACTGAGTCACAGCCTACCAAGTGGCTTGGTACCTGCCCTTAATGGGAAGATTTTTCTGTTTTGGGTATGCCTCTTTGTATAAGTCATTTCCTTGGAAAAGTTGTAGCTTTTCTTTGTCCCCCATTCATAGGCCCAGATCCAAACCATGAGCCCAGATTCAGTGTCCACCTCAATGAGACAGTTTTAATCTCTGCTTCCCTTATCTATTGTACCTACTGCTGGAGGAAAAGCCCGATGGACCTGAAGTTTCAACCCTGCTTTCTGTTTTTCACTTCTGATATTCATTACTGGTTCCATAGATGATTAATTTTTTTTAAGGACTCCTTTTCTATAAAAAAATTGTTCTTGGGGTGCCTGGGTGGTTCTGTTGGTTAAGCGTCCGACTTCGGCTGAGGTCATGATCTCATGGCTCGTGAGTTCGAGCCCCATGTCGGGCTCTGTGCTGACAGCTCAGAGCTTGGAGCCTGTCTTCAGATTCTGTATCTCCCTTTCTCTCTGACCCTCCCCTACTCGCGCTGTCTCTCTCTGTCTCTCAAAAATAAATTAAAAAACATTAAAAAATAATTTTTCTTTCCCAAACTTTCTCTATAATTGGTATTAGATTAATGTACAGAGCTGTCTCAAAGAGTGAACTGATCTCTTTTTCATTAAAAACAAAACAAAAAATAACTTAAAGCTTAAAATAAGACTTAAGAGATTCTTTTCAAATCACTTGAAAGAAATTGTTTTCTCAAAGTTTTAAAATGTATAACTATTGGTTAATCTCCATTCTAAAATCTTTCATGAGAATGATGTTTCAAAAATTATTTTCCTATAATTGTACAAATTATTTTAACCTGCCAATTGCTAGTTAAGATTTTTAAAGTTTAAGATGACATAATTAGCGGTGCTTGCGTGGCTCAGTCAGTTAAGCATTGGACTCTTGATCTCAGCTTAGGTCTTGATCTCATGGTCATGAATTCAAACCCTGTGTTGGTCTCCGTGTTGGGTTCTGTGTTGGGCTTCATGTTGGGCTGAGCATGAAGCCTACTTAACAAAAAAATAAAAATAAAAGTAAATTAATTAAAAGAAAAATATTAAAAAATATTAAAGAAAATTTAAAATGACAATTATAACTTTTAGAGATTAAGTTGCTTTTTTGTCTTTTGATGACATACTAGCAAAAGGATAATTGTAAATAATATTGCTTACCAGAGATACCTATTTTAATTATAGAGCCAAACTTATTTTCATGGTTTTTTTTGTAAAAATAAAACTTGCGGATTGAACGTGCTTTATCGGGGTCATAATTTGGCTAATCTCTTCAGTAGAAAGTATAGCATCACACCAAACCTTGTCAAAAGATAAAATTTTGAAAGTGCATTAAAAATAATGTAGTAATAATTTTTTATATTTTGATCACAGAGAGATAAATCTATTTTAAATTAATAAGAACATCTACTAAAATGTGTAGTACTACTTGTAGTGTGAATTTTTACAATGCTGTAAAAATATTCATTTCTATCAATCATCTTTTTCAGATATTTGTCATAAAGGTATTTATTTATTCATTCATGTCTAACATGTTTAGAGAATACTAAGTACATACTTTTTAAATAAAAAGTTGCCAACTCTATCTTTGTAAAAGATAATAATGTTTGAATGAAACATAGGAAAAATATGTCATTTTATGCCCTAAAAAACATAGTCAAAATACATCCATATATTAGATTAAGATGTGCTTAAGTGATTTTAGCCCTTTCTCAGTCTTTAGCAATTAGCTAGCTCTGATTTTACATCCTTTAATTTTCAAATTCATTTACTTAATTAATTTGGAAAGTTTATAATTAAAAATATTCTAAGCCACTTTTAGTAGTCTTTAGCTTAGTGCTTTAATCTACAACTATACCTTAGGAAATCTTGTAATAAACTGGATACACAGAAACGAAGCTGACCAACTTTACATGAATTATATATAAAAAGAATACAGGCTCTGGAGTCAGAGACCTGAATGTGTATTCTGGCTTCACTTAATGCCTCTGTGACCTTAATGACACTTAAAGTCTCAGTTTTATCATATGTGAAATGCTGGAAATAGCACATATCTCCTAGATTTGTTGGAGAATAAAATGAGATAATATAAAATCATTAGCCCAATGCTTATCCCATTTTGGGGACTCTCAGTGGTGATTATATCAGATATGAGAGTTCTAGATTATGTATTTGATTTCTTGGAACCAAAGTACCTAAACAAACTGTCTTTAAAATATATGTATTTTAATCAATATCCTTTTTTTTTTTTTTGAGTACTTACTATGAGTAAGTACTTACTGTGAGGCCTGAGTCTAGTTTGGAAGTGCAAACAGGAGCTTGAATTCTAAGCTGGTGAGGAAGAACATTGATAATTAGAAAATTTTCCTAATTTTCAGTAAAAGGACAGATGGAATTTAGTCAGGGGAATAAGAACCAAGAACTAAAAAATGATTAGACATTAAAAAACTATTATCTCTGTTTCTTTCTATTGCTCTCTGTCTCACTTTCTGGGTTCACATTTTCTCTCATCCCCATTTCTCCTTGTGGGTCAGCTTCTTTCATCTTTCTCCTCAGATTTCAGATTTCTTTGTTCAAGTTGCTTATGGCAGCCTGGTGACTGCCATATTAGTTAGACTCTTTCAGTGCAGAGTAACAACTCTGTCATCCTTGGAGACAGATTCCTATTGACTGACCCGGTTTTGGTTGACTGTCCACCTACTTCAGCTGGTTGTGGCATGTGGCAGGGTCATGGAGTTGGCTGCTTATTTAGAAGAAACTGAGAACATCCAGAGATCTAAGGATGTAGTCCCTATGGAAGGAGTTAGTTTTTAGCTACTAATAAATATTCTAAAGAAGGGGAAATATATTATTTAGAGAAAAGGAACTAAAAAAAAAAAAGCTAGAGCGTAGGCTGATTGAAATAAGATCAACCATGCTGTATCTGACTTCATCTAAATTTTCCCACATCAAAATATCTTATTATAATGCAGTGACAAAAAGAGAAATATTTATGAGTGTTGAAGAAACTGTTACATGAGTCTAAGAATTTCCTAGCAAAGACTTTTGGTGTCTTAATAATATGTTATAATTGTTCAAAACCTTCTTTAGACACCTTTATAAATGATTTTTTTTTTGTAAACTCATTTGCTTCAATCACCTTGCTGATGTGAACAAAGACAAAACATTTGACTTCACTCTACTCCAGTGGTACAGATTGTTCCTTGAACCACAGCCAAATAGAAACTATTGGTTTGAAAGATAGGCAGGTGAGACTCTGTGTGTGTGTGTGTGTGTGTGTGTGTGTGTGTGTGTGTGTGTGTGTGTGTTTGTGTTTATACAACAATATTTGAGGAAGGATTTATGGTAGCTTGTTCAATATTGCATCAGAAAATATTTCTGTACTATAGAGTATTTCAAATAGCATGTCCTACTGAAAGTGGATAAAGGACATCACTCTACATTACACACACACACACACACACACACACA
>CM053578.1:44539493-44622296 GCA_028646485.1 Cryptoprocta ferox
TTGGTGGAAATGTAAACTGGTACAGCCGTTCTGGAAAACAGTGTGGAGGTTCCTCAAAAAACTATCAGTAAAACTCCCCTATGACCCAGCAATAGCACTGCTGGGGATTTACCCAAGGGATACAGAAATGCTGATGCATAGGGGCACTTGTACCCCAATGTTTGTAGCGGCACTTTCAACAGTAGCCAAATCATGGAAAGAGCCTAAATGTCCATCAACTGATGAATGGATTAGGAAGATGTGGTTTATCTATACAATGGAATACTACATGGCCATGAGAAAGAATGAAATCTGGCCATTCATAGCGAAGTGGATGGACCTCGAGGGTGTCATGCTAAAGGACATAAGTCAGGCGGAGAAGGACAGATACCACATGTTTTCACTCATAGGTCTAACAGGAGAAACCTAACAGAGGACCATGGGGAGGGAAAGGAGGAAAAAGAGTTAGGGAGAGGGAGGGAGACAAAGCACGAGAGAGTCTTGAATACTGAAAACAAACTGAGGGCGGAAGGGGAAGGGGAAAGGGGAAGGGGGGTGATGGTCATGGTGGAGGTCACTTGTGGGGAAGAGCACTGGGTGGTATATGGAAACCAACCTGACAATAAACTATAAAGTAAAAAAAAAAGAAAAAAAGAAAATGAAATAAATTAGGTTTGATACTTCAAGCTGACTTTGCTTACCCTGTGCAAATTTTGGCATGGGTGTTAGAGCTTCATTCTTTGCTCTAGGTTATTTTTATTAAAAATAAAAATATTATTTTTTAAAATGTTTATTCATTTTTGAGAGACAGAAAGTGACAGAGTGCAAGCAGAGGTGGGGCAGAGAGAGAGGGATACAGAATCTGAAACAGGCTCCAGGGTCTGAGCTGTTAGCACAGAGCCCAGTGCAGGACTTGAACTTAAGATCTGTGAGATCATGACCTGAACTGAAGTTGGACACTTAAGTGACTGAACCACCAGGTGCCCCCAAAATAAATATATTCTTATTGTTTTAAACATTCCACTGAAATGATAGCAATTTATAAATTATAGAATGGAAAAAGTAAGATATAGAACATAAAATATATTGTAAAAACTTTTGAGGTGTGAGGGTTACTTAAGTATCCTTTTTAATATAGGATATTAGTAAGAAATACAGAGGGCAAAACACAGAACTGGCAATTGTATATATTAGTGGCATTGAGCACCCTGAGTTCTTGTATTTCATATTCTTTCATATTCTTTCCATATTCTTCTAATTTTTAGTTATTCAGTTCTCTCTCAATTCTGAGAGAGATTTGACAACAGATGTCTCTCTCAATCCTTCCTTTCTTCTAGTCAAGAATTTATAAACCGTATATAATGAGGCATAAATATATGAAAGATGTTGAATTTCTCATTCTTTTCAAGAACACATGTGTTTAAGCAGGGTGAAAGCGTTAAGCCAAATGACTGGCATTATATGTGGAAATATCAGGAATCAGCCCTTGTTTAAAAATTTTTCTTTTTCTTTTAAACAGCAGAACCTTTCAATGCACCTGAAATCAAGCACTGGCAATTAATTAACTGTTTGGTGCTAAGGCAATACTCTTCTTAAATTCTTATTTATTCTCTTATATTTTAGAAAAATTTATATGTGAATTATTCATAGCACAAAATCTGCTTAAATGTTATATTTGCCATGTCATAGTTACACAGACATTTTTAAAAAAGGTCAAAACACAAAATGCATAAAAATTCAAATAAATTGAGTTTGATTTTACCTATGCTATCTGAACCTAAGACATAGTAGACAAATCACTATTTGGGGGTACTTTTATGCATTTGTATGCTAAAGGAGAAGGAAGAAACATTACTTAAATCTAGAGAATTTGAGTATATTATACTATGGAGCAGAGAGTGTGGTCTGCTTTGAAAGCCATGTCATATTTGCAGTTTTCAAAGATGATATGGAAATCTGGGTCTGAGGAAACAGTCTTGTTGAAATGGTGTAAGTAGGGTCCAGATAGAAAGTGATGGAGAATAACAGAGCAGTGGAGTCTGTCTATTTTTAATCCCTTCATTGTAGATTATTGGTCTTAGTTTCTATGGTTTGGGAGAATTAATTTTATTGGTATTCCCTGTTAACATTTTCCTTTTTATTTCTAGAGTATTAGAAACACAATACCACAAGATAACAGTTTGCAAATAGGGTGTTAAAAAGCATACAGCATTTAATTTGATTTACCTTTGAGATTTATTACCTTGAAAAAAGAGGTATAGGAGAGGAGTTCAAGAACTTCATTGTACAACAAACTGAATGAGACTGAGAGCTGAAATGTTAGAATATAAACTGATTGATTAATACGTAATCTGGTTATAAACAAACATTATGATGCTTATCTATGTTCATCTCCATTAAGGGTAGATAATTTCTGTTTGAGAACTATGCCTATAAATTAAAAATACAGTATAAGCATTGTTCTGTCTTTTCACACGAATACATATGAATACATGTTGTTCCCACTATTTAAAAAAATACTTCACTTAATAAAGGCTAAATTGAGGCTCTGATGGGTAGCCAAATTAAACTCACATCACAAGACAAAATGATCTTCCTATCCATTCATAACTATAACGCCCATTATCATTACTCATTATATATAGTGTGGACTTGTAAGTTAGCTTCCTAGAAGGCTGAATTTAATGACGTTTATGTTGGTTTATATGTGGCTTTGTATATTTCATTTAAAAATGTGTAAACTTGCTATTATTCCATACTCAAAATCTTAGGCATAATTCACAAGAGTTAAAACTTAAAATGATGTGTGCAAGGAGCTATAGGAAGAAGTTTTAAGGTTTTTTTGTTTTTCAATTAGATTGAAGCTAAAGCTTTTTGTCTAAACTTTACCTGGTGCTATATTGTTATTTTTAAAGCATCACTGGAATTTATTCCATTTGAAAATATGAAGACTTTCTGCTAGAATTTGAAACCATTGAAAGTAGCAAAGGCCATCCAGAAAAATTGTGTTTTTACTGCTGGACTGCTACCTTACTTAGGGACTATTAATTTGAAGTAATTATAACACAGTGTGAAAACTATTACATTTATAAAACATCAAGCCTAATTCCTTTGTAAAAAGTCTCACCAGTCTGAGATTTTAAATATAAATTATTCAATAGCTAGTTCTTTTTTAATGCTTTTTAAGTGGTTATGCACTATAAATATGGGACGGTTTCAAAATAAAAAGTACGCAGGGGACTGCAGCTTACAGCTAAGATGGAGTGGAGTAACAGGATTTACACTTTTGCTTGAAAACAAAACAACTCTCTCTATATTTCACTTATTGGAAACCAGATAGCACAGGACCATGATCTCATCCTAATCTCTCCAGCCTCCCTCCCGCTCTGGTTTTATCCTCAATTTTGAAATGGAAAAACTAGTTCTATAAGTACCTACTTCATCTGCCAGTCTTCCATGGCTGTCAGGGCTCATAAGAATATATAAGGAGGTCAAGAGTAAGGAATTATGGAGAAAATACATTAGTTATTGAAATATTATTCTGCTCAGGTGATTAAGATGAAGGTGTCAGGTACAGGTTTGGATGCTAGCTGGGGGCTCTGAGCTTTGACTAGATCATATGGTCACATGGTTATTTGGTAGATATTTCTGGTCTTTCTCTCATTCAATACCTGTTGTAAGTTATTCTTTGTTCTAAATCTATCATCTCTTGTTAGTCTCCTTGAAAGTGTCAATAGAAAGCAATTTACTTATGGTTTGATAACGATATTTTACTTTGGTAACTGTGACTAGGATACTCAAGCAGCAAAAAAGTAGAGATGAATGAAATATTTTTAGTATAGTTGGCCAAAGTCTGAGTGAACTAGTACAGTTGCCTAAGGGAAATTGTGCTTAATAAAGAGCTGTTGCAAATTAGAGCTAATTACCATCATTTACATTTTCATAGATAATAATCAAGGACAAAAAGGATACAATTAATGATATTTTCATCTCTTTTATGGAATGTGACTTCTGGAAGATTGAATAAGTACATAAGTAGCCAAAGAACAGGATTTCATTTTCAGAAACTTAGCCTATGATTTCAGAATTACTTGATCCTAAAAATGACAAAGAATTGATAACTTGATAAAAAAGCCCTAAATTTAATGGGGTAGATAAGATCATATGGTCATTTCCAAATGTTAATACAATTGCAATCAATAATACATTTTAAAAATAAAATTTTAAAAATTTTATATTTTATTTACTTAAAAATAAGATAAATTTATTTAAAATTTATTTAAAAATAAAATTTAGGCATTTCAAATCCAAGCGATTTCAACTAAGAAAGAAAAAGTATCTGTAGTTACAAGCAGGGCTTTTTGATGTGCTCAGATTTTAAATATGAATTTATAAATGATGTAAGAAATGTTACATAACCATAATAAAATAAAAATACCCCACAGGAATAGAGTTGAAAGTTACAGACCTTAAAGAAGATGTTAATTAATGCTTAAGGCTATTTTCACAACAAGAACAAGAAAGAATTCCTATTTGGAAAAATGATATAAAATTAAGAAGGAGAGAAAGAGAGTGAGACCCAGAAAATACAAAATTACTACTTTTGTTTTTTGGGTTCTTTTTTGGCAATTTGCTTCCTTAGTAGGAAATGTGTACAGATTTTAGGGTATTTACATTGGAGAACACCAAGAAATATTAGATATTGAAGATAAAATGTAACATTGCTGTTGGTAATCTTTTAGATATAATAGCCATTGTACAATATACTAGAATATTGAATATTCACAAATGTTGATGTTGTTTAAAAAAAAGTAAACTGAAGATCAAGAGTTCAGTCCTCGACATTACCTGCGAACAAGTTATTAAAACTAATTACTTTTAAATTATTTAAAATCAAAATTAATCTCTGGCTTTATTAAGAACATTTCTCTGAAAGACGTTTTTCCTTTTTTAAAAATATTTTTTGACTTGGTTAATATCACTATAACTGTTAAACCAAAATGTAGTTTCTTGGTCTCTGCTGCATAGACTAATAGCCTTACCTAAATAGGAGTGGTTAAGTACAAGTCTAATATGAGCCAAGATAGTATGACTTAAAAGTTACCTAAAAAAATTTCCAGCAGCTTGATTATAGCAGTGGCAAAAAATCAAATAGAACAAAGATAACAAAAGGAAAACCTCATGGATTACAACTTCATTAGAGCCAGGTGACAAGGGATTTCACTTTTGCTTAGGTTGTGAAAAGATATGCAGTCTTCACTCCTGGAGTAACACAAAGGGAAGCCTAGATAAAATAGAAAATCATAGTTGTCTATAGCACTACTGAAGAGCAGTGAAGAAAGTCTTGAAAAAAAGTACGATGAACTGATTCCCAGAAAGAGGAGCAATTCATATGTGAGTAGTAAGCCCCAGAGCAGTTTGGGGGCAACTGCTGAGTCTGGTCAGACAGGCAGTGGGAGGAAGTCTGGCAAAAAAAAAATATAAGAAATTGACTTACTGAGGTGAGGCCAAGTGAGCTATTGGTCAAAATAGGGGCAGGCAGGAATGATTAAGTCTTGAATAGAGTCAAAATGAGAGAACAGTTTGCTTGGTTCAACAATTGTCTCTACTGCCCAATACCATTACCAGTTTTGCTGGTACAGTGAAGGTAGGGCTGAAAAACAGGAGAATACAACAAATCAATCAGTCAATCGAATGCCAAGCATGTTAATGCTGGAGTCCCTGAGGAGAGGCACAACAAAACAGGACAGAATAGGTTTAAAGAAAAAATGGTTAGACAGTTTCCAACTTTCATAAGAGGCATTAAATCACCAATTTAAGATATTAAGCAAATTCCAAACAAGGTAATGCAAGAAAATCACACATAGGCATACCATAGTAATACTACTGAAAATCCACGATAAATTCTAAAAGCATCCAGACGATACAGTCACATTATGTACAGAAAAACAAAGTTAAGTATGGTGGCCAACTTCTCATTATGAACAAAGCATACCAGAAGGTATTGAATGATAGCTTTTAAAGTTGTTTAGAGGGGTGCCTGAGTGGCTCAGTTGGTTGAATGTCTGACTCTTGATATCGGCTCAGGTTGTGATCTCGCAGTTGTGAGATTGACCCCTTTGTTGGAGTCTGCGCTAAGTGTGGAGTCTGCTTGGGATTCTCCCCTTCTTTTTCTACCTGCCCCCACTCATGCACTCCCTCTCTCTCTCAAAATAAATAAATAAACAGGAGCGCCTGGGTGGCTCAGTCAGTTAAGCGTCCAACTTCGGCTCAGGTCATGATCTCACAGTTTGTGAGGTCAAGCCCCGCGTCGGGCTCAGTGCTGACAGCTCAGAGCCTGGAGACCGCTTTGGATTCTGTGTCTCCCTCTCTCTCTGGCACTTGCCCACTTGTGCTCTGTCTCTGTCTCTCAAAAATAAATAAATGTAAAAAAACCCTTAAAATAAATAAATAAACAAACATTAAAAGAATCATTAAAAAAAACCCAACAAACAAAAAATATCAACTATAAATAAAGGCTTATATGTCCAACAAAGTAACCTTCTAAAGTAAAGGTGAAATAAAGACATTTTTCAGATTAAAAAAGCCAATGGAATTGTGGCCAAAAGTTCTTCACTGTAAGAAATGCTAAAGGCAGTTTTTCAGTCTAAAAAGAAATAATACAAACTGGAAAGGTAAATCTACAGGAAGCATTAAAGAACACTATAAATGGTAAGTATGTAAATATAAAAGACTTTTTATTTCCTAATTTCTTCAAAATACAAATTATGTCTGTAAAGCGCAAACAGTAACAAAAAATAAAATAGTTTATTTTTGCTTTTGTTTCCTTGCTTCAGGAGACATATCTAGAAAAATGTTTCTATGGCCAATATCAAAGAAATTACTGCCTGTACTCTCTTCTTCGGTTTTTATGGTTTCAGGTCTTTCCATTTAGTTCTTCAATACATTTCGCATTTGTTTTTGTGTATAGCATAAGAAAGTGGTCCAGTTTCATTCTTTTGCATGTAGCTGTCCAGTTTTCCTAATACCATATGTTGAAGAGACTGTCTTTTTTCCATTGCATATTTTTGCTTCTTTGTCGAAGGTTAATTGATGATGGAATCGGGGATTTATTTTGGGGCTCTTTATTCTGTTCTATTGATTTATGTGTCTGTTTTTGTGCCAGTACCATACTGTTTTGATTACTACAGCTTTGTAGTATATCTTGAAATCTGGTATTGTGACATTCCAGTTTTGTTCTTCATTTTCAAGATTGCTTTGGCTAATCCAGTTCTTTTGTGGCTCCATACAAATTTTAGGATTTTTGTTCTAGCTCTGTGAAAAATGTTACTGGTATTTCGATAGGGATTGCATACCATCTGTAGATTGCTCTGGGTAGTATAAACATTTTAACAATATTTGTTCTTCCAATCCATGAACATGAAATATCTTTCCATTTGTTTTTTGTTGCCTTATATTTATTTCATCAGTGTTTTATAGTTTTCAGCATACAGGTCTTTCACCTCTTTGGTTAAGTTTATTTCTAGTTGTTTTATTATTTTTGGTTCAATTGTAAGTGGGTTTTTCCCCTTAATTTCTTTTTCAGCTGCTTCATTATTAGTGTATAAAAATGCAACAGATTTCTGTATATTGATTTTGTATCCTGTGACCTTACACAATTCATTTATCATTTTTAGCAGATTTTTGGTGGAGGCTTTAGCCTTTTCTGTATATAGTATCATGTCATCTGCAAATAGTGAATGTTTTCCTTCTTCCTTACCAATTTGGATGCCTTTTGTTTCTTTTTTGTGTCTAATTGCTGTTTCTAGGATATCTAGTACTATGTTGAATAAAAGTGGTGAGAATGGACATCCTTGTATTATCCCTGATGTGAGGGGGAAAGGTCTGTTTTTCAGCATTGCACATGATGTTAGCTGTGGGTTTTTGATATATGGCCTTTACTATGTTGAGGTATATTCCTTCCAAACCTATTTTGTTGAGGGTTTTTATCATGAATGGTTATACTTTATCAAATGCTTTTACTGCATGTATTGAAATTATCATATAGTTTTAATCCTTTCTCTTGCTGAGATGATGTATCACATTGATTGATTTGCAAATATTGAACCACCCTTGCAATCTAGACATAAATCCCACTTGATTGTGGTAAATGACTTTTTATAATGTATTGTTGGATTCAGGGTGCTAATATTTTGTTAAAGATTTTTGCATCTATATTCATCAGAGATATTGGCCTGTAGTTTTCTTTTTTTGAAGTGTCTTTATCTGGTTTTGGTATCAGGGTAATGCTGGCCTCATAGAATGAATTTGAAAGTTTCCCTTCCATCTTTTGCAATAGTTTGAGTAAATAGGTATTAATTCTTCTTTAACGTTTCGTAGAATTCACTTGTAAAGCTGTCTGATGTGGATTCGGCTTTTGGCTTTGCCCTTCAAAGTTGATGGCAGCACAAAGAATTACTCAAGACTCTGTACAAGTCAAGAGAGATGAGAGGGGGGCTAAGGGAAGTCTTCCCAAGCTTCTCTCAAGCTCCTGTGTTTAATAAGCATACATTTAGGGAAACAACATGCAGTATGTCAGAGGGCATGTTTTTCTTCTTCCTTACCAATTTGGATGCCGTTTGTTTCTTTTTTGTGTCTTGAAATGTATTGAAAAAAATGTATTGAAAAAAATGCAGTAAAACAAGTTAAGGCTTTCCCAAGACTTCAAAAGAGCAGATGCAGAAAACGGTAGAAAATAGGACAAGATATTCCGTGCAATAACGTGGTCTAAGGAATTTATGAGCACAGGCAGAACCGAACCCTTAGCTATACATTAACTAGATAAGTGAAGCATGGCATGCTGTTTTCAGCAAGGCCAGAAAGCTGTATTCTGCTTTGCAATGCATTCCCTATAATCTGCTAACCCAGGATATAGCTATTTGATTTCCCACAGTCTGATCCTGGATTTTTGCTTGCTGGGAATTTTTTGATTACTGATTCAATCTCATTGCTGGTAATTGGTCTGTTCAGATTTTCTGTTTTTCCCTGATTCAGTTTTAGGAGGTTATATATTTCTAGGAGGTTATCAATTCCTTCTTGGTTGTCCCGATTTGTTGGCATGCAATTTTTTCATAATATTTTCTTATAATTCTTTGTATTTCTGTGGTGTTTGTTGTTATTGCTCCTCTTTTCTGAGTTTATTTGAGTCCTCTCTGTCTCTATGTCTCTCTCTCTCTTTTTAATGGATTAATTTTGTTGATCTTTTCAAAGACCCGGCTCAGCTTCTGCTTTCATCAGTTTCTTCTATTGTTTTGTTTGGTGGTTGTTTTAGTTTCTATGTTCTTTATTTATCCTCTAATATTGATTATCTCCTTCCTTCTACTGGTTTTGGATTTTGTATATTCTTCTTTTTCTAGCTCTCTTAGGTGTAAGGTTAGGTTGTTTATTTGAGATTTTTTTGCTTCTTGAATTAAGTCTGTTTTGCTATAAACTTTCCTCTTAGAACAGTTTTTGCTGCCATCCCAAAGATTTTGGGCCATTGTGTTTTCATTTCCATTTGTCTCCATGTAGCTTTTTATTTTCTCTTTGATTTCTTGGTTGACCCATTCATTGTTTAGTAGCATGTTATTTAACCTTTCTGTGTTTGTGTTCTTTACAGATTTTTTTTTGTAGGTGATTTCCAGTTTCTTAGCATTGTGGTTGGAAAAGATGCATGGTATAACTTAAATAATTTGAATTTGTTGAGACTTCTTTTGTGGCCTAATACGTGATTTACTCTGGAGAATGTTTCATGTGCACTTGAAAAGAATGTGTATTCTACTGTTTTAGAATGGAGTGTTTTGAATGTATCTTTTAGATCCATCTGGTCTAATGTATCATTCAAAGCCACTATCTTCTTGTTGATTTTCTAAACTGGTATAATATTAATTCAAGAAAGATTGTGATAAATTAAGGATACTATTTTAGTATTTAGAGCAACCACTAAAACATTAAGACAGAGGTATACATAAAAATAACAGAGGGAGTAAAATGAAATGTCAAAAAGATTATTTGGAAGTACTCAGTTAATCCAAACAGAAAAAGAAGATAAAAAGAACAAAGAACAGAGGAGAAAATAGAGAACATATAGTAAGATAGTTAACATAATTAATCACTTAATTATATTGAATTTAAATGGATTAAATACTCCAGTGAACAGGTAGAGATTAACAGAATAGGCTGAAACAAAATAAAAACACAATTTAACTATCTGATGTTCACAGGAGCTGCATTTTAATTTTTATTATATTTGCTTTATATTTTTATTTTGAAATTATTTCTAACATTTAGAATATAAGAGAATAGTACGGAGAATTCCCAAATATCCTTTATTCAGATTCACTGATTGCCCACACATCACCGCACAACAACTCTATGAAAAAAATAAATCCTCTTGAGTCATCAGGGCTCAGAGAGGTTAAATGACTTCCCTAAGGCTTCACTGCTAGTAAGCTTTTATTGGTGCTGCAGTATAAACTCAGGCAGCCTTAAGTCCAGAACATATGTTCTTAAATATTATGCTTTATTTTTTGCAACGTGTATAAATGTAGTTGTGAATTGTTGGTGTCAATATTCAAATGTATGTTGAGCTGGCTTCATAATACCATTTTGTATCTCAATATAAAATAATTAGTTATCCATAAATAATTAGTTAAAAGTCCAATGTGAGGGTTTCTAGAGTAGGAACCATATCACAGAAGTTGCTCAAAGTTACTGCTAAATGACAGTATTTCAGGGATAGTATATAGAGGGATCCTGCCTTTCATAGAAGATCAAATAAAGTGGAAGAGAAAGGCCCCTTCAGATTCTAAGAATCTATTATTTGATATTTTGTTGGAATAGTCACAATTTCAGTTTCCTGATTTGCCCTTCCTCTCCAGTCCAAAAAGTATATTGTATCCTTTAGAGGTCATCTTTATTTCAGGAGATTTTCATTGTATTCATAATTGCCTTAGGTATTAAGGTACTTCCAGATATAAAGAAAAATCGTCATAATGTTAAATAAAAAGGGATTCTTATATCTTATTAAAATTTAAACTTCATTAAAATTTTCAAGGTCCATTAAACTTAGTTAAGCCTCATTAAATGAGGCTTAGTGTCTTTAGCCTTCTTAAACCAAGCTGGGAATAACTAAACTTTTTGAAATCCTTAAGATGCTTTTAGGCTCAAAAGACTAGCTAGATAAGACTGGTTAAGCATCAAAAGCTAATTAACCTGGGATCATTTAACATCTTTTCTTCATGGTTGACGGAACACTTAAATTGTTAAATCAATTTGAATTCCATTAAATAGTTTTAAATATTGTTAAAATTTGTTAAGCATCATTAATCCAATTAATCACCATACAGACAGTAAACACTTAAACTTTTGTTCAGTTTTTAAGAAAAAATCGTGTTTAGTTTGGATAAAATTCATTGCTTATGAGTAACTCACATTAATATTTTTGTCTTCCTTTATAATTATTAAACTACCCCTATTAGAAATGAAGATACTGAATCAGTGGAATTATAAGCATTTTTTTTCACCAATCTATGTATCCAGTGTCATACTCATTTGAAATCTATTGCACTGTTTATGATTCAGACTTTCTCTATCATTTCTATCACTAGCTATCTATCATCTAAATGAATAATGAATGAATGGGTAAATGTCATCAAATACGGTAATTCCATATATGTAATTACTTGTTATTAAAGGGAAGGAAATGAATAGCAAAGGTACTTGAAGGAACCCACAGTTATTTTTTGGGTAACCATTTGCTTTTTGGTGAGCTTTAAAACTATTTCCTTGTTTCAGGACCATGTGAATTAATATTTGAGAATGTCTCTATACTACTTAGAAAGTTAATTATTCTTAATAATTTCCTTTTATTTTATTTCCTTTCAATTAAAAGAACTGTACCAATCAGAATAAGGTAATATAAAAGGGAAATTAAATGTTTGAAAAATGGTTAAAAAAGTAACATTTGTTCATTCTTTTAACAAATATTTTCACTTAAGCATGGGATGCTTCTACTCATGTAGAACTTTATCAGGGATTGGATAATACCCAGGTCATGAAAGACAGTTAACTTGAATTAATCACTTACTGCTAAGGGGCAGACTCTACCAGGTTACAGTAGCAATGCTAGAGCTGTGCAGAAGAGGGCATGTCCTTAGTCCAAAACCCTCCTCTGATTCCCTTATAACTCTCCAAGTGCTTCAATATCCTCTTGCATGCTTCTGTCTTATTAAGGCATCTAAAGAGTTTGTCATATCCTATAGCCAGGTCCAATTAGCACAATAGCATCAATATAATGAACCATCCTGATAGTTGAGGAATAATAGGACAGCCAAGGTCCCTGTGGACTATGTGATGACAGAAGAATTAACATATCCTGTGATAAGACAGTTAAAGTGTTCTATTATTTCTGATCATGCTTATATCTGTTGATATGAATCTAAAGAAAGCAATATAGGTGTGTTAGGATATATTCTTTTTATCCACTAAAACCTCTATTTTCCTACCACAGTTGTGACTGGTAAATGATTTGATTAAGTTTGCAATATCATCAAGCATTCATTTTGCAAGGCCTGTTTGGCTTTCTTATAAACCAAAAAGATAAATTCATGGGGGAAGCAGTAGGAATCATCACCACTCAGTTTTCCAGGTATTTGATAATAGCATTGATTTCTGCTCATCTCCTGGGATAGGATATTGCTTTTAATTTACTGTCTTGGTGCAGGTGTGACATAATGACTTTCACATGACAACTTACCATACTGACCCTCAATTCACAGGAATAAATTTAGAGATTCTTTCATATACTAAGTATATATTATAGGACCAAAGAAAGAACCATAGCTATGGTCATGACTCCAGTGGATGTCTTGTGAGATGCCTCAGACCCATAACTTCATCTTTTAACTGACCTTCAATGCCAGTTGTTCTGGCCATGAATCATAGCAGGGTGTTGGGTCTCTAAGAATTAGTTTCAGTTCAGAGCCAACATCTAATAATCCTGGAAGGTCTGGGTATTTCCCTTTCCTTAGCCATGTTCACCTTGCTAATATTTACAATTAGCAACTTTCTGCAGTTATTTTGAATAAAAGCTGCCTTTTCTAAGAGTAGGTCTCTTACTTCCCCTTTTGGGCTGTGATAGGATAAAAATTTCTTGTTTGGGGTTGGAGGCAATGAGAGGTGGTGAGGTTGGGTCTTGTGCAAAAGACATCCTTGGGGCAACTGCTTGAGGTGAAAGATTTTGTGCACAATAATGCTGGTTCTTTCAGATAAGGACTGGCTGCTTTTGCAATTAAGGAAGGCTTTGAATAATTTAGGGATTTAAATTTCTTCATCTTACCTGTTTCTACCAAAATGGCCCACTACCTTAGGTTCCAGCCTCTTGCACACCATGCCTTAATGTTAGTGAAGAGGCCTGGTAGAGTGCTACATTTAATTGACACTGCAACTCTGTAACCCTTAACAGTCAAGCTCAATGTTACCTGTCTTATTACTGTGGAAAATAAGGAATCTTTTAAGCTTTCATAAAGATTTTCTAATTCTTTTTCTTTTTCCCCATGTTCTGAGCTGGGCTTTCAAGAACTTCCACTTCTCATTTTCTCTAGGTAACATCTAGTATTTTCAGAAGCAGCCATTCCTATGCCACAATCTTTGTAATCCCTACTGTAACATAACCACTAATGGAACAGCCACTTGATATTCAAATATCAATATAAACACACTAAATATATATAGCATTTTTCCTCAATTTGTGTAATGGTTCAATCTTTCAGAACTGTTTTTTTATAAATTAGAAGGATCATTAGGGCTACAAAAATCTATGGTAAGTCACTATGGTCAAATAGCAAAGATATACTTCTTATTATGAGAGCTATTCCTAAACTAAAACTCTCCTCACTAATTATGTCTAAGTCTAAATGTGAACTTCACTCAGTGAGAAAGGCCTAATCTAAAATACAGGTAATAGACTTTTAGTCAACTTCCTAATTTATAATCTGAGGAATTTGTGACATCATAGCCATATTAAAATGGATCTTATGTGATCATGTGAGATGGGTATAAAATGACATGCTGATCCATGACTGATCTAGTATGGTGATGGTTGTTGGTATTTTCTCCAGTTTGTTTGAAGTCTTTTAAGCCCTATGGGGATCTTGAGGCTTGAAGCTACTGAATGCATGGGTATGGAAATAAGCCAGGGTTGGGCGAAATAGTAACCATGTATTCAGTGGAATTTGTCTGAGCCTCAGATCTCTGCTTCTCTCCGAAACCTGAGCCACAAACTGTTTTGCTTGTAGAATTTCGGGGCATGAATTATCTTTATTATTCTCAATAACCACCATGAGTTGTTTGAGTCCTGGAGAACTCATTACAAAATTAAAATGTCTTAAGATTTCTCTTTTGTAAATTTCTGTGACATATTCAACCAGACTCCTCATATCTCCTAAATCCTGTTGAGCAATGTTAGATATATGCATCTTCAGTACCCTCCTTGTGCTAAAAGAATGCAATCTTGTACAATTACCTGATTCTTTTCATAATAACAAATGAAACTATATTTGGTTCCTCAATGTATAAGAAAAATTCCTTGGTGTCCATCTTTCACTCATTTATAGAAACTATCGATCTTTCATTTTAAGCGACTCAGATTTTGCTTTCTATCTCAGGATATAAACAAATTAGTGGTAAGGAATAAAATCTTATAAGAAAAACATGTTCTATGTTATTTCACCCAAAAAAAGGACAGGTCTATTTGAATAAGTAAAACTATGTATTAAAAAGCTTTTTCTTATATAGAAGTGCCTTTTTATAATACCCTGTACTATGTTATATTCCGCTTTGAACTAGACAGTCTCCTATGGATGTGGAGCTTAGAAAACTTGATTTAACTAATGGCTAAGAATGATTTATAATTAATGTATCAATTATTCACATGTAAATGTTTCCAGGCTACAGGGAATATGTATATGACTTGTCATATAAACAGAGCAATTTCTTCACAGGATAAATATGCTTAGCAAATTATTTTATCATAAAGCAAAGGTGAAATTAAGCTGAACCCTTAGTGAAACATCAAAAATGTGAATTAGTTGGGTCCAAATTAGCTTTTCCTGTAGCCTTAAAAACAGTATCTACTAACTTTACAATCATATGATATTTAATATCCATATATTTGCATATATTTTACTTTTAAAAATATCTTTAATATTTATATGGAAACATTGCTGAAAAATGTAGTGAATGTTAAAAGCACCAATAAAATGCATCTATTGTTTGAAAAAATGTCTCTCTCAAGACTAAATCAATGACTTCTATATTAAATTTTCTTAGTTTATGCTTCTCAACAATATTTTTTCTAATGCTGTAGTGTCACAAACATAGCAAGCTGACTGCAAATCAAACCATGTTTATTCAGCTTCTAGTCACTAACACTAAAGCAAAAATTTTAGAGTCAGGATTTACCTGACAATTTTTCAGATGATACATGAGGCAGATTAGCATACTTCCCTTAATTTTTCCTTCGCTATTACGGCTTTAATCTTGAGAGCAAAAGCCAAGCATATCTGCATTCAAACAAAAAGGATGTGAAAGAATAGTCACCTTACAGCATGAAAAGTGCAGTTGACGGACAATTTAAATTGCATGTCTCCTGATGTGTTGGGCTAGAACACCTCCTACCATCTGGAATGAATTGGAACGTTGTGGCACAAAACTGGGCTTGTGTGTTGAATTGTGTTCCCCTCAAAGTTATGTCAAAATCCTAACCCCTGGTACCTGTGAATGTGATTTTATTTGGAAATGGGATGGTTGCAGATGCAGTCAAGTTAAGACAACATAACATTGAATTAGTGTGGGCCCTGATCCTGTATGACTAGTGTCATTATAAGAGAAGAAATGGCACAGATATAAGACCCACAGGGAGAATGCCATGGGATAAAGGAAACAGAGTTTAGAATGATATACATCAATAAGCCAAGGAGCACCAAAAATTGCTGGTGATCCCAGAAGCTAAAGAAAGTCACAGAACATCTTCCTTAGAGCCTTCAGAGGGAGTATGGCTCTGCCAATACCACTGGCCTCCAGATCTATGAGAGAATAAATTGTTGTTTTAAGCCACCCAGTCAATGGCAATTTGTTATAACAGCCCTGAAACTAATAAACCTGATTTTTTTTTGTTTTTTAAAAATGAAAGAATTAAAAAATATATTGAAGTATATTTGACGTACAATATTATGTTAGTTTCAGGTGTACCACATAGTGATTTGATATTTGTAAACATTATGAAGTGATCACCACATTACCATCCATCTCCATGAAAGTTATTACTGTGTTATTGACTATATTCCCTAAGCTATACTTTACATCCATACACATGACTTATTTATTTTATAACTGGAAGTTTGTATCTCAATTCCCTTTACTTCTTTCACCCATACTTCTCTCCGGTAACCACTGGTTTGTTCTCTGTATTTATGAGTCTGTTTTGTTTGCTTGTTTGTTTTATTTATTAGAATCCATATATAAAATTCTGTGGTATATTTCTTTTTTTTTTTTTGTCTGACTTATTACAGTTAGCATAATACCCTCTAGGTCCATCCATGTTGTTGCAAATGGCAAGATTTCATCCTTTGTGTGGCTGAGTAATATTCCATTGTATATATGTACCACATCTTTATCTATTCATCTATTGGTGGAGATTTAGGTTCCTCTTATATCTTGACTATTTTAAGTAATGATACAATAAACGTAGAATGCATATATATTTTTGAGTTAATGTTTTCTTTTTCTTCAGATAAATATCCAGAAGCAGAATTCCTGGATCATATGGTATTTCTATTTTTAAGTTTTTGAGGAATGTGTATACTGTTTTCCATAGTGACTGCAGCAGTTTACATTTCCACCAACAGTGTATGAGGGTTTTCTCTTGTCTTTTTTTACTAGCCATTCTGACAGGTGTGAGGTGGTGTCTCATCGTAGTTTTGATTTGCATTTCCCTGATGATTAGTTATGTTGAGCAACTTTTCATATTAATATTTCATATTCATGTTGGCCATCTGTATGTCTTCTTTGCAGAATGCTTGTCAGGTCC
The DNA here is from genome assembly GCA_028646485.1 of Cryptoprocta ferox. NCBI lineage: Eukaryota > Metazoa > Chordata > Mammalia > Carnivora > Eupleridae > Cryptoprocta > Cryptoprocta ferox. Next base: position 44,556,580 of record CM053578.1, read on the forward strand.
TCTACCCATTTTTTAATTAGATTGCTGTGATTTGGTGTTGAATGTATGATTGTTTATTTTGGATATTAACCTCTTATTGGATATATCATTTGCAAATATGTCCTGTCATTGTTGATGCTTTTCTTTGCTGTGCAAATGCTATTTAGTTTGATGCAGTCCCAGCAATTTATTTTTGCTTTCGTTGCCCTTGCTGAGAAGACAGACTGAAAAAAATACTGCTGAAAGAGCTTACTACCTGTTTTCTTCTAGGATTTTTATGGTTTTAAGTCTTACATTTAGGTCTTTAACCCATTTTGCATTTATTTTTGTGTGTGGTGTAAGAAAGTGGTCCAGTTTCATTCTTTTGCATGTAGCTGTTGAGTTTTCCCAACACCATTTGTTGAAGAGACTGTCTTTTTCTCATTATGTATACCTGTCCCTTTGTCATATGTTAATTGACCGTAAAAGTGTGGATTTATTTGTGGGCTCTTTGTTCTGTTCCGTTGATTTATATGTCTGTTTTTGTGCCAGTACCATACTGCATTGATTACTATAGCTTTGTAGTATACAGTTAACCTTGAACAACATGCATTTAAAATGTACAGGTCATGGGTGCCTGCGTGGCTCAGTCGAATGAGGGTTCAACTTCACTGAGGTCATAATCTTGCGGTTTGTGGGTTTGAGCCCTGCCTCCTGATCTATGCTGACAGCTCAGAGCCTGGGGCCTGCTTTGGACTCTGTGTCTCCCCTTCTCTCTCCCCTCACCTGCTCATGCTCTATGTCTCTCTCTCGAAAATAAATAAACATTAAAAAAATTTTTAACTGTGCAGGTCCACTTATATGCAGATTTTTTTCAATAAATACAGTACTATATGTGAATTTTCTTTATGATCTTCTTAATAACATTTTCTTTTCTCTAGCTTAGTTTATTGTAGGAATACAGTATATAATACATGTAACATACAAACTGTGTGCTAATTGACTGTTTATGTTATCAGTAAGGTTTCCAGTCAACAGTTGACTATTAGTAATTATATGTTTGAGTTATATGTATGGAGTTATACAAGGATATTTTTTACCATACCAGGACGGTGGCACCCCTAACCACCATGTTGTTCAAGGGTGAACTGTAAAAAATCTAGGGGTGTTATACCTCCAGCTTTGTTCTTTTTCAAGATTACTTTGGCTGTTCAGGGTCTTTTGTGGTTTCATACAAAGTTTAGGATTATGTATTTTAGTTCTGTGAAAAATGATTGGTATTTTGATAGGAATTGTATTGAATCTGTAGATTGCTTTGGGTGGTATGGACATTTTAACAATATTAATTTTTCTAATCTAATTCCATAAACATGGAATATCTTTCTATTTGGGTCTTTTATTGATGTCTTACAGTTTTCAGAGTACAGGTCTTTTACATCTTTGCTTACATTTATTCCTAGGAGTTTTATTCTTTTTGATGCAGTTGTAAATGGAATTTTCTTAAGTTCTCTTCCTGATAGTTCATTATTAGTGAAAACTGAACTTCCATGAGAGGTACTGCAAAGGAAGTCTTTATTAAAATATGTGTTTTTAAAAAAGATGATGAGTTAATATATCAGCAACTGTTAACATCTTCTGCAAACCAGATTCTCTAAAGAAGTGAGACAAAACATGATACATTTTTGATAAGGATAAGGAAAGTTACAAAGTTTGGGAATCTGTCCAAAAAGTGATATAGCTGGGGCTGATTGTATTTTATACTTATTTGCCAGGTAGAGGAAGAGCCCATTAAGCGGAAAGAGAAAAAAAATAGCATAGGGTGGCAAATAGGGTGTTGGAAATAACTATATAATTTCATTCTGTATTGAAAACAAGGATCTAAACTTCCTACGATGTTCATATTGAAACCAAGGGTAAGAGGGAGTTGGATAAAGAAATTCATTACATGGAATTGAAAGAGAGGTTTTTAGGTATTATAATGTTCAATATTTGCTAGTGTTAGAAAAAATGTTGACTTAATGAACATTAATGGAAATAATTAGTGTCCAGTAAAGTGGATTAATTAGTTAACATGTAATATAGTGGTAATAGAAATTCAAATAATATGGTGATAAAGTATATTCATATGCTAAGAATGGAGCATTGAAAACTATAATCATCTGGAATAATTTCTTTTATCTAATCCTTGGATAAAGATTCATTGAGATCATATGGCGGCTACCGTCATTTAAGCAAAAGCCCTGCAGTTAGGTTACTATAGGTAAAAGCTACCCTAGAAATGAAACTACAATTTTAATACAACAGAACCCATAACTATCATTTTCATCTTTCTAGTAAAGCAATTTTAAGGACATTTCTGTATTTTGTTATTATCTTAATGTTGAAAAAGACTGTGTAATCCAGACAAACTATTAAAGCTATCTAAATACTAGTTTACCTGGCTTTGGAATGGAATTTTTTTTTTTACAATTTAACAAATTAACCATGCTATAAAACATGTCAGTCTACTGACTGACGATACCATACCATAGAGTTTCAAATATGCCTTAACTCTCAGTGGATTTATGTTTCTTCTACATAAGGTCTTGGAATTCAAGTATTAAACAGGAGCTAAAGCTCAGTGAATGATGAGAGAGAAGCAAATATACAAATAGTTGAAGCCACTGAAAGTAAATTGAGGTCTGATAAAACCTAGAGATTTATTACATATAAAAAGCCAGAAAATTATTTTAAACTTGAAATAATCAAGAAAAATTATTGGTATTCTTTCATTGCAGTGCTGGCTTAACTATCTATATTGACTAGGAAGTTTTCAACTCTGAAAAGGGCAAAAGGTAAACTTGTAGATTTTTATCTAGTATAGAAGGAAATAATGTCTGTCCAGTAGAGCTGATAACACTGAAGATTATTATCTGCATTGAATATATGTATTTTCATATCTAACATAAAAATCTTACCCTAACATTTCTTTGTTTTATTCTTGTATGTTTTATTCCTCTTTTATTTATTTTTTATTTTATTTTTGAGAGAGAAAGAGAGACAGAACATAAGCAGGGAAGGGGTAGAGAGAGAGGGAGACACAGAATCCGAAGCAGGTTCCAGGCTCTGAGCTGTCAGCACAGCTGGGGCTCAGCACGCGAGGCTCAAACCCACAAACCGCAGGATCATGACCTGAGCCGAAGTTGGATGCTTAACTGACTCAGCTACCCAAGCATCCCTAAACTTGTTTTATAATACTTTAAAAGTTTAAAAGTTCTAGTCCTCTCTCCCACAAAAATAATAATCCTCCTTACCAGATAGTAAATTCAGAAATATTTACATAATCTAAGTCACAAAATAAACATGAATCTTTAGCAGATCATACTGATCTCTATATATTTTTTTGTCAGGGACACCAAACCCTTTTTTTAAAAAATGTTCAAATATAATTAAAAGTTATATTAGTTACAGATGTACAATATGATGATTCAACAATTTTATACATTTTTCGGTGCTCATCACAATAAGTGCACTCTTTATCACCTTCACCTATTTTACCCTTTCCTCACTCGCTGGCCCTCTGGCAATGACCAGTTTGTTGTCCATAGTTAAAGTCTGTTTTGTTTTGTTTTTTTTTGTTTGTCACTTTTTTTGTTGTTCATTTGTTTTGTTTCTTAACTTCTGCATATGAGTGAAATTATGTGGTATTTGTCTTTCTCTGGCTTACTCATTTTACTTAGCATTATATCGTCTAGATGCATGTTGTTGCAAATAGTAAGATTTTGTTCTTTTTCAAAGCCTTACGAGTAATATTCCATTGTGTATGTATGTATGGGTGTGTACATATATATCAATATATCATATCTTCTTTATCCATTTATCTATTGATGGACACTTAGGTAGCTTCCATATGTTGGCTATTGTAAATAATGCACTAAACATAGGGATACGTGTATCTTTCTGAGTTAGTGTTCATTTTCCTTGGGTGAATACCCAGTAGTGGAATTATTGGATCATATGGCAATTCTGGTTTTAAATTTTTTGAGGAACATCTATACTGTTTTTGACAATGGATGCAGCAACTTGCGTTTCCACCAACAGGGTATGAAGTTACCTTTTTTTCTACATCCTTGCCAATACTTGTTGTTTCTTGTGTTTTTGATCTTAGCCAGTCTGACAGGTATGAGGTGATATCTCATTGTGGGTTTGATTTGGATTTCCCTGACGATTAGTGATGTTGAGCGTTTTTTCATGTGTCTGCTGGCAATCTGTATGCCTTCTTTGGAAAAATGTCCATTCAGGTCCTCTGACCGTTTTTAAATTGGATTATTTGTATTTTTGGTGTTGAGTTGTCTAAGTGTTTTTTACATGTTTTGGATATTAACCCCTGATTGGATCCATTACTTGCAAATATCTTCTCCCATTCAGATGTTTATCTTTTTGTTTTGTTGATGGCTTCCTTTGCCATGAAGAAGCTTTTTATTTTGATGTAGTCCCAGTAGTTTACTTTTGCTTTTATTTCCTTTGCCTCAGAAGGCATATCTAGAAAAGTGATTTTATGGCTGAGATCAAAAATATTACTGCCTATATTTTCTTCTAGAAATTTTATGGTTTCAGGTTTCCCATTTAGCTCTTTAATTCATTTTGAGTTTATTTTATGTGTAGTATAAGAAAGTGGTCCAGTTTCATTCCTTTGCATGTAGCTGTCCAGTATTCCCAACATCCTTTGTTGAAGAGACTGTCTTTTTCCCATTACATATTCTTGCCTCCTTTATCATAAATTGACCATAAAAGTGTGGCTTTATATCTGGACGCTGTTCTGTTCCATTGATCTGTGTGTCCATTTTTGTGCCAGTACCATACTGTTTTTATTCCTGTAGCTTTGTAATATATCTTAAAATTTACATGACGTTTAAGCTGATGAAAGATGTAAATTTGCATTCATATAAAGTAAATCATAGTACTGACAGATGCTTTAATGTAACAGTGGTTATGTTTTTGCATTTCTTAACTTGAACACAATCTCTGAATTTAATAAAACATTTTTTTAATGTTTTTATTTGTTTTTGAGAGAGAGAGAGACAGCGTGAGCAGGGGAGGGTCAGAGAGAGGGGGAGACACAGAATCCGAAGACAGGCTCCAGGCTCTGAGCTAGCTGTCAGCACAGAGCCTAACACGGGGCTCGAATCCACAAACCGTGAGATCATGACCTGAGCCAAAGTCAGATGCTTAACCGACTGAGCCACCCAGGCACCCCTGAATTTTTTGATAATTCAAAATCTTTGTCTAATATTCAGAAGGGTTGATGGTTAATTTTTACATATATTGATAATAATAACATTGAATCTTGAAACATGGACTGTTAAAAGATACGTTTAAAATTGTAGAATGACAGTACTATTGAATAATTGTTTTTGAATGTGTTTATCATCTTTGCTACTTTAAGGTGAGTAAAAATGCGTGGCTCTATTAGGAAGTTGTGTTATGTGTACTTACAAGCTTTGCTAGCCTGCTAGCATACTTGTATCAGACAGTTTTAACTTTATTGCCTCTGTTTTTTCTATTAATAGAAATTATTACTTTGAAAAATTACAGTTAATATGGATGAGTGGAATTATACTAGGAACAATAATGACAGAAATATAACTACCTCTTTTTTAAAAAAGGAGTTTAAAATTTTTACTATAAATTATTATATTAATCTAAGTATTTTATTGATGCTTTCTCTCTGTTAAAATGTTATTTTGTCTTAGAGTCTTAACAAAAGATATAAAATGTCACTATCTTCTCTATAGTGTATCCATTATCAGATTTATATCTTTGTAGTATAATTGGTTTCTTTTTACATTGACTTTATCATATCCTTTTGTTAAGAAAAAACCTTTTACTAATAAATTAGTAAAAAAAACCATCTTTTTCTTGCTTGTAAATGTGCTGTTTCCTTAAAATCCTGTTGTCCTCTGGATTTATCTTAAAATATTTTATTGTCCCTTTGGTTACATATACACAGAATATTATTTTTCTGTCAGCCATGATCAGTATTATCCAATTACAAATCTTTGAATACTCTTGATTTTTGACTTTCAAGTTTTAACCCTAAATTTAGAAAATATAAAATTAAAAATTCTCAGTATTTTTCTTTCTTTTCTTTTCTTTTTTACTTGAGAGAGAGAGCACGAGTATGGGAGAGGGGTAGAAGGAGAGAGAGAGAGAGAGAGAGAAAGAATCCTATGCAGGCTCCATGCTGAGTGTGGAGCCTGACACGGGGCCATTCCTATGACCCTAGGATCATGACCTGAGCGAAATCAAGATTCAGACACTCAACTTACTAAGCCATCCAGGCACCCCAAATTTGATAATATTTTCACAACTGAAATTGTATGAAATTTTCCATAGAGCTTCTGGAAAATTACAAATTTGTGTTGTCTTATAAAAAGGGAGATGCTAGAAAAATTAGGTTTGATTGCTATGCTTCTATTTCTAGTTAGCTTAAAAAGATTATTGGAACCAATGAAACACACAGTCTTTGTTTCTTACGGGAGGAATGACAAATTAGAATAACTGTCTAATCTTCTCTAAGTTTGTATAGGTAAAATGCAGTTGACATAAATTTATTTTATTTATTTATTTATTTATTTATATTTGCAGCTACTTTATTTATTTAGTTTTTATTTAAATTCCAGTTAATTAACATGACATAAATGTTTTAGATAGTGTTAACTTCATAGTAAAGATCCTGCCCTTGCTCTCTAGACAGTACTCATCATTATAGGAATGAAGGTTAACATACAGATTTTCTTTCTGCAGAGATTCAAGTAAATTCCGGCTAAAGGAACAGATAACCTAAAAGATTATGATTTTTGGATTCTGTTGGCTATTAAAAAATTTTGTATTCAATCCAGAAATCTTAGTCTAACATTTCTTTTATTGGTTATAAATATGTATTTTTTCTTGAATGCTTTTTGAACCAATCATAACTTTTTATAATATTTGACATAGTTAGTTTATATTTTTATAAGACTCATTTTTTTAAACATACATTTTGTTTATTGTGGTAAAATACACATAACATTTATCATTTTAATAATTTTATCATCTTATTTGTTTTATTTATTTTTATTTTTTTGGTGAGGCTTAATTATATGTGCTTGATATAGAAGTGAATAAAAGAAACACCCCCCTGCCAACTTTCATGTGGTTTACATTTTAACAGAGGAGAAGAAAATGCAACAAGAGAATTAAGTAAAATACATAGTATTTTAGATAGTGATAAATATGAAAAAGAGTAATAATACATGGAAAAAGGATAAGAAATGTCAGAGTTTTGGAGGTCACATTGAAAAAGCTTCACTGAGAAAGTGACATTTGAGGAAATATCAAAAAACAAAGTAAGGGTATAAGCCATGTGAATATTGGAGGTGGAGGAAGTCTTCTAGGCAAAAGGAAAATGAGGGGTAAAGACCTAGTGTGTTTATGGAGCAGCAATAATTTGAGATGAGAGGAATTATTAAGGAGCAGAGTAGAAAGAGAAAATTTTGGAATAGAAATGGGACACGATCATAAACAGAAATCAACAAAGTTGTTTTTTATTTGAATTATATGGGAAGCTATTGGGGGATTTTAAACTGAAAATGATATGATGTGACTTATGTTTTGAAATACTTGTCCTGGAAGCTGTGTTGGGAAGGGACCACGTGAAGCTAGGACAGAAGCAAGAGGTCAATTAGAAGAATATTTCAGTAATTTGGGTGAGAGATAATGGTGTAACAGATAGAGTGGCAGATAGAAGGTAGAAGATATTAGTTTCATCTGGATTCAGTTTGAAGGTACATTTATAGAGGGCTTGATGGGAGATCACTGTATGTTTGTGTAAAAAATAAAATACTTGGGCATAGCTCCATATTATTTCACTTGAACAATTAAAAAAATGGAGTTGCTATACTGAAATGAAGAAGATTGTAAGAGGAGCAGCTTCGAGGGGAAAAGCAAGAGCTTAGATTTGGAAATGTTAAGGTTGAGATGTTTGTTAGACATCAGCCTGAAGTTATTAAGTGGGAATATTAATATATGAGTCGAGAGTTCAGGGAAGCAATTGATGCTGCAGATAAGCATTTGGGAGCTGTCAAAATGTAGACATTGTTTAATCTCGTGAAATTTTATTAGGTCATAAGGCACAGAGTGTAGATAGAATAGAACTAAGAATTAAAGACAGAGCTCTAGGATGACTCAACATTTAGAAGCCAGGGACATGAAGAGGAGCCCCAAAAGAGGCTTGAAAAACCAAAGAGCAAAACTAGGCAAATGATGAAAGACTGGAACCTCTATAAGATCAGGGGTTGTAACCAGACCAAGACGTGGAACCAGATTCTCCACCTATGCACATGGGATGACATAGAGTTTTTTGTTTTTTTTGTTTGTTTGTTTTGGATACTTGAAGTTCAAATTAGACTTTACCTGGCATTCATTTGGTTAAGACAGAGCATGTCCAGAACTGACCCTGCACGGTACAGGATAATAGGTTCTAGGATAGTCTTTGCTGCTCCTTACTAATAATGTAAGCCCTCATTTGTCCACTCCATAGAGCCTGTTCTAAATCCATCATGAAACCTTCTAAAAGGGAGAGATGAGTATGCTAGAAAACAATGCAAAATAAGCTATCAAACAAAAATAAAGCAAATGAAAAACCCATTGCCATGAAAAAGGGTTAGCATACTCATGAGTGGAAAAGTCATACCTAAGAAAAAAACCTTCAGATCAATAAAGTACTTTGAAGGAATTTTAAAACAAACTTATTTAAAATTTTCAAAGGGTATCCATGAAATTGGCAAGGGATTGTAAAAGAACAGATTAATGTGAAAAAAACTAAGAATTATTTTTGGAAATTAACCATTAACTTTAAAAATTTTTTAAAGCCATCAATTTTTAACATTAATTAACCACTAATTTTAAAAATCAATACATAAATTCAGTAGTAAATTGGACATAACTGAAGACTAAGTGACTTTGATAATAAAATTAGGTAGATTCTACAATTCAACAAAAGATAGTGCCTGTGAAAGAGAAATTAAGGTATAGTAAGGAGTTGTAATATGTATCTAATAAACTTTAAAGAAGGATGTAATAGAATGACTGTATACCATTAAGAATAATGAAAAATATTAAAACATTTTAAAGTAAAACTATAGATTTCCTCTGCAGAAAAGACAATCATATTAAAAGTAGGATTTATCTCAGCAATAATTTATGTCAGAAGATAATGAAATATCTTCAAAGTACTGAGGGAAAATATCTTTGGACCTGGATATCTATGTCCAAACTATTAAGTTATTACATACACACATAAACATCAAAACAGCTTATTGCTATTAAGACAGAATAAAATAAGACCTCTCAAAAGGGAAATAAAAGTGACAACAAAGTTAACATCCCTTATACACAGAATCACCTTTAAATGAAAGGTAAGCTATGATGGAAATCATTAGGATCTATAGCATTTCTGTTTATCTGGGCACCATGCTGTGAGTTATTTCCCTTCACTACTAAAAAAAGCTAGACGTTCAGAATATTTACAACACAGTGTGTTAAGCAGAATCCTGTCTTCCCACTAATCAAGTTAAAATGAGTCTTAAGACAAAGACATTTTTCTGCATGATTGAAAGTAATAAATTTCCTGACTTATGTTTTCTTGCCATTTAATGTCCATGAAAAGTATTCCCTGCATTTATAAATGTAAACTTTTATGTTTGTTAAAATTATGAAACATTTAGAAAAATATTAGAAGTCAGAATGTGTGGCTAGTTTTTAAGATTACAATGGTTCATTAATTAGATTTATTATAAATATTTCAGGTTTAACTGAATTTCAAATTAAAACCAAAATACTGGAGTTTAAAATATATGTGTATTGAAATTGTTTTTATCAGAGCTATCTTTTTCACCTCACTTTATGAAGACTCCAGTATGATTTCTTTTATTTAGAACAATAACTCAGAAATTTTTATTCTCTCGCAGAAGTTTAAAAACTAGCTTAAAAAATGAACATGCTTCTAAAGTGTTTGTTCTTCAATCACTCCACAGGCTGTCATGGATAACATATACTAAGAAGAAAAATAACCCTAGGCAGCAGGAGTGGGATTCTAGAAATAAAGGTGAGCAACATACCATAAAACACATTGAAAAAAAAATAAAGGATTCTAAAATAAAATAACAAATTCATTCATACTTTACATGGTTTGGGATAAGAAGTGGGAGTTCAAAGAAAGGTTAAAGCTTGTTAAGATCCTTTTCTTCAGGGGACTGATATGCTGATTTACTTTAGAATGTTTTACTAAAATATTAATGTTAAGTATGGTTATAAGTTGTTATTGGTAACCATTAAAAGAATAGAAAAAGAACGTCTGACTCTTTTACCTTTGTGTATTTCTGAAATATATCTTAATAAAAAATTTTAAATTCTCACATGCGACAACTTAGTATATTACTCGAGTATATATATAATATATATGTATATATAATGTGTATATATATATATATATATACACATACACACACATATATATTATTCATGTATTATATGTATCGTAAAGTATAAATTATTATTAGGAAACATATACACCACACTCATGATAGTGGTTGTCTCCGATGGAGGGTAGTATTAGAAGGAGGTGGGAATATGGCTTCAAGAGAATGCTTTGTGTTATGCAGTGGAGCCTTTAGGCAATGTGTCATTTCAGAATCATGGGGTAAAGTTCAATGACATAGCTCCTTTCCTGTCTATGTGTGATTTGGGGAAAGGAAAGAGGAGAAAGGGAGGAGAACAAGAAGTCATCAGACTGTGTTTCTGGAATTTTCATGTCCAGGTTTTATTGTTTGTTAGGGGTAGCACCAAGGAAGGTTAGATAAGTTGAGAGTGAAGTATTCCACTATTCCAGATTGATCTTTCATGTCCTGGGTAGAAGTTTCTCTCAGAAGTTGCCTAGCACCAACCTGAAGCATGATTATGATCAAATGAACTGGGTAGAGGTGTATCTTCTCAGCTGGCCTGAAACTGACCTTGATGTTTCTCTTAAGTGTCTCGATTCCTATATGGTATGAACTGTGACATGTGCAGTGGAGCTGCCACGACAAGTTAAGCTAAGGTGACTCCAAAACAGAGGCTGGGGCAGAGGATGAGGCTGCTGGTGGGGACATACAGCGAGGTAACCAATTTGGAAAACATTTTGGCTATTGTTAGAAAACTTAAACACATACCTACCACAGCATCCAACCATTAGATATTTACTCTGCACAAATGAAAAATACAGCCACAAAAATATTTGTACATAAATGTTCATATCTTCATTTATAATAATGGCCAAAACTGGAGAGAATCCAAATGTCCATTAATCAATGAATGGATAAGTAAATTGTATTATATGCCTATTTAACAACAACAAGAAACAAATTATTGGTACATTTAACCACTTGAATAAATCCCAAAATAATTGTGAGGAATGAAAGAAACTAGACCCAAAAAAGTGTGTATCATTATTCAATTTCTATAAAATTCTAGAAATTGGAAAAAATGTAGAGCAACAGAAAGCAAATAAATGTTTTCCTGGGGAGTGGGTGAGGATATATGATGAGATATTAGATCATGAAAGGGCCAAAAGAAACTTCGAGAATAATAGAAATGTTTATTATTTTGCTTGTGGTGAAAATTACTTGGGTTTATACAAATGTCACAACTTACCAAATTGTACAGCAAATGCATACAGTTTGTTGTATACCAGTTATATCTCAATCTCTAAAAAATACTTAAAATGTGCCAAACTCTCTGCAAAAAGTAACAGGTTTTGTGCTGCACATGCACTGTTGATATATGGCAGTATAGTACAGTTGTAGCCTACTCTGAGGAAAAATAGTCCATCTTTTATAATAGTTCTTTTAGTTGGATGAACAGAGATTCCATCACAAAATTCACACTATCTGTATTTTAAAGACAATATAGCATGATTATTTTGATGATGAAAACTAAATCAGATTTATCATATATTTATGAATGACAATAACCAATACTAATGAGTATTGCAAAGTATGGTTATTCCTATCCAATTCCAGTGGTAATATCTTACTAGAAAAAATAATGACAGTGTTGATCACAATACTAATTTTGCATTGTTATTGACTGACATTTGAAATTAGCCTCATGAAATAATTAGGGATTTTCATTGTAATTATAATACAGTATTAACACAGGCTATCTATCCCTGGGCCATAAAATAAAAGATATTTCGGTTTTTCCTTTTGTTCATCTTTGTTAAAATTTCTTGCCATGAGCATACATTAATCTTGGGATAAGTCAATTTCCCTGAAGACCCCAGTGAAGATAATAATTTTCCATGTACGTCTCACTCTCCATCTCATTGACCTGCTTTATTTCTGTTCATAGTATTTATGCCATCTGACATCCTTTTTGGTTGTTTTGCTATTTGTTTATTCCTGTTTCTTTTCTGTTAGATATTAAGCTGCATGAGTGTGAAGAATTTTTTTCTTTTTTTATTGCTTTACCAAGAATAGTTCCTGGCATGTAACAGACATCCACTAAATATTTTTGAATAAAATAAAAATGGCAAGAAGTGCAATTTATAAATTGATATAATCAGTAGGAAGGCAAACTCTTTTGTATCTTGAATTGATTCAAGGCAGGGAGTGGTTGTGAAATAAATAAGACTATTTTTTCTCTTGTAATTTGCATTTTCAAAGTATAGTAGTCCTCCTTTTCCACGGGTTTGCTTTCTGCAGTTTCAGTTACCAGTGGTTAACCGTGGTCCTGAAGCAGATCGGTGACCTTCCTCCTGTCTGAAGGTCAGTAGTAGCCGAATGCTGCATCACAATACTTGTATCATTGACCTCACTTGTAGACATTTTATTCTCTGGCATCATTGCAGGGAGAAGAAGGGTGAATAAATAAGATGTTTTGAGAGAGAACACATTCACATAACTTGTATTACAGTATATTATAATTGTTTTATTTCATAATTAGTTACTATTGTTAATCTTACTGTACCTAGTTTGTAAATGAAACTTTATCATAGGTATGTATGTAATGGAAAAAGAGAATATATGTAGGGTCCAGTTTTATCCATGGTTTCAGGCATCCATGGGGCGTTGGAATGTATTCTGGGTGAATAAGGGGGGACTACTGTACAGAGCAAGCTTCCTCAGTGCAAATCCCTCCTCTCTTCCTCTGGTTTCTCAGAGGATTCCTCTTCTCTTATAGTCAGTTGCTGGCTGACACTTCTCTGCAAGCTCTTCTCTCATCCCCCTCTCCTTTTCCTCCTCTTGCTTCACTTGTTTGATTTCCTTTTCACTTAATGTGAATCAGAGAACCTCATCTAGTGTTGGAGGTCATCTCCCAAAGGGAAGAGAGTCATAAACACATCCCTTGCTCAGTCTCCTCATCCTCACCTCCTGGGAAGTCTGTAAAAAGTCCTGAGGGATCCCTGAGGAGAAGTTTTGAGAAAAAGTTCATACAAAAATAATTATCATTTAAAATGAAAATAAGACCAGAGTATAAACTTCCTAATTGAGAACACCCAGGACACCCATGGGTTCTGTATCAGGGCTATGTCCTAATTGAGGGTAAATCATCCCAGGAAAGCCAGTGGTTTTGAGCTACACTGAAAACAAGTGCTGAAGGAAAGCCCACAGGAAGACAGTGAAAGCTAAGAAATAATTCAACAGAACTTCAGAGTACAAGATAAACACACAAATGCCAGTTGCGATTCTAGATACCAGAATTGGAACAATCTGAAAAGATTAATTGGGAAAGTAATTCCACTTATAAAACCATATAAATGAATAAAATACATGGGAATAAATAACCAAGGGAATCAAAGATTAGTACACTGAAAACTATAAATTATTGGTGAGTGAAATTAAAGACGACCTAAATAAATATCTGTCACTTCACCAATACCAAGAGGATGTGATCAATGTACCTATATAATGCCTTGAAATTAGGTACAAAGATTCTTTCCACTTTATTTTTCTTTTAAAAATTGTTTTTGCCTCTTCCAGTGCTCATGCCTTACTACATATATTTTAGAGTTAAATTTATGTAATTTATAGAACTGTCTTGTTCATATTTTCCAAACACCTTGCTAAGATTTTGATAGGCATGGCATCAAACCTGTATATGACTTTGAAGAGAATTTATATATTTGCAGTGTTGAATCTTTCAATTCTTGAACTCAGTATGTGCTCCATTTATTTAGATTTTCTTTGATTTCTTTCATCAGTGGTTTATAGTTCTTGGCTTACAAATTCTGTGATGTTTTGCTAGATTTACACTGAAGTATTTTTGAGCGGATATAAAGAATATCGTATATTTAATTTTAGTATCTGAGTGTTATTCTTAGTATATGGAATTAAATTATTTTTTTACATTTATCTTGCATCCTGCAATGTGCCTGAACTCACTTTTTAGTTCTAGGATTGTGTGTGTGCGTGTGTGTGTGTGTGTGTGTGTGCACCCCTTACGATCTTCTGCATAGATAATCATGACATCTGCAAATAGGGATGCTTTTATTTATTTCTTATCTCTCTCTATCCCTCTCTTTCTCTTGCTAGCATTTCTTGTCTTATTGCACTGGGTAGAACTGTGCCATATTGAATAAAAGTATTAAGAACAGACGTTCTTCCTCTGTTATTAATTTTAGAGGGAAAGCATTCAGTCTTTTACCATTAAGAATAATATGCTCTGTAGGCTTTTTGTAGATGTTTTTTATCGATTAGGGGAAGGTATCTTTTATTCTTAGTTTTCTTTCTGAGGGTTTTTATCATGGATTGCTGTTGAATTTTATCAAATTAAATCAAAATGGTAGATTACATTGAATGATTTTTAAATATTGAACCAGCCTTTCATCCCCAGAATAAACCCCATTTGGTCATGGTATATAATTCTTTTTCTGTACGCTCAATTTCATTTGCTAATATTTCATTAAGAATCTTGTATATGTATTCATTGCAGATATTGATCAGTAGTTTTATTTTTTTGTACCGTACTTGCCTGATTTTGGTATTAGGGTAATACCAGCATCACAAAATTGAAAGATATTCTCTTCTCTTGCATATCTTGGAAGAACCTATGCAGAATTGAAGTTAATTCTTTTTTAAACATTTGGTAGAATTTTCCAGTGAATTTATCTGTTTTCAACTTTACTATTTCTTTCCTCTGTTCCCTCCCTTTTCCTGCTGAGCTGATCAGCTGAGCTTTTGTTTTGTCTATAGTATTTTTCAGTCTAAAATGTACATTTGATTCTTCTTTATATCTTTTATTTCTTATCTGAGACACTCTACTTCTTTTCAGATATTCCTTATTTTTAAAATTTGTTTCAAATGTATTTGTAATTACTCATTATGGCTATTTTACGATGGCTGCTTTAAAATCCTTGTCAGTTATGTCTGACATTTCTGTAATCTCAGTGTTGATGGCTGTTGGTTATCATTCTCCATTCAATTTGAGATTTTCCTGCCTCTTGGTTTGACAGGTAATTTTTTATTGGAAATTAGACATTTTGAGTACTATGTTATGATAAATTGGATCTTATTTAAACATTCTGTTTTACCTTGTTTCTTCTGACATTGCTGCCTCAGGAGAATGAAGATATTGAGTAACTACTGCCAAGTGGGGATAAAAGTCCAGCTTTCCTACTGGTGGGTGAGAGAGGTTCCTCCTTACTGCTTGGCGGGGTGGAAATTTCAGCCCCCTGCTGGGCCTCTCCTGATCCCACCCTGCCTGGGAAGGGCAGATGTACCTTCTTACCATTTACATCTGGCTTCCGCCAATATGGGGTAGGGGACAGGGGGCTGTATTAATGCTGGGTGGCAAAACTTCTCTCCAGTAGGCCTCCTTTTACATCATGTCACAGGAAAAGGAAGGCAGCCTCTTTAATACTGGATGGGGGTGGATGTTCAGGTTCTCTGTAAGGTCATCATTGACATCACAGGAGTTTTGGGAGGCTCATTAGTGCTTATTGGGGAATCTAAGCCTCAACCTTCTTTGACATGACCCCTGTAATGGGGTTGGGTGTATTGCTAACAGTCTGGTAAAAGTGGAAGTCGAGGAGCCTTGCTTGGCTTTTGTTGGCATGACTGTAGTTGGATCCTTTTTTGTTGTGTTTGGATGGACTAGAGAAGTTATAATCTCAATTTTTTCTTGCTCTACTGCCCCTTTCCTATTTTGTTTGATTTTGTTTTGTTTTTGTTTTGTTTTGGGTGTTCAGTTTTCATTTTCAGGCTTCTGGCTTCTTCAATGCCATGTATGGGGTATAAGATACAAAAAGAAACCCAAGAACCTTATTATCATGTTATCACTTAGGTCCCAGTGTCCGTAACCAGTCTGCCTTCTCCCCCCATTTCAGTGTCTTCCCTATGTCTATTTTATAAGTCGTTTCAGCATTTATGTTGTACATAGAAGGAACCGTAGATAAAGTACTTCTCTGTCTTCCTTGAAGCAGAGGTAAAAATGCAACTCTATTTTAATATAACTGTTCTGTACAATTTAATAATTCCCTGCCTTTTTCTATGCTGTTTTCTCTGTTTGTAATATATACCCAGCCACACCTCTCTGGCAAAGTGGCAAACTTCTCATCATTCTTCATGATAGAGCTCAAGAATTTCTATTTTGTTAAATCTTCCCTAACCTCCATTTCTCTGACTGCAGTCACGTATGCTATTGCTGCACTATATAGAGCTCTACATGAGCACACTTACCCCTGTTTATTTTAACTCTTTGTTGAAACAGCTTTCTTCCTTTACCAAAGGGATGGTGACTTTCTTGTTCATATTGTATGCATATAAAGGCACAGTATCTGACAACACTATAAAAAAAGTGGATGTGTTTTATCTTTTTTTTTTTTTTTTTAGAGAGAGATAAAGAGAGCAAGTGTGTGAGAGAGCGTGGGGAAGGGGCAAAAGAGGAGGGAGAGAGAGAATCTCAAGTAGGCTCCACACTGAAATAGAGAGTTGAACACTTAACCAACTGAGCTATTCAGGCACCCATGCTGAATGTGTTTTAAATAAGTGAATGGATATAGGGAAGAAGGAAGATCAGGTTTTAACTGGAAAGAAAGACTTTTTTTTTTTAGGAATACAGAGTTGAAATAATGGAAATAACACCTTAATAAGTATGAAGAGAAGAGATGTAAATGAGTAATAATTCAATTTCATTTTACTGCTAATAGGTAGCTTCCTCGAGGACATAAAGGAGAAATATGGGGGGGAAGAGATATGAAATAAAATATCATAATTCTGATTTTCCCACCTCTGTATTAGTCTTACTACAAAATAATCCATTTACTTGGCATATCCACTTGAAGATCTTATTATCTCAGTTAAACTTAAAATTTCAATTGGAAATGTGAATAAGGAAAGTTGATATGAGCTAAAAGGATATTCATTGCCATGCACCTTGATGAGTTTTCATTTATTTAATAAATTTAAAGAATATATATATATATTAATCATGTATTGCTCTATTAATGCATCTAGCAGGATATTGATAGCTGTAGTAAAGTATCACATTACTATTAATTTAACTAGCTGTTGGTAAATGGGAAATGGCAATTTGTGCTGATTTTAGGGGAAATGAGGGTTTGTTAAATGATAGATTTCTTTTAAGTCTGCCTAAATATCATTAATGAAATTAAAAGCTCAGGGCTCTGTGTTTTTATTAATCTTTCAAGTGATGCACCCATGTTTACACACCTTGAATTAGACCACACTGTTTATGTCAATACATTAAGTAGGATAACCCTGAAATCATTCCAATGAACATTTCCTTTAGTAAAGTCTTTTAAATTTTTTAATAAAAGCTTTATTGAGATAAAATTCACATTCCATGCATCACCCATAAAAGAATAATTCAGTAGGTTTTAGCATATTTACAGACTTGTGCAATTATAACTATAGTCTAAGTTTAAAACATTTTAATGCTGTCCAAAGAAACCCCAGACCCACTGGCTGCAATTCCTCATTCCATCCCCACTTAGCCCTAGGCAAACCCAAGTCTACTTTCTGTCTCCATATATTTGCTTATTTTGGACAGTCATATACATGTATCATGCAATATGTAATCTTTTGTGACTGGCTTCTTTTACATGTCATAATGTTTTCAAGACTTACTCATGTTATAGCATGCATCAGTACTTTATTACTTGTATTGCTGAATAATATTCCATTATATGGATATACCACATTTTGTTTATCTTTTTATCAGTTGACGGACATTTGAGTTGTTTTACCTTTTGACTATTACGAATAATGCTGTTATGAACCTTCGTGTAAGATATTTTCGTGAACATAGGTTTTTCTTTTTCTTTCTTTCTTTCTTTCTTTCTTCTTCTTCTTCTTCTTCTTCTTCTTCTCCTTCTTCTTCCTTAATATAGCTTATTGTCTAGTTGGTTTCCATATAACACCCAGTGCTCATCCCAACAAATGCCCTCTTCCATGCCCATCACCCATCCTCCCCTCTCCCCCATCCCCCATCAACCAAATTTTTATTTTTCTAAAGAATAAACTGAGGAGTGATATGTTGTGTCAATGGGAGCTTTTATGTGTTACCTTTTGAGGAACTGCCGGATCATAGTCTAAAAGGCCTGTACCATTTTATGTTTTTACCAACAGTGTATTAAGGTTCTAATTTCTTTTTTTAATTGTTTCTAATGTTTCTTTTTTATTTATATTAAAGAGAGAATGAGAGAGAGAGAGAGAGAGAGAGAGAACAAACGAGAACAGGGGAGGGGCAGAGAGACAGAGACAGAATCTGAAGCAGGCTCCAGGCTCTGAGCTGCGAGCTGTGAGCTGTCAGCATAGAGCCTGAGCCAGGCTCCACCTCAGGAGCAGTGAGATCATGACCTGAGCTGAAGTCGGATGCTTAACTGACTAAGCCACCGAGGTGCCCCTAAAGTTCTAATTTCATCACATCCTGTCAACACTGTTATTTGTCTTTTTGATTATAGGCATCTTAATGGATATGAAGAGTTATCTCATTAGGGTTATAATTTGCATTTTCTTGATGTCTAATAGTGGTAGGATGAATGATGATGGTGCCCAAAAGAAAACTATGTCTGAATGCCTGGGCCTTCCATAGATGTTATTTACATGACAAAAGGGACTTTATGAATATAAGTTAAGGATCTTGAGATGGGGAAATTATACCATGTTATCTGGGAAATACCAGTGTACTTACAAGGGCCTTAGAAGAGGGAGCAAAAGTGTTAAAGTCAGAAAAAAAGATGTGTCAACAAAAGAGAGACTGAACTGATGCAGTTGGAAGATGGAGGAAGGGGACATGAGCCAAGAATGCAGGTGGGTTCTAGAATCTGGAAAGGGGGGAAAAAGTTTTCCTTATATGAAACCTCCAGGAGAAATGCAGCCCTGCTAGCACCTTGATATTAGAATTTTGACCTTTAGAATTATAAGAGATGTTTGAAAGATACAGGCTTCCAGTTATGGAATGAATAATTTATGAGAATGAAAAGCAAAGTATAAGGAATACAGTCAATGATATTGTAATAAAGAAGTAATGGGACAGATGGTAGCCACACTTGGGGTGAACATAGCATAATGTACAAACTTGTCAAATCACCAAGTTGTACACCTGACACTAATGTAACATTGTGTGTCAACTATACTCCCCCTCCACCCCAAAAGAGAGAGAGATATGCCAACTAATTGTAATCTATGGATCTTACTTTGATCCAGATTAAAACAAAATATAAAAATAAATGAGTAAATGGGAGCACCTGAGTCGATTAAGAATCTGACTCTTGATTTCGGCCCAGGTCATGTGAGTTTGAGCTCTGCATCAGGCTCTGGGGCTGACAATGTGGAGCCTTGTTGGAATTCTCTCTCTCCCTTTCCCTCTGCCCCTCCCCAGCTTGCATTTTCTCTCTCTCTCTCTTTTTATGAAAATAAATAAATAAACATAAAAAAATGAGTTAATAAATCAAAGAGAAAAAAACAGTTCTCATTCTGTCTTGTTAAAGAAAGAGATAGAAGGGGAAAAAGAATGAAAAAGAAACTTATAAACTCCAAGGTATTATACAAATGCTCAATAAAACAGTGAAATCTAACCCCCCCCAAAACCCCCCAAAACTTTAAAAAGCTTAATAAATATAAGTAGATAAATTATATTATGGGTATACAAAAACAGCTGAGAAGCACTGTGGTATAATGAGTTGTTAAAATGTTCAGGATTTCTAAAAAGATTACTGGCTTCAAATTCTATCCACATGTGTCTTTAGGACTTGACCTTTTTAGCTCTGAAAAGGAGTTGAAATATGTTTTAATGAGATTTATATGTAATAATGCATACAGTGTACTTAGGATGGTGCCTGCCATACATTAATTATTTAATAAATGTTATTTATCATCATTGTTATTCATATTGTCTTTATTAGGTAATGTTAATGTAATGATAAAATAAATAAAACTTATATAATATATGATGACCAAAAGAAAAACAAAAGAAGTAAATTAAAAAAATATTTTTAATGTTTAATTTTGAGAGACAGAGAGACAGAGCATGAGTGGGGAAGGGGCAGAGAAAGAGGGAGACACAGGATCTGAAGCAGGCTCTAGGCTCTGAGCTGTCAGCACAGAGCCTGAAACAGGGCTCGAACTCACGGACCTCAAACTCATGGCCGGGACCGAGAGATCATGACTTGAGCTGAAGTTGGATGCTTAACGACTGAGCCACCCAGGCACCCCCAATTTTTTTTAATGTTTATTATTTTTATATTTGAGAGACAGACAGAAACAGTGCACCAGCTGGGGAGGGGCAGAGAGACATGGAGACAGAATCTGAAGCAGACTCCAGGCTCTGAGTTGTCAGCACAGAGGCTGATGCGGTGCTCAAACTCATGAACCATGAGATCATGACCTGAGGCCAAAGTCAGATGGCTAACCAACTGAGCCACCCGGGCGCCCCTATATGCCTTGTGAATTTTTTTTAACTAGACATTTAAATATTATAATGTAGCGACACTGAAAATCAGATTCTACACTTTCACTAGGGTTTGTGGCTTTTTTGAGAATTGAAAGCTGAGTAGTCCATTTGTTTAGTGACTGTTTTCACAGAGATTTTATTCCTTCTATTGTGGTCACTGAAGTATGTTCTTTTTTTTTTTTTTAATGTTTATTTATTTTTGAGAGAGGCAGAGACAGAGTGCGAGCAGGGGAGGGATAGAGAAAGAGGAAGATACAGAATGTGAAGCAGGCTCCAGGCACAGAGCCCAACGCGGGGCTCAAACCCACGAACCGTGGGATCATGACCTGAGCCGAAGTTGGATGCTTAACCAACTGAGCCACCCAGGCGCCCCTGAAGTAAGTTCTTAGGTTGTGTTGAGCTAGTGTTTTGACAGAGATTTTCTTGAACACTAACACCTAAAATAAATGCAACACCTCCCCATTCTCCTGTGGTTTTTGCAGACTGACTCTGTGCTACGCTATGCTTCCCCTGAGCCTAGGTAAAAGCTTAGAGTTATCTCAGATGTTTCTGAGCATGCATCTTGCACTGGGCATGTGGATAGCTTTCTGAATTCCCACATATTAGTGTGTGCTCTTGAATGCCCCTAATTCCCCAAAGAAACTGTTTCCCATGCTTTTACTCCCAGGCCTGAGGCAGTTTGGGAGGACTGTAATCATTTGCTGCAGACTGTATCCATTTTAGAATGTTTTTGAGCAATTACCCCACTTTCCAGGCCTGGGTGTGTTTCTAGGTGAAACGGAGACGAGTGCCTTGTGTCAGTCCTTCAGAGAGCCCTTTCACTAACCAGAACCCTGGTTAGAACAGGTGTATGCAAAAACTTATGAGCCAGGTCTGTTCACTTCCACTACAACCTGGGACTAGGGTACCACACTTGACATAGAAAACTTCTATCTTCCTGATTCTTGCTGAGCCAGGGACAGGGTAGGGCAAGGGCAAGTTGTTCCTTCATTTTAAAGTTGCTTTGTTTTGATTTAGCATTTCTTGGCTGCTGCAAACCTTTGTTTTCCAGAGTTCTGACAGAGTTGGTCTTAATATATTCTGCTTTTTGATCTGTTGGGGGACAGGAGCTTGGAGTTTCCTACTCCACTGTTTTGCTAACATCATGCTTCATATTTTAGTTATGACCCTGATGATTAAATGTGTTCTTCTAGAAGTTTCTTGTTTTATGTATCATGTTTATATCTTATGATTCATTTGACTCAATTTTGGTATATGGTGCAAAGTATGTATCATCGTTTGATCTTTTGCATTTGGGTTGTTTCTATTGTCAGCACTACTTGTTGAAAAATCTGTCTTTTCCCTACTGTTTCCCTTACCCCTTTTAGAAAAATTAGGTGTTCATATCTATTTACATGTCTGTTTCTCTGTTCTGTTTCATTGACCCATCTATTTTTATATCAGTACCACATAGCCATAATTACTGTAGCTGTATCATGATTATATTGAAACCAAGTAGTTTTAGTAATCAGAATTTCCCCTTTTTTTAGTGGAATTTATTTTTTAGAGCAGTTTTAGGTTTACAGGAAAATTGAGTGGAAAGTATAGAGATGTCCCTTATGCCCCCTACCCCAAAATATGTATAGCCTTTCCACATTATTAACATCTCCCACAAGAGTGTTACATTTATTACAATAGATGAACCTACATTGACACATCACTATGACCTAGAGTGCATAGCTTACATTAGGATTCACTCCTGGTATTGTACATTCTATGGGTTTAGACAAATTTATAATGACATTTATATGCCATTACAGAGTCATTCCACTGCCCTAAAAGTCCTCTTCTTTTTCAAGATTATATTGTAGGTTATTTGCACTTCCATTTAATTTTAAATTTGGCTTTTTAAAATTTCTACAAAATTATCTGCTGGGATTATGATTAGAGTTCTCTTTACTCTGTTGGTCAATTTGGGGAGAAATGATATCTTAATATTGAGTCTTTTTGCTTATAGATTTGGCATATATATATTTGCTTAGGCAGTCCTTAACTTCTTTCAGCAATGTTTGGCAGATTTTAGTATATAGGTTTGTCAGATTGATTCCTGTGTTCCATAATTTTGATACTATTGATTTTATAATTTCAATTTTCAGTTGCCAGAATATTATATAGAAATACAAATAACTTTTATATATCAATATTATATCTTAAAATCTTGCTAAGTTTACTTATTAATTCTAGTAACTTTCTTATAGATTCCATATGATTCACTACAAAAATGTTGAGGCTATCTACAAATAAAGGCATTTTTACTTCATTTCTAATCAGTTTCTTTCTTTCTCTTTCTTTCTTTTATTTTTGGTCTCATTGAGCTAACAGTATATTTTATTTTAACTGGATGGAAAGATCTAACCTTATTCATATGAGAATCAAACATGGATATGCATCTATATTGGGGTTCCAAAGGAAAAAATTGGGTAGATATTGTATATCTTCTAAGAATATCAAATTGGTAGGAAGAGGGGATTTGACTTTTTACTTTTTAAGGCATTTGTAAGTTGTATGTATAATCAAAATAGGAAAGCCTTATTTTCCAATGTTAAATAATCTTGGGAGCAAGGAATTCTTGTCCATACCTTCAGAACATTTCCAGAATCAGACTATTCTCCACTCTACATCATTTCTAACAATCATCTCCTACTTGGGACTATTTCATTGGTTTCCTAACTGGTGTCCTTGTCTCCATTCATTACCATTTATAGCTTATTCTCCATGACAGCATTCAGAAAAATCCTTTCAGAATGTTATTGAGACCATGTTACCCTCATTAAAATACTTTAATAGCTGCCCTTTTTACCTACAGTAAAATCCGGTGGCCTTACCATGGTCATTAAAAGTACAAATATGATCTGGTTCCCAGTTATGTTTTTGACAATGTCTCCTACCACTTCCCTCTGTTTCAGTTACATAGCCTTATTGTTGTTTCTTATTTTTCAAAAATTTTTTAACGTTTATTCATTTTTTGAGAGACACAGAGAGAACACAAGTGGTTGAGGGGCAGAGAGAGAGGGAGACACAGAATCTGAAGCAGGCTCCAGGCTCTGAGCTGTCAGCACAGAGCCTGACGTGGGACTCAAACTCATGAACCATGAGCTCATGACCTGACCTGAAATCGGATGCTCAGTCGACTGAGCCACCCAGCTGTCCCCTTATTATAACACTAACATTTCCATTTCAGGGTCTGCATTTGCTGTTCCTTCTCCCCAGTATGCTTTTAACTCGGATATCTAAATGACTTGCTCTTTCATTACATTTATGTTTGTTCAAATACCACTTCACCTGAACGGCCATATCAAACTACCCAGCATGAAACATACCATTTTCTATGTTATTTAACCCTGTTTGCTTCTTTCTGTTTTCTCTTTTGTACCATTTACTTCCTGTCTTGGTTTATTTCAATTTATTTATTTTATTATCTATCTCCCCACAACTAGATTGTAGGTTGTGTGGTAATAGGGATGGTGTTTTGTTACTGCTGTATCCTGGTGCTTAGAATAATGCTGCCATGGAGAGGGTATTCAATATATATTATTGAATGATGATTATTTTTTAATAAACAAGTTAATAATAAACCATCCATACTGGCCTACACATACTGAAGTGCTGGCAAGTGATAATCTAGCCATTGTGATTTTCTAAGGAATGAGTAGATCTTTTTGCTACTATATTTATGAACTAGTCAACATAAGAATCAAAATCTACTTTAACATATCAGGTTTTCATGCTTCCACAGGTTACACTAAATTTAATGTTTGATCTAAAATCATAAGACTACCCTAAGATCTATTCCTTGCCACAGTGAATTATTTAACTAATTTTTATATGAGTTTCTTCCTTCATTTACCCTTATACTTTCAACCATAAACATGAATCACTGATTAAATTAAGGATAATGAAACTGGTGAATATGCTCAAGATAATAAAATCTAGAGGAACCACATGCTGGGGGGTGCCTGGGTGACTCAGTCGATTAAGTGTACGACTTCAGCTCAGGTCATGATCTCACGGTTTGTGGGTTCGAGCCCCACATCAGGCTCTGTGCTGACAGCTCAGAGCCTGAAGCCGGCTTTGGATTCTGTATCTCTTCTCTCTGCCCCTTCCCTGCTCTTGCATGTGTGCACATACACTCTCTCTCTCTCAAAAATAAATAAAACGTTAAAAAATAAAAAAAAAATAGAAAAGAAGAACCACAAGCCTTCCAGGTGTATGAAAATATTTGGCCTCATCTGTGAGAGTACTTTGACACAAAGAAGGCAGCATTTTTCTATGAATAATGAGTCAATAAGAGTTGTTATGGAATCTTTTTTTTTTAAATTTTAATGCCTATTTATTTTTGAGAGAGAGAGAGAGGGAGAGGGAGAGAGAGAGAGAGAGAATGAGAGAGAGACTGAGAGCAAGCGGGGGAGAAGCAGAGAGAAAGAGAGACACACACAGAATCTGAAGCAGACTCCAGGCTTTGAACTGTCAGCACAGAACCTAGCATGGGGCTTGAACTCACAAACTACGAGATCATGATCAGAGCCAAAGTCAGATGTTTAACCGACTGAGCCATCCAGGCATCCCTATGGAATCTTAATATATCCACAGTTGCTGCCTCATATATGGGTTTTATTCTTGTGAAATTACAAACAGTTCTAAATATTTTAGCCTTTTGTTTGATAAAAATGAGAGTAACAATTTTATGTAAATATTGCATTTGCAACATGCATCATTTCTGAAAGAAAATCTCTATTTCTTGGAAGTGGAAAGAGAAAATTCTTGGTAAGGAGCATTATGATTTAAAATAAAAATAAACAAATGAGGAGCACCTGGGCAGATCATTGAGTTAAGCCTTGGCCTCTTGATTGGCTCAGGTCATGATCTCATGGTTCATGAGTTTGAGCCCCGCCTCAGGTTCTGTGCTGACAACACAGAGCCTGCTTGGGTTTCTCTTTCTCCCTCTTTCTCTACCCCTTCCCCATTTGCATGTGTGCACATGCTCTCTCTCTCTCTCTCTCTCTCTCTCTGTATGTGTCAAAATAAATGAATAAACATTAAAAAATAAAAATAAACGAAATCTTTCTTGATGCTTCCTTCAAAATAAGTTTCAAGAATCACCTTCGAAAGTTGAAGTTCTTGTAATAAGAGAAAATTTAATGAAGCCCTTTTCTGTCATTATAGTTAAATCTTTTTAAAGGCAAAAATGTTACACAGCTAAAAAAAGTTTCCTCTATTTTCTATGTTTCCTCACAGTTAATTCTGAAGCTTAGAAATATTTATATATTAAAACCAGGGGGACACTCAACTACTAAACATTACAATGATATTAATTTAATGGACATACTATATAACTATTTTTCTATTCAAAAATTGAATCTAGCTGCTTCTATACTAAGCCATCAAAAAAAAAAAAACACCACAAAATGAAACTAAACATAAACAAAAATAGAATATAGCCAACAGTTTTGTTCCTTATTTCAAATTATTTTTGTCCACATTTCCTCTTATCCTCATTTCTATTACGACTTCAGTTGGCAAGCAGTATATCTTATTCTTATTTATGCATACATGTCCCTATGTATCAACTTCCTTATTTCCCAAGACATAGAAGAGAATTTTACATTTTAATATTTCAATAGTTAGGTATTGTATTTTTAAATCCACATTCCACAAATAGATTTCTGTGGTTCATGGATTTGATGTATGATGAAGCCAATAAAGGGATGTCTCAGAATGAACAATATATCAGTGGCCTCATGACAGCTAGATAGATTAATTCAAATTAATACCAAAATAGACCATGATATATTAGTTTTCCAATAGTACTTAATCTTCTCACTTCTCACATAGTGGAAATAGGAAGTCCCACTATGCAGTGTAGATAATATTTAGAAACCTTTGCATTCTCAAATTTCAGTGACTTGTATAAATAAAATCCATGACAACACCTGTAAGAAAAAACAGAATTATATTACCTTTATTTTTGTGACAAAGGGACCTTTTTAGGAGATAACATAAGTGGTAAAAAGCTATTAGATGTTTTCTTAAGCTGAAGTGATAAAATTTCTACTTTGAAGTTTTGAGATATAGAAGTCCAAAGTTCAATGTTCAAGAGAAATTAATTTTTCACATTCTGGCATCAAGAATACACAGTCTTGATATCTATCTGTGATTAGAGGGAAAGCCACAAGACAAAGGCAAGCTCTAGAATAATTTAAAAGACCCAGTCTCTGATCTCCCAAATACTTGAGAGAAAAAAAATGGAGAGAAATTTCTATATGGAAAACCCTGTCATATTTAGAAAAATTACTTTCATTCAATCATTTAGATGCCTTCAGGAAAAATTTATTTTTTACTGTTTAAACAATAAACCTGATATTGTTAGCTAAAATAAATAACAGTAAATTTAGTGTCTCTCGTTGTTTTTTCCCGTAACCCTTTGGGCTCTGCCTCTTTCTATGTGTTGGTTGGTTTTATCAGTGAGGCTGTTATTAAGATCATGGAATCAGTCCTAGGCTTTGTATCAATTCATAACAGTAAAAGAGAATGGGCAAACAGTCATTTAAAGAATTCTAGAAGATAAAAGAATGATTGTATCATAGTTTCCTGAAAACTTCTCACATCCCATTGATCCAAAGTGGCTCACATATCCATTCTTAAACCAATCAAAGATGAGGAAGGAAGGGTTACTACCTGTTCATTTGGGCCCAAGTTAGCATTTGGAGGTGAGGTAGGCTGCTTCTGACAACAGGGAATATATGAGGAAAGAGCTGATTCCTATACCAAACTAACAAAAAAGGAACTCTGCTAAAAATGAGATGAAAGGGAGGAATGAATAAAATTTCTACTTTCAAGTTTTGATATATAACAGTGAAATACATGAAAATGTACACTATAATCATGTATATATTATTAATGACCAAATGAAAATACATCTTCATATCGTTGATGCAAATAGATTAATTTTTTTTGAGAACTGCATTTTACAGATAAAATTTCAACTTATGTATAATACTGGGTTGTTTTGGTCAATAATTTTGTTCCCATTACAAAATCAGATTGCTATGAAGATGACAAAATTTCCCATTATTCCAAACAAAAAGAAAAGATGGTTAAAACATTTTTAAGCTAGCCTATAAAACAAAGAAGAAATCTTCTTCCTTACTTTATGTGTTCTTCATATATTATGAAATCCAGTCCAGCTCCCCAAAGGTTAACTGTATATCCGTTTGGGTCCATTCCTAACTCAGCTCCATCTAGCATTGAAGATTAGTATCCCTCCACCTACAGATTCTACTATTCTCAGTTCCAAATCTATTAGTACCTCAGGTTCCCATTTCTTCTAGTGAGTGAGATTTAGAATATTAGGTGAATGTTTCATGTAAAGTACATGTTGTATTTGGCTCACATGCGGTAGTGTTTGGAGACATATTTGGGCCCCTAAACTCCCAACTTTCCCAGTTCCATTTCAGCACACTGTGCACTTTGCCATTTGTTGGAAGAGAACATATGTCTTTTGGCCATGTGTTTCCAGCAAAGCGTAAAGAAATAAAGGAATATGCCTTCTAGTAACTTCTTTGACAATTGACAATCCATGATCTGGTATAACAAAGAAAAAAAGAAGGAATTATAATTAGTTGTTTTTTTAAACTTCTTTGATTAATAATACAAGTTTCTCTAGTGCTAATTCTACCAGAGTTTTGGAAGTCAGGTGATCTCAGACTCCCACCGCTCTTGATGCTACTTGCAGCACATTTCTTGCTGATTTGTTTCTAAAGTTAATGTTGAGGAGCAGTAGTCATTTTTGAATGTTCAAACATTTGGCACCTATTTTGAGGGTTAAATCCACATTTCCATTTTTGCTATTCTGGTTGCATGTAAGAATAATTTAGACCTGTCAGTGCCCACACAGCAATGGCAAAGAAGAAATGCTTATGGAGAACAGGGAAGTTAAGAAGGAGTGCCATGCTTACAACTGATATAGTTTTATTTTTCAGTATCACATTATAAAATTTAATTGTGAATTTCCATTCTTATTTGAAGGACAAGTAAGTTGGGGTTGTTACTCTTGTGCTGGAAGGCGAACACCCTGCATGGCTCTTAGTCTAGAATACTGAACTCCACACTGCCCCTGATTCTTATTATTTTTCTGGAATAACCTGTGATTTGTCCTTTAAGTCCCACCATTTATTGCCTCTCAATTCCAGTTTCACCTTTTATTGTTTAGGACTCCATCTTCCTCACCTTTGCTTGGTTACTTTTTACTGGGACTCTGTACCTTATTCTTGAGTCACAGTGACTGTTGGCAAACTGGTCTTACTTTACCCTGGATAGATAATAATATTCCAGTTTCCAGGGAATCAAATCCTGTCATTCTGCTTCCCATGCCCTAAAATCCTTTTTTGTTCCTCTGCCAATTATAAGGAAGTTTAGGGCTACAGACATCATAAAGCAGGGCAAAATTTTCTTTATACTTTTAGATTCTGGGAAATGTACATATCAAGTGATAAGTAATTCCTCTATTCTTGATTTTACCCCCCTCCTTTCTGGTCCAAAATTTAAGTCAACAGACTATCTTGTGGTTTAGGCTATAGTATTTAGAACAGTCCCCTGAATTTT
Organism: Cryptoprocta ferox; assembly: GCA_028646485.1. NCBI lineage: Eukaryota > Metazoa > Chordata > Mammalia > Carnivora > Eupleridae > Cryptoprocta > Cryptoprocta ferox. Next base: position 44,586,151 of record CM053578.1, read on the forward strand.
CAGGGTATTTAAATGTAGGTACCAGGTCTAACCTGTCTCATAAAGAAACTGGAAAAAGTCACATTCAGCTCTAAAAGGTTCTATACTTTTTGTCCAAATACAAATACGATCTTATTGGTATCTTAATGTCAGACACGAGCTTAAGTATTACTTTCAGTTTGATACATTGTATAGGTTGTTGCCAGCTGCTAATCAAATAAATCCTAAAACTTAGTAATTTCTATCACTCTAGAAGTCTTTTATTCATGTTATATACCAAAACACGTGTTCAGTGGGCAGTCTTGCATGAAGCAGTTCAAAGATTTCAGACTCGGTCTATGTTACGATACTCCCATCATGTATAGTTATGGATACTTTCTTTTCTAGTTGGAGAAGGAAAGAATTCATAACATGTACTTGTTTCATTCACATTTTAGCCTAGATGTGACACAAGCACTTCTGCTTATATTCTTTGGGTCCCAGGAGAAATGGAGACTTGAAAATGTAGGCCCTGGTGGGGCAGCTCCTTTCCAGAAATCAGTCTTTTCTATGAAATGGGAACACAAATCATTAGAGGACCAATAGCTACTGGCCATAAACAGTGATATTACTAATCAGAGAGGTCTTAGTAATTATTCTAGGAAAGCACAAACATTCATCTTGGAAAATATTTCATTACTCCAAAGAAGTGAGATTTACAGCTTTAAGCATTTGGATACTTCGGCTTCTATTGCAAACCAAAGAAAAAAAAAGATGCTGAGAAACTCTATTTTACTTGAAAATCTACTTTTTAATGAAAACTCAGACTTCTAGTCATGCTGGCAGTGCGAGTAGTCCAGTGAAACCCACAAATAATGATTATAAAAATTGAAAAAAAATTTGATCAATCTCAATCGTTTGAAATAGTGAGACATAAAACAAGCAGAAACAGGATGGGCTGCCTTTGAAAGAATGCTGTGATAAGAATTACAAGTATGTGACTTTTCTTTTTTGTCTGAGAATACTGTCTTGCCTTCCACCCCACTGCTTAGTCCTGGTAGCAGAAAAGCATAGGCTTACCCCATCAAGGTTAGAGTGGACAAAATTGGAGGTTGATAGAACATCTGGAAGCCACAGAGCCACATAAGGAGTAACTTCTCATGTCTTAATATGATTTAAACTATATACACATAGGGAAGTGTGCCAGTTATCCATTTATTGCTTCTCAGCTCCAAATTCATGTTTTATTGTCTGCTCTACAACAATGGATGTGGGCCCTATGAATAAATATTTTGGTCTCCAGCTGACAGTAGCATTATTAGTAGAGGGCACTGGACTGGCATTGAAGGAGGGAGGCATTGTACTTCCTGGTCCTGGTGTGCTCTCAGTCAGCCTCTCGCACAGCTTCCCAGGCTCAGTCTAGGTCCCACAGCATGGATGGAACCTCTGGTGCTCCACTCCTGCAGGATTTACCTTAGCATCTCTCTCAGGCTTGCAGTAAAACACCTCCCCCTGGGAAGCTTTCCCTGGCATTCTAGAGTGTGGGTTTCTGGCAAGTTCTTCGTATACAGTACCACAGTGACTTTCTCTGTCATCTAGCACACCACAGCCATGCCTCTCCAGCAAGATCTCCATCTCAGCCCTGGGACCTCTTCCTTGGACCTAAGATGTTAAGATATCATTTCTTGTCAAAGCTTGTCTTTTCCTGCCCAAAACTCCTGTAATGTTTTTACACACTATCCGTACGAAAGCGAGACGGGCTGGAGAAAATTCACACAAGGCTGCTGCAGAGGAGTTTGTAAGTGTGTTTCCAGGAGATCTTTGAAAAATTACACTGCTATGAGATTTTTGAAAAGAAAGTATGTGGGTCAAACTTAAGACTTTTAGTTAAAATTGAAAAACTTTAGAACAAGCCATCTGAAAGGGGGCAGGGGTTAAGTTAATAATTTTCCTCTTTTTTAAATTATGTCTTATGGAAAGTATCTAAAATGAAATTTTGGAATTTGATTCCTTATGACTTGAAAGAAATGGTGTATTTTCTGTGTTTCAACTAATAAGGTTATGATGATGCTTGATTCATTGTTCAGTTTGATGAGATCAACCGCCTTTAGGAAAATCCATTAAAAAGTGCTCACTTGATCTCAGACATAACGAGGCAGTGTCACTGACATTCACCTAGTGTTGGGGGTCAGGATGGAAGTGGGAGTAGGGTACAGCTGGGTATTCTCAAATCCAGTTCTCCTTAATAAGTGAGATTCCTTCCTGTTCTGTAGCATTTGAGTCTGTAGAGATCCTTGCCTGTGCAACAGAGAAACCCAGGGGGAAGAAACCTGATCACTCACATTTAGGATTGTTAAGTGCCTTGGAGTGTTTTCAGGAAGTGGAATAAAATCCATTATATCTGATTTTACTCAAATGTGCCTGTTTTCTTTTTCTTTTCTCTATAGCCAACTTGCGTAGAAAATCTTGGCCTAGGAGGTTGGCCATTCTAGATGGAATTTGTCTTTTTTTCTTATAGCGATTAAGTCACCTAACGAAAAACTATCTATAAAAAAAGAATACTGTTTGAGGATCCTTAGACAGTTTTAAGATCAAACTATAACTGTAATTTTACTTTTATTTAACTTTAAAAGTTCTAATTCTTTTATTGACTTAGCAAATATCTTGTACCTTTCTAAAAAATAATGTCTGAGATTCTAAGAGGTTTTGTAATAATAAAGTAAGTATTTCAGAAGGGAAAGAATTTGTATACTGGAGTTGAAGAAGAAAATAAATGTCAGGTGGATGGTGATGGCCAAGTTTCCCACTTTTGGAAAGGGAAAGCCACAGGCTAGAATGAGCTGTGAAGAACTGGAATAGAGGTAGAGACATCAGTAAGAACTCATGATTAACCTAATACAGATGAATGGATACAGAAATAATTAGAGATACATGTGTATACATTTCCTGGCTCAGTTGGCTCAGAGGGCCAGGGAGCAGTGATAGCATATTAGTAGTGAGAATATCAAGTACCTAGATCATGGTTTCCTTTGGCAAAAGAATCAGGGCTCCTTGAAGAAATGACTGATTATAGGCATGAAACAGGTAAAACCTAAGATAAAGCTGGAGCACTTTATAGTACCAGAAATTAAGGAAGTGCCCAAAAATGGGAATATGTCAAAGGGACTCAGGAGCCAAACTGAAAGAGCCCCTAAGACCCAGTGTTGGAACAACTTGAGCAACAAAATAAAAACTTTAGTGTCACATTATAATCCAACTTATAAAATAAGTATCCATGAATACAGAGTGATATAACTAAATGACAGAATAAATAAATAAGTGGGGGAGAAGAGACAAACTTCCCCTCTAGGACACAGAGCTTAGTCACCTCCTCTCTGATCCTCCCTTTGCACTTAGTGACTTTCTTCCAGAGACTAGAAAATGAAAGGGGAGAAAGTAACTTTACTTTGGAGAAACATGACAAACTCCACCTTGGCCAGGTGCAAGGTAAACATCATTAGTGTAAGTCATGTTGATGTATCTTTCATACGATACAATGAGAATGGCATTTGACCTCTGTGGTCTTCCTTCCAAACACCAGTATTCCCAGACTACCCATGAGGAAAGCATTTGCCAAACGCACTATAGGAATATTCTACAAAATACTTGACCTCAAAACTGTAAAGAATTAATAAAACAAGAAAAGTCTGAAAAATGGTCATAGACCAGATGAGATGAAGGAGACCAATTAAACTTAATGTGGCATGATGGACAGGATCCTGGAACTAAAGAAGGACATTAGTGGTAAAACAAAAAACAAAAACAAAAACAAAACCTACTGAAATCCAAATATAGTGTGGAATTTAGTTAATAGTAATGTACCGATATTGGTTTTTTAGTTGTGACAAATGGCAATCTAAGATTTTAACAGTAGAGGAAACTGGATGAGTGGCATCTGGGAACTCTCTGTATTACTATTACAAGTTTTCTGTAAAGCTAAAACTATCCTAAAACAAAAGTTCCATTATACATATACTTTTTAAGAAAACTGTATGATCTCAGTCTGTCATTTTACCTCACAGTACAATAAAAATTACATCGTCTGCAAGTAAATTCCAAAAATTTAATCCATAATGCCTCAAACAGGCATTCAGTTGAAATGAGCAACAATTGCAGATACCATGAAGAAAATGAGGGGAGAAAAGAAATTAGGCATATCTTTTCTTTTAAAATTAATTTAAATTAATTAAATTTGTATTAAATAAATTTTTTTAAAAGAGAGAAAAGTTCTAATTTATAAAACTTATTGCATGGAGCCATGAGTTTAGGGTCTTCCAGATATCCTGATCAGCAGATGTGGAGAATACAAAAGATACAGTAATTCATTATAAAGTGTTACTATAGAATTTCAAGGGCATTCAACCCCCCACAAGTATATATATATATATATATATATATATATATATATGTAATTTGATTTATATAATACATTTAAATCAGTGCTTTGAATACCCAAAGATAAGTTGCACTATTAAATTTGCCATTAGAGAGATTGGATTATTTCCCAATTCCTTAATATCTTCATTCATTGTGCTCTTTTTTATATCCTATAGAACTGCCATGATTTAGCTAGGATATCTTCCTAGAAGAGCCCTTGAACAATTCTTGTGATGTAAGTGTTTTCTGGAAAAGAATTCTTAAAATAAGTTTAATAAGATTTATTTTGTTTCTTCTAAAATTTCTGGATAAGAATAGGTTACAGTGAAAAGAATTTAAAACAGCATTGTAAGCCTTTGGAAGGTGGCTGACCCAATTTAAGACCAATTAGACTCATATTTCAAAAAGACATAGGAAGAACTTTCTGAGGTCAAAGCCATGGGTAAGTTCTTTTGTAAAAGCCTCAATTTCTACCATTAGTAGGTTTGGAAGACAGCTTGTTTAGGCAACAGGTTTTTGTGTCAGCACTAGAATTGAATGCATCTTCTTCATGTACCATCTATGTGATCTTTTGCCAAAGAGGCTTTTTTTAATCCCTGACTTTTCATATAAAAAGGGAAAATAATACTAATTGCCATATCTGGCTAATGAGTGAATCAAAGGAAATAATGTGTCAGCACAGTGCTTAGCATATAATAAACACTTCAAAATATAAAGCCTATAATTACTAAATGCCCATGATTCCTTTTCTCCAAATGACAACACTTAGCGTCTTCTTATATTCCATTGTTTTTCATATTAGTAAGTGGTGTTACATGCTGGGATCACACCATTCATTGTCTAAGGGGAACTGATAAGGGCCATAAACTCTCAGGAACTTCTCAGTGGCTGATGGCAAAGCTATCATGCCCAAGAGGGTAGTCACTGAAAAGAGACTACAGGTGTTGAGTTCCTGAACTGTTGTATTCAAAAGCATTTCTTAGACTTTCTTTTTTTTTTTTTTCCTCATAAGTAAACAAGGAAGGCTAGAGGGATTGAAGTTGACCAGTTTAATTACCTTCTCCCAGCTCAGATAAGGCCCTGGTAAAGTAGTTTCCCTTGGGCAGGTCTCTTTGATCCTGGTCCTATTTCAGAATGGTTACTTTCCCCTCTTCCTGTCTGAATCACTGGTCAGGGTTCTCCAGTCTTCACCATAAGAACCTGGAATTTCTTCAGGTTAAACCCAGAAAAGTGTAGGGGCTCCCCTAGGAGTAGGCCCCAGAGGTTTTAATGTTCGAGCCGTTCCATACTCAGCCTCCAGGAATTAGTCAGTTACTACCTGAGTGTTCCTACAAACTGACCTCAGCTGTTATTCTTTATAGTCACCTGTCTCTCCAGTTTTTAAGGCAGCAGTTTGGCCTGTGAGTCCTCACTTCCCGGATGGATCTAAGAAGAGCTGCTGATTTTTAGGTGGTGCAGTGGTGACTTTCAAGCTCTTCGCATGTCAGAACTAAAACTGTAAGTTCTGTTACTTTTTATTTTCTAGTTATCTTGCTTTGCAGCTTTCCTGACAACACTAATACTGTATGTTCAAAATATAAATGTATACAAATGAAGCTTGTTCTTACAAATTGAGATTATTTTCTTTTGTTTTTTAAATGCTTATTTTATTTTTGAGAGAGAGGGCAGGGGAGGAGCAGAGAGGGACAGGGGATCTGAAGTGGGATCCACGCTGATACTAGCAAGCCTAATGCGGGCTCGAACTCAAGAACAGTGAGATCATGACCTGAGCCAAAGTTGGATGGATGCTCAACCTACTGAGCCACCCAGTCAGCCACAGATTATTTTCTTACTGAGTTCAAGCTAAGATAGACAAGTGGTTTTTCAGTCTCTTTCTTGGCCTTAACATATTTTCTAGTTCCTTTTGTTTTCCTGAGTGTATTGTCTTGTACAGTCATGGTTTTATTCAGAGTTCTCAATTACAGTGGCTTGTGTTCTTCTAGTCTGAAGCCTAATCTTTATCCTCTAAAAGGAATTGAGATAAGCAAAAACCCTTAGGCACAGATTTTGAACCATTCTAATTTCCTGACCAAGTTCAGATGGGAATTTAAAGGTCATTTCGTTATTCTTATTTTTTGTTTATTTATGTATTTATTTAGAGAGAGGGGAGGTGGAGGATAGAGAGAGAGAAGGAGAGAGAATTTCAAGCCAGCTTTGCACTGTGGAGGCTGATGCAGGGCTCCAACTCCGGAATTGCGAGATCATGACCTGAACCAAAATCAAGAGTCGGATGCTTAACAGACTAAACCACGCAGGTGCCCCTTGTTTCATTATTTTTAATCCAAAACATCCATGTATTTATTTTTTTTTTATTTTTTGCAGGCATGTTTTCAGTTTCTTCTTATTCGTTGACTTGTGGCACAGTTTCAGACGAGATAGCTGAAACAAGTGTGTTGTGGAAAGTTCAAATCACAAAAATAAGTGACTTTTGGATCATTGTGATGTTATAGCTGTTACTCATTAATAGGAGTTACTCACCCTACATGTGCCAGGCATGTGGAATGCAGTGAGCAAGATACCAGTAGGTAAATTCAATTTCCCCTAAGGTGTATCTATTTAAAAAGTGTTGAGAAAAAATTTTCCCTTCCTCCAGTCTACATGGTCTGTCTCGTCTAATAATAAAGTTGACATAAGATTGACTAATAAGAGAAAAATGCAAGACTCAAAACATGAGTCTGAAAGAAGTGACCAAAGAAGGAAGCTTAGATACCTTTTGGATAAAGAAACATTAAGTGTGAAGTAATGACAAGACAAAGAGGTTGGGGCTTGTAATTAGTGAAGAAGTAACCAGGCTGTTTATAAAGACTTCTTTGCCCTAAATTTCCTATTTTGGGTGATAAAGATGCCTTCTACCCTCCTGGTACAGGGAGGGCGCCTTTCATATGGAAGATGGATTTCTTGCTTTCAGGGGGTCAATGGAGGGTCAGTGCCCTTGCACTGGCTGTTTCGCAGTGACTTTAAACTAATATGCCAAAATGCTATCTTTTGGGGCAGCAAAAGAAAGAACTCTCCTCTTTCAACAGTAAGAAACCATTTAAAAACCGTGAAAAGCAAAAGGCTTGAGGCACAGGTACAGAGTGATAAGAGAACACAGTGAAGAGAGAACACCTACATAGGCCTCACTGGGGTAAACATAGTTGGGGATGGCTTCAGGGAGAACCTGAAGAGTACCTAGAAATGTTCTGGATGAAAAATGGTATGTAGTATTTTCCAGTAGTCAAAAACAATATAAGCATAGATAACAAGGGAAAGTAAATACATTTCAGTGAGGCTGGTCTGCTATGTTGGTGGAAGACAAGGGTATGGCAGAAAATGTATGAAATCAGACCACATGATGATTTTTATGTCAAAATGAGTCTGGATTGTATTTTGAAGATGAAATAGGAAATGTTGGAGTATTTTAAGCAGAAGAATAGGAGCATAGAGAGAATTGTACTTTGGAAAAACTACTCCAATAGACATATAGAGCAGTGGTTCTCAAAACTCCACAAATGTCCAAATCTCCTGGAGAGTTTGTTGAAACCAGGTCTCTGGGCACAAACTCCCTAGCGTTTCTGTTTCTAAATTGGGGTGAGGGGCCCTGAGGATTTGCATTCTTAACAAGTTCCCAGGTAATGATGATACTGCTGGTCTGATGATGCACTGAAAATCACTGTGTGGAGGTTGAGTAAAATGAAGGACAGGCATGATAACAAGGCCAGTTAGCTAATGTGATAGCAATAAAATCATCCAACCAGGCACAAACAAAATGAAACAAAACCTGCCGCACTAGGATTATTGACTCAATGTAGTTATAATTTAGTAAATAGACAAATTTGAAATCTCCTAATTGATCACTGTGACCCTCTTTTCTTCTCTCCTTCCTCTCCACGCATTATCTTCCTCCTTCCCTAATAAGTCTATCATGCTGTGAAGTATCTTGATAGAGGTCCAGGAAGAAGTAAAGTTAACATATACAAAACAGAAGAAACAAGATCAATAGGGTTACTAAATAATTATTCTCCAATTTTAATGATTTGGTATTTTATGGTATAATTTTTTATATTCTTGTGGGCCATCATAATTTTAAGGTCTAAGACTTTCTTACATCTTAAACTGGCTTAGAGTAAATGATTGGAGAAAAGACCCAACAAATCAAAGAAATTGGGAAGAAAGAAAGCATGCCAGTCATGGAACATGAAAAAAGGGGAAAATAAACAAAAATCCAAAAACAAAAAATCAAAAGTCCCCCAAAACACCCCCAAATTTTTAGGTACGATAATTTATCACTAGTTCAGTAAGTATGAATGAGGATGAGGTTAAGGCATTTATGCTGTGTATTCCCCTACCCGCCCACCCTCCAGTGAGTGGGGGTAGCTTTGCTCCTGTAGTTAGGTTTTGCTTTGTATAATAGGGTTTTGAAGAGGCAAACGTACAAACTGAAAACTTCTCCCAGTATGTAAAACCACTTGTTTTACTAGTTATCAAGTGAAGATTGCACATGCTTTTATTTTAAATTAAAGTGGAAGATCAAACTAAAGAGGAAAAATTAATCTGGTGTTAGAGTCTGACATTCAGGTCAACAGGATAGAGATTTTTGTAATAGTTTTTTTGGGTTTTATTGCTCTTAAAAGGTGATTTGGTCTGCATATTAGTGCACTTTTTGGATATAAAATATCTAGTATATTTGATTCCAGGGGTAGAAATACAAAGTGTCCATTCTTTCCAGCTTTTAAATTGGTGGATGTGCGTTTCCTTGGCAACTGTCCACCTGCACAGTACTAGCACAATGTTATCAAACACTGGGCCCAGTTGAATACACCAGTTGTTTGGGAGTGTATGTTTGGTTTGCTGCACCTTATGGGATGAGGAAATAAGGTACTTTATGTCCGTGAAATTCACCTTTATAAAAATCTCAACGAGACATAGCTTTTCCTTGGTTACTCAGCCCTCCTTACTGAACTATCACTGTGATTGCTTTATAAGTTTGAAAATCTTGTCACCCCATCCCAAGTGATGAATCTCCAACCTTAAACTGTCTGGGGCATTCTTAACCTCCCCAACTTTCCACAAAGATTTTCTTTCCTCTATATACATTGCTTTATAGTCACTTCTCTACATAGTTCTATTTCAGTACTTTTTCCTTCCTGTTCCCATAACACCTTATATATTTTATTGGTAAAAGTATTATAAATTCTTCAAAGGTTAAGAACTGTTGTATACTTAGCTCTGTATCTCCAGGAATCTGAATGCATTTATCAACTTAGATTATCCCAGCCTCTTACTTCTCCAGAAGCCCTTGTTTCTTCTCTTTACAATGGTTTTTACAGTTTTGTTTATTTATTTTGATGGGGGGTGGGAGGCAGAGAGAAAATCCCAAGCAGCCCCCATGCTGTCAGTACAGAGCCTGATCCCACACTCTGGGGTCATGACCTGAGCCGAAATCAGAGTTGAACACTTAGTGGATTGAGCCACCCATGCACTCCTTTTGTTTATTCTCTTACTGTGAAATCTCCTTTTATCATTCCACCTAGAGATATGCCCTGCCTATTCTTAAATGGTCTTGGAATTGTTTTATAGAACTCTTATCTGTAAATCATGTATCCAAAATAAAATGGCCACCGCAAGAAAGTGATAGGATTTGAGATAACAGAAGTGCAATTGGTGAGATAGAAATCACAATTTCTTCTCATTGATACTAAAAATACAGAATCTTTTCTCTTATAAAACAGTTCTGTATCAAACTGAACAATAAAGGTTCAATGTTCTCATAGTACTTGACTAAGTGCAAAATGTTTAGAGAGGTATTTCTTTAAAACCACATTTATATTAAGACCTGGAATACAAACATATCTTTTTTATCATTTGTTCTATTTTCAAAACTTGTCATTAAAATAACTTTTTTTTTAAATTTTCTCCGCATTCTAAATCGTAAGAAATTATCAAAACTGTTCATAGTGCAATCTGCAGTGTCTTATTGACACATCCTGGATTATTCTGATGTACTCCTTATTGGCTTATTGGTTGAAATAGAAGGTTTCTTAAAGATCTTTGTGTCTGTATTGAGGGTCTTAGCCTTTGGACTGCACAGCTTGTCTTCTGGATTTATAATGCAGCTTATTTCTAGGTCTTGAATAATGTAAAATGCAGACAAGTTACTTTAAAAAGAGTCTTGCCTTTTTGTAGCAGCTGCTGCTACTGCTGGCGTCATTGTTACTCATGTACAAGGATCTAGCTGAAAAGACCAATTCATGATCAAGCAAGAATAACTGAATCAAAACGGTATTAGGGGGAAATTTAATCAGAAAATGTAAAAATAATTCTTTGGGAAATCAGTGAAATCTTTCAATACTTATTCTAAAATGTAGATTACCCTATGACCTATTAAAGTCCTGATTTTCTTTTTACCTTGGCATTTTCTCTTTTCTTGGCTATTACTTGTGATTTTGCTACAATTAACAATGAAAATGCTCTAGCCAGTGAGTTGAAAATTCTAAGACACTGAGAAAACTACAACCATATTTCTTCTTGAAGCCAATAGCATAGTAGCAAGTTAACATTCCCCCATTAGCTAGATTCTGGATAAGGGTACAGTGCTGACCTACTGCTGTGAGGAACAGATGTTGGCAGATGTTTAACCTTTTGTGAAAGGAAGCAGGTTTTACAAATGTTATGTGTCTGAATTAAAATTGTGGGGGTATTTGGCCCAGTTCCCAAGGTTTCTCAGTGGTTTTACTATACACACTAGTTTCAGTTAATTTGATTATATAAGTGGCTAACATGAAGAGTGGTTGTCACACATAGGATCATGTTTATGCAGAAGGTGAAATAACAATTAAAAATCTTTTTGTAACAAATTTAGGTGGGATGCATCATTACTATAGCATAGAATCTCTCATTTATTTTATAGAGTCACCAGATGGTTTTTAACTTGTACTGGATCATTCCCAGTAGCATCCATTTACCATAAAGTGTTTCAGAGGAGAATTTTACTATTGATGCTATCAATTGCATCTAATAAAACCAAATCATAAGAAACTTAAGATGTACTCTGTAAATCATTTTACTGTTTCAGAACAGAATGTTCATGGACTTGAGAAATAAGGGAAGAAATAAGTGCTATTAATAATAATAAGGAAAAGATTAAAGCATTTCAGTAGGTAAATTTGACACATTATATTATTTATATTCTAGTCCAGTCATCTGCAGGTAAGAAATAGCCAACACCTTGAATGACATTTTCTGCAGTTAGTTATATTCATGTGTTTTGAGGTGAGAAATGGCATTTTAGATCCAATTTCATAAAATTCTAAGATATTAAGAGACCTTTAAGGTCATTTAATGAAATAGTTTCCATTTCTTTGGAAGCATGGAGGAATGGAGGAATTAATAAACATAGTTTCTACTTAAGGTTGAAACTACTCACATTTTTTCTTTAAGGAAAGTAACATGTTATATACAAGGAGTCTCCATTTATTTATATCTACTTCTGAATATGTGGCCATTATTCACATCTATAACTGACAAAATAGAACTGTATATATCTACCCTTTTATGCAATCTCGTAAGTATGGCAATCAGAATCCCACAGTTTGAGCCCTGTATATGTTCCTCAAGACATGCTGTCATTCTCATTTTGTATATGGGTTGGCAGAGCTGTGTTTTAATCCTGAGTCCACCACACCTTGCCATGATAATAACAAGTCAGCTGCCCTTTATTGAACATGAATTATATTTTGGTTGCTTTTTATTCAGTTTTCTGATTTTTTTTTTTCCAGATGAAGAAACTGCAGAAATAAAGTTTAGTGACTTATTCAAATTCACCTAGCCACTTAGTATCTGAGCTGTATATTTGAACCCAGGCCCACGACGCTCAACTCAGCTCATTCTACCATAAACCCTAACTCTTCTCATGGTGCCTTTTATAATGAAAGAAGAATGGTCATTTTTCCACTTAGATAGTAGTGTATCTAAAAGAGAATTTGAAGGGGTAAGCAAAACTGGGAGGTAAAGTCAAAACTGAGAGGCAGGCAAACTTTTACTTCCTATTTCCCATCTCTACCTTCTATATAAATATGATGCCACTTTTTTCTCTCTAGACATCTTGGGCCTATGTGGAGACCTGTGACCCAGGCTCCTTGACTTCAGGGTGCTATCATGGTGCCCTCTCTTGGCAATAACATTTAGTACTCCTCTGTTATCTCTTCAAAAACTTTGCTCCCTTGTTAAACTTTACCTTTTCTATGACAGGCGACTGTGGGAATTGCACTCCCAATTTCTAAGATGACAATTGACAAATTAATCCTCATATAAGGGCCAATAACTATTACAGCTTAAGGGCCATGTACCTTTAACAGGTGTACATGCATTGTAACAGTTATTTAAAAATGGTATAACCTTTTACTGATGGGATATGTGAGACTGTAGCAAGGATTTAAGAGAGAAATTTGGGGAGAGGACACTTGTCAGACACCTCAGATATTACTGTATTTGCAAGGGAAGCTAACATTAGGGGTTTTTTAAATGTTTTTAAGAAAATTGGTGGCAGGGTGCCTGGGTGGCTCAGTTAAGTGACTGACTTCAGCTAAGGTCATGATTGTGCGGTTCCTGGGTTTGAGCCCCACATTGAGCTCTGCCTCTCTATCTGCTCATCTCAAACTTGTGCTTTCACTCTCTCTCAAAATTAATAAACTTAAAAAAATGGTGGGAAATACATGTAAAATACTGTAATGATGCATTAAAATCATAGTATCTTAAAATAACAAACTTAAGTTTAAACTACCCACTTAAATATGTATTTAGAATATCAGTATGTTGAAGATAAAATCAATATGAACATTAACCTGTAGGTATACCTGACACATGAACCAAAAATTGAACATGAAAAGAATATCATTTCCATTAGCAGTGGTGATGGAAGATAAGAAGTGATTGGAAGGAAACGGAACAGTAGTTTAATTTTAAGGAAGTGACTTTATGGAATAGGGATGAAAATTCTTTTTAAATTAATGGTCTTTAATTGCATAAAGTAGTTCTGTTGCTTTGTTTAATAACCTGTGGTTAATATGTCACATATAATTAATAGATAAAAATACTGCCACTAACCAAGTGATGGGAATTATGTTATAAACATTACTTATATCCACCTCGATGAAAAAATTTTAAGAGTATTCTCCAAGAAAGTGATTCTCAATCATAGGTCCTCTACAAGAAAAATTAGGGGTGTCTGGTGGCTCAGTCAGTTGAGTGCCTGACTCTTGATTTAGGCTCAGGTCGTGGTCCCAGGGTAGTGAGACTGAGCCCTGTGTCAGGCTCCATACTGAGAGTGGAACCTTCTTAAGATTCCCTCTCCCTCTGCCCCTCCCCTCCTCACATGCTCACGCTCTCTGGCTCTCAAAAAAAAAAAAAAAACCCAAATCCCTAGGCATGGGTCCATACACTAATTTTTTTGAGATCTCCAAAATTGATTCTAATGTAATGTCAGAATTGACAAACTGTGGGCTAGGCTAGGTAGTGATATGATATGTAGACAGACTGATTGAAAACTAGAACTTCCTGTTTGGTAGGTAATACTTGTCCTTGCAGTATCTCTAGACCCCTTCATGCTCCTGGACATATAGAAGGATTATCTGTTGAACTTAGTCAAAGCTGACTTTCTTCAGTCAATAAACTAGAAGTGGTATCATATAAAATTGATCCTTCATACTCTTTCCCCCTGATCGTATGAATCCTGAAGCATTCTTAAAAAAAAAAAAAAAGTGCCCTAAGAATGCCTAGGATTCTGAATTATCTCATGAATGTTAACCATCTGCCTTTGCATGAATGAGAATGTTAACTGATATTTTGATGTGGTTTGTTAATTAATGCAGCATGACTCCACCTTCTGACATACATAGCTCTAGGTGTCCATAACTTTCTCCTCAAAACTTTTCTAATTTTGCTAACACAAGAGTGCTCTTTTTCAAGCGCAATCCAACAAGTTTCATGATCTAAGTTATATAAGAAAAGGAACTTTTCTTTCTTTGTTTGCTTTTGGTTTTTTCACCCATGTATCCCCAGTACTGGGGCAGATTTGTATCCCAGTAAATATCTTTCGAATGAATGAATGCACTTTGTATTTCCTTATCTTCATATTCTCAGACATTTCTCTTGGCCTATGGAATTGATGTCTTTGACCAAAGCTATTGTAACATCTCTTCCCTCCATTCAGAGCCAAATACTTAAACCATGTACTTAGTTTTCACTGCCTTTAAAACCCACTCAAAACCTACCCCTAGAATTCTATTAAACTTTTAAAAAATACATCAGTGACTTTCTTGTCTCTCAATATGGTGGACATTTTGTTCAGTTCTCCTCTTATTCGGTCTTGCCCAGCAGCAATCAACAGCAATGATCACTACCTTTTGAGACATTCTCTTCCTTTACTGCCAAAGCACTATCCTAGTTATCCTCTTCACCTTCTGTCCATTTACCAAATGTTAGAATTCCTCAAGATACATCCCTCTACTTTGTTCTCTTTTAAGGTTACCTTCTCTCTAGGGGCAATTTGCTTAGAGGTGATGACTCCAAAAATTTTTTTCTAGCCCATATCTCTTTAAGGAACTCTATATGTCCATTCATTCATAAGATGTTTATTGAACTTTGATTATGTGACAGACTCTGTTACAAGCACTAGAGGCACATGGAGTTAGAAGACAGGCCACAATCTTGCTATTACAGTTCTTTGACTATAAGAGAGAAGCTCAAGCTTATTTCAGCTGTGAATATTACATTTTATGATGTAATTACTTGTGCTACAGCTTCTTCTCTATTGACATATAAGTGCTTCAAAAGCAGAGAGCATATCTGATTTTTTTTCATTATATTTTCACTTCCTAACACAATGCCTGGTAGAAACTCAATGACTATTTGTTGAATGAATGAATGAATGCACAAAGAGTTGATACCCATATTTCATGTAAGAGACTAATTTTGCTTTGTTTACTTGCCTCTGAATAAATCTACTAGACTCTTTTATACTTGCTATTCAAGTACACAGACACCCAAACTAAGAAATGCAATCTCCTGTATCATCTTAGTTTCAACCAGAGTGTTAAAAATATTTTACCTTCAGATGTAAAATAAGATATAAAGATCAGCATTCATATTTAAGGTGAAAATCGTAGAAGTCCCTTGATCCTCTTTTTGAGAATTCCAAAGGGCTTTATGAATATTTTTAGTTGTCTTTAGTTTTTTTTAAGTGAAAACTCAGATTTAGAAATGACTGCTAGAAATTTATGTGCTTTAACCATAACATAGCATTCCTTTGATGTATATGAGGCTATTTTCTAAGTGTTAGTTCCACTTAGATACTAACGGCCAGATTCTGAATGTGGAAGTATTATTTTTTAGTGATTTTTTTTCTGATTAAAATGGTGTTGCCAGCATTTCAAGGATCTCTTGTCCTACTGTGTTCCATTTCTGTGACCACAAAGCCAGTGCCACCACACATGGGTGTGTAGGTTGTACACCAGCACCACACAGAGACATTTGCTTGAGAGGGCCAGTGTGGGTTGAAATTAATTGATGGAATATGTGGGAAGGTGTCTAGTTTCTATGGGTCTCTAGATTTTAAGATCTATTCCTAACAGGTTTTTAGTCTCTGACTCTACAATTGACTTAAAAATCCCTGAAAGATGGAAGTATCCTTGCCTAATACATAGTATATCTAGCATAGTTAGAGTTCCCAGGGGTCTAGGAAAGCCAATAACCAGAGCTGCTGTCCACCAGAGCACATCCATTCTAGCACACCGTGGTCTAATCCATATCCATGAATGGATTTTAAGAGTTCAGGACGCTCCTGATGGTGAGCGAAGGCCCTCTTGTGCTTGAAAATGTGAAGTGACATTTTAGTCAGTTGTCCATCTATCCTGGGAATCCTTGGCACACAACCTGGGAAGTTTTTATATCCCTTGTAGGTCCTATGCATAGATATTAAAAACAAAAATCATGGCTTTTAAAAGTTTATTTACATTTCAGTTAGTTAACATACAGTATTTCCGATGGACAATAAAATGATTTACCACTTCCGTATATCACAGGCACTCATCACAACAAGTGCACTCCCTAATCTACATCACTTATTTATCCCATTTCCCCTGCCACCTCCCTTCTGGCAACTATCAGTTCTTTATAGTTCAGAGTCTCCTGGTTTGCCTCTCTCTCTCTCTCTAACCCTTTGCTCATTTGTTTCTTAAATTCCTCATAGGAGTGAAATCTTATGGTATTTGACTTTCTCTAACTTATTTTACTTTGTATCATACTCTCTAAATCCATTCATGTCATTGCAAATGGAAAGATTTCATTGGTTTTTATGGCTGAGATGGCTGAGTAATATTCTAGAAGTGTGTGACCATACCTTCTTTAACCATTCATCAGTTGATGGACACTTGGAGTGTTTCCATAATTCAGCTATTGTGGATAATGCTGCTATAAACAGGGTGCATTTATCTCTTTGAATTAGTACTTTTGTATTCTTTGGGTAAATACCTAGTAGTGCAATTGCTGGATCATAGAGTAGTTCTATTTTTAACTTTTTGCGGAACCTCCACATTGTTTTCCAGAGTGGATGGGCCAGTTTGCATTCCCCCCAACAATGCAAGAGGGTTCCCCTTTCTCTACATCCTCATCAACACCTGTTGTATTTTATGTTGATTTTAACCATTCTGACAGGTATGAGGTGATAATTCATGGTAGTATTTAAGTATTTATTTTGAGAGAGATTGAGAGTGAGGGAGGGGCAGAGAGAGAGAATCCCAAGCAGGCTTAGTGTGCTCAGCATAGGGGCCCACAACTGTGAGATCATGACCTGAACTGAAATCCAGAGTAGGATGCTTAACTGACTGAGCCACCCAGGTACCCCTCATTTTAGTTTTGATGTGCATTTCCCTGATGAGTGATGTTGATCATCTTTTCATGTGTCTTTTGACCATGTGTCTGTTGGTCTTCTTTGGAGAAATGTCTCTTTGTGTCTTATGCCCATTTTAAATTGGATTATTTGATGTTTGGGGTGTTTTATAAGCTCTTGAGATGTTTTAGATAACTCACCCTTTATCAGATATTAATGAAAATATCTTTTATCCCATAGGTTGCCTTTTAGTTTTGTTGACTGCATCCTTCACTGTGCAGCAGCTTTTTATTTTGATATAGTCCTAATAGTTCATTTTTGCTTTTTTTTTCCTTTGCCTCAGGAGCGGTATCTAGAAAGATGTTGCGACAGCCAGTGTCAAAGTAGTTATTGTCGGTGTTCTCTTCTAAAATTTTTATAGTTTTTAGGTCTTTAATCCATTTTGAACTTATTGTGTGTGTGTGTGTGTGTATGTGTGTGTGTGTGTGTGTGTGTGTGTGTATGGTGTAAGGAAGCTGCCCAGTTTCATTCTTTTGCATAGAGCTCTCCAGTTTTCCCAACACCATTTGTTGAAGAGACCATCTTTTTCTTATTATTCTTTCATGCTTTATTGAAGATTAATTGACCATATAGTTAGGGGTTCATTTTGCGTTTTCTATTGTTCCATTGATCTATGTTGTCTCTTTTTGTGCTAGGACTATACTATTGTGATGACTACAGTTTTGTAATGACTACAGTTTTGTAATATAACTTGAAGTCTAGAATTGTGGTGTCTCCTGCCTGGTTTTTATTTTTCAGGGTTACTTTGGCTATTCAAGGTCTTTTGTAGTTCCATACAAGTTTTAGGATTATTTATTCTAATTCTGTAAAAATAAAATGCTAGTGGTATTTTGACAGAGGTTGCTTTGTATAGATTGCTTTGGGTACTATAGACATTTTAACAATATTCTTCCAATCCATGAGCATGGAATGTGTTTCCATTTCTTTGTATTCTCTTCAATTTCTTTCATCACTGTTTTATAGTTTTCAGAACACAAATCTTTCACTGCTATGGTTAGATTTATTTCTAGGTATCCTATGATTCTTGGTGCAATTGTAAATGGGATTCATTGCTTAATTTCTCTCTGCTGCTTCATTATTGGTGTATAGAAGTACAGCAGATTTCTGTGCATTGATCTTGTATCTCTCAATGTTACTGAATTCGTGTATTAGTTCCAGCAGTTTTTTGATGGAGTCTTTCAGGTTTTCTATATATATAGTTTCATGTTCTCTGCAAATAGTGAAAGTTTGACTTCTTACTTGCCAATTTGGTTGCCTTTTATTTCTTTTCTCTAATTGCTGTGGTTAGGACTTCAGTAGTATGTTGAATAACAGTGGTGAGTGTGGACACAGGACACAGTGCCTGACTGTAGAGGAAAAGCTCTCCATTATTCCCTATTTAGGATGATATTAGCTGTGGGCTTTCCATATGTCCTTTATTATGTTGAGGTATATTCCCTCTGAACCTACTTTTTTTGTAGGTTTTTATCATGAAAGGATGTTGTACTTTGTCAAATACTTTTTCTGCATCTATGAAAGGATCATATGGTTCTTACCTTTCTTTCATTAATACATATCATGTTGATTTGTGAATGTTGAACCACTCTTGCAACCCAGAAATAAATCCTACTTGATTGTGGTATATGATTTTATAATAAAAATTATATTAAAATATGTTGTCAGATTGCTAGTATTTTATTGAGAATCTTTGCATCTCTCCTCGTCAGAAATATTGGCCTATCATTCTCTTTTTTAGTGGTGTTTTTATCTGTTTGGTATCAGGGTAATGCTGGCCTTATAGAATGGATTTGGAAGGTTTCCTATTTTTCTAGTTTTTGGGGTAGCTTGAGAAGAATAGGTATTCTTTAAATGCTTGGTAAAGTTTGCCTGTGAAGCCATCTGGTCCTGGACTTTTGTTGGTTGGGGGTCTTTTTCATGACTGATTCAATTTCTTTGCTGATTATTGGTCTGTTCAAGTTTTCTATTTCTTCCTATTTTAATTTCTGGGAATCTATCCATTTCTTCTAGGTTGTCCAATTTGTTAGCATATAGTTTTTCAGAATCTCTTATTTGTTTGTATTTCTGTAGTGTTGGTTATTTCTCTTCTCTCATTTGTGATTTTCATCTCTGATTTCTCTCTTTGATAATTCTGGCTAGAGAATTATTAACTTTTTCAAAGAACCAGCTCCTGGTTTCATTGATTTGTTTTATATCATGTATTTCTGTTTTAATCTTTATTACTTTTTTCCTTCTATTGGCTTTAGGCTTCATTTGTTCCTTTTCTGGTTCCTTTATGTATAAAGTTAAGTAGTTTTATTTGCATTTTTTTCTTCTTGAGATAGGTCTGTATTGCTACATACTTCCATTTTAGGACAGCTTTTGCTGCATCTCAAAGATTTTGGACCATTGTTTTCATTTTAATTTTTTTTCTATATATTGCTTTATTTCTTCTTTGATTTACTGGTTGATTCCTTCACTGTTTAGTAGTATGTTGTTTAACCTCCCTGTATTTGTGGTCTTTCCAGGTTTTTTTCTTCTGGCTGACGTCATTTGATAGCATTGTGGTGAGAAAAGGTGCATGGTATGACTTCAGTCTTCTTGAATTTACTGAGGTCGTCTTGGTGACCTAATATGTGATCTATTCTGGAGAATGTTACATGTGCCTGAAAAGAATGTGTATTCTGCTGTTTTACGATGGAATGTTAGAAATACATCTGTTAAGACCATTTGGTCCAATGTATCATTCAAAGCCATTGTTTCCTCGTTGATTTTCTGTTGAGATGGTTTGTCCATTGATGTAAGTGCTAAACTCCCCTATTGTGTTATTATCAATTAGTTCTTTATTATTGTTTTGTATATTTGGGTGCTCCCATGTTGTGTAAATATTTATAATTGTTATATCTTTTTGTTGGATTGTCCCCTTTATTATGTAGTACCCTTCTTTGTCTCTTGTGACAATCTTTGTTTTGAAGTCTATCTCCTCTGATATAAGTATTGCTACTCTGGCTTTCCTTTGATACCCATTTGCATGATAAATATTTCTCTACTCCCTCAAATTCTATCTGCAGGTGTCTTGAGGTCTAAATGAGTCTCTTGTAGGCAGCATGTACATTTTTTTTTGATTTGTATTTTATTCATTATGACACCTATGTCTTTTGATTGGAGTGTTTAGTCCATTTACATTCCAACTAATTGGTATGTATTTCATACCATTTTGTTGTTTATTTCTAGAGGTTTTCTCTGATCCTTTCTTTTTCTCTTTCATGTTTTGTTGACTTTCTTTAATAATGTACAGTACTTAGACTTCTTTCTCATTACTCCTTGCATGTTTATTAGTGGGTTTTAATATATGGTTGCCATTAGATTTATACATAATCTCTTCTACAAATAGAAGTCTATATTAAATTGATGGTTGTTCAAGTGTGAAACCATTCTTTTCTTCTCTCCTCCTTACATTTTTGGTATCTCACTGATATCTTCTATTTTTCTCTCAAGCCCCACGAGTATCCTTATGATTGTTCCTTTAAAGATGCTACTGTTTTCTTAGATCTCTGGCTGTGGCCTTATCTTGTTCTTTAATTTGGCATAAATTCCTCCATCTTTGCCTTTTTCTAAGTCTGTTAGGTAAGCCAGTTATGTCTCCTTCTGCTGAAAATAATGGCCTTATAAAGAAGAGGTCATGTAGTGCCCAGGGCCTGACACTTTATGGAGTGTCTCCTGTGTGTGTGGCATGTGTTCTGCTGTTGTGTTGTGGCTGCTGTATCCTTCAGGCTATTTATCCACAGGGACTATCCTCACTTGCTGTGGGCAGTGTTTGGTCCTTGGCCAGAATGTGGTGAGTTGTAATTAGGTGTGCTCTGATTTGTTTGTAAAATGAGACCTATCACAACCTCTATCAGAATTGAGGCCCCGCAAAACTCTGTGGTCCGGAGATGTGGTGTGGGCAGGGGTTTGTGCTGGTTTTCTGGGAGAGGGGCCAGCTGTGCTAGGACTCCGGCAAGCTTGACTGAGAAGGACAGTCCCACCAGAGTGCAAGGGGGTGGGGCTTATTGTAAGCAAATTAGGCAGTCAGTGTCCCTACTGCACTGCTTCCCATAGGTGGCTCTGTGTTTATGCTGAGGGGCAGTGGAAGGAAATGGCATTGGCCATCTCCTTTGTTCCCAGAGAGGTGTGGCTGAACACTGCCTCTTAGAGGATCTCTGAGCTGTAAGAACAGTGAAAATCTCCTCATTGTGCGCCCCAGCTCCCTTCAGATTTCTGTTAACATGCTGTCTGCCCCTAGGTTTGCTGTATTTTCTCTAGGAGCAATGTACTGCCCTCTGAGCTCTATCCAGCCAAGCCTGCTGATCTTTAAAACTGTAGGCTTTAAGCTCCATTCTTACAAGAAAGAAGAAAGAATTCAGCCTCTTTCATTTTCCAAGCTTTGGAGGAACTTTATCCTTGTGTGTTCCCATATGTGCTCCTCTTTTCTCCTCTTTCTTTTTTTTTCTTCTCCATGACCATAGCTCTCTCCCCTCCGTGGCACCCACAATCTGTTTGGTGCCACAGAGTGTGGCACCCCAGAACCACATCTACACACTTCCTACCTTCTTTAATGTGGCCTCTTCTCTCCCTTTAGTTGTGGGGTTTGTTCAGTCTACAGGTACATTTCTGGGGTTTTTAGGATTATTCGATAGTTAACTAGTTGTGTCCATAGGATGAGGTGCTCCTGGGGTCCTCCTACTCTGCTGCCATCTTCTTCTCTCCGAAAAACATCCCATGGCTTTTAATGGTAAGACATATGCTGTTTTGTAGCCATCATAAAAAATGGTTTTGTATTTCAGATATAATATTTAAATCTAGATTTACATATATACTACATTTGTCAATCTGGTTCTATTGTGACTTGTAGGTGACAGGCAGAGGCTTGTGACGTCATTTGGGGTAGGTGAAAAACAATAAAGAAATAATTTAAACAAACCCAGTCTATAATTGTTCTTAGAATCATTTAGCCCTATACCCAGACCAAGAGATTATTCAGAAAATAATCATTATATTTTTTATGTTCTGCCATTTACTTCTTGAAGTGCAGAAAATCAACTCTTACATTAGGGGGGAAAAAACGGGGGAAAAAAGACTAATAAACTCAGAATGCTGATATTTGAAGAATTGAACAGTTCAGCCTAATGAGTCTTGAAATGGTAACATTTGCCAGTGGCAATTATAACTTTTCTTATTTGGAAAGTGAATAACACTTTCTATAAAATTGCATCTTATATAGTTGTAAAAACATAGACTCATATTTAAATAGATGATATGATCTACTTTGTCCATAAACTTTCCACCAAAATTTCTTTTTAGGTTTTTTAACATTCACAGAGTCATGAAATGGTCAGCACATAGTTTGAGAACATTTTCATCACTCCAAAAAAAAAAAAATTCCACACACATTCGCAGTCAATTCTTGTTTCACCGCAAATCCTGCAGCCATCAGCAACTATTAATCTATTTTCTGTATCTGTAGGTTTTATGGAGATTTTCTCTCCATAGAATATGCAGTCTTCTGTGACTGGCTAATTTCACTTAGTGTAATGTTTTCAAAACTCCTCCACTGTAGCATGTGTCACTACTCCACTTTGGGTAAGTACTAAATAATCCCTTGTATAGATACATTATGTGCATTCATCAGTTGATGGGCATTTGGGTTGTTTGTACTTCTTGGCAATTACGAATAATACTGGTATGAACATCAATATATAGGTTTTTATGTGTATATGTTTTTATTTTCTTTGGTATATACCTATAGTTGAATACCTACAGAGTGCATTGCAGGGTGATATGGTAACTGTTGAACATTTTAGGGAGTGCTAGACTGTTTTTTCAAGAAGCTGCACCATTGGTGTTTGAGGCTTCCAAATCCTCCATATCCTCATGAACACTTGTTATTATCTCTTTTATAATAACCATGCTGGTACCCGTGCAATGGTTTCTAATAGTTGAGGTGTACTTTCTCTGATGGCTAATGATGTTGAGCATCTTCTTATGTATTTATTGGTCACTTATGTCTCCTTATTTCTTGCAGTAATGGTTTATAGTTTTCAGAGCATAAGTTCTATAGTTCTTTTGTTAAATTCTTAATTATTCAATTTTTGATACTGTGATAACTGTTAACTTTATTTTCAGATTGTTCATTAGTGATAGAGTTTATTTTTACATATTGACCTTGTACATTTTTTAAGCTCATTTATGAGTTCTATTTTTCTTTAGTAGATTTCTTAGGATTTTCTGTATGCAAGAGGTCTTCTGCAAATAGTTTTATTTCTTCCCAAAATGTATTCCTCTTTCTTGCCTATTTGAACTTGCCAGCACCTCTAGCAGAATGTTGGAAAAATAAAAAGTGGCCCAGCATATGTCCCTTTTTTTTTTTTTTTGTCCCCTGATTTTAGGAGGTAAGCATTCAGTCTTTCACCATTAAGTATGGTTTCATTTTTTTAATTTAATCCATAAACAACCTATCCAGTTGAATAAGTTCTTTATTCCGAGTTGTGTGTTTTTCGTCATGGAAGTATGTTTTTTGTCAAATACTGTTTTGGTGTATATTGAAATAATTGTGTTTTTTATGCTTTATTCATAAGGTATATTATGCTAATTGATTTTCAGATATTAATTCAACTTTACATTCCTGGGACAAAATCTCATTTCTTCATAATGTGTAACCTTTTGATATGTTTGGGTTCTGTTTGTTAGTATTTCATGGAGAAATCTGTGTCTCTATTAATAAAAAATATATTGATCAGTAGTATTGTGATGGCTTTGTCTAGCTCTGGTTGGGATAACCTCATGAATTAGTTAGGCCTTCTTGCCTCTTGTGTTTTACTTGAAGTCTTTCGGAAGAATGGATAATGTTTCTTTAAATGGTAGAATTGTATCACTGATGTCATCTGGGCCAGTGCTTGTCTTTGTGGATTTTTAAATTACTAATTATATAACTAATTGTGACAGGCTCATTCAGGTATTTTGTTTTAGTTTTCGAAGTTTCCGTCTGTCTAGGAATTTGTCCATCTCTTCTAGGATATAGAATTTCTTTGCATAGAATTGTGCTGTATCCCCTTTAAATCCTTTTATTTTCTAAAAATCAGTAGAATGTATCTTCTTTCACTCGTGACCTGAGTAATTCTTTTCTTTGGTCAGTCCAGCTAAAGGTTTGTAATTAAAAACAAGCAAAAACAACTACCAAAAACCAAAAACGAACAAAAAACTTTCAAAAAACCAACTTTCAGTTTTTTATTCTTTGTTTTTCTAATCTCTGATTTATACTCTAATTTCTTTTGTTTTTCTGGCTTTGGGTTTAATTTGCTTTTCTTTATCCAATGTCCTAAGGTAGTAAATTAGGTTATTGTTTTGAGATGTCTGTTTTTTTTAATGTTTTCATTTATAGCTAGAAACTTCCCATAAGCACTTCCCCAGCTGCATTCTGATATACTGTATCTTCATTTTAAAATACCTCAAAAATTTACTAACTTCCCCCATAATTTTTAATTGACCCATTTGCTATATAGATAGGGTTTTAATTTTCCACTGATATGTCTGTATCCCCCAAGTTTTTTGTTACTGACTTCTAGTTTCACTGTTGGAGCACTTACTTTGTGTAATCTCAGTCCTTTTAAATTCTTTGTGGTTTGTTTTATGGCCTAACATGTGATATGTCCTGGAGAATGTTCCATATGCATTTGAGAATGTTCATGCCACTGTTGGCATATGAAGTGTTGATAGATATCCATTAGGTCTAATTGATACTGTTTAAGTTTTTCATTTCATTATTGATCATTGTGTAAACATTAAAAGTAGACTCCTGAACTCTCCTTAGTATTGGAGTTGTCTTGTTTCTCCCTGTAATTCTGTCAGTTTTTGCTTCATGTATTTGGGGTTTGTTGTTAAGTTCATATATATTTATAATTGTTAGATTTTCCTGATGGATTGGCCTGTTTTTTTCTTATAAAATGTTTATGTCCAGTAATATTTTTTTCATTTAAATTCTATTTTCCTTGATAGGAAATAGCCACTTTCTTATGGTTGCTATTTACATGACTTAGGCCTTGCTATGTATTTGCTTTCACTATGTTTGTATCTCTGAATCTAAAGTGTGTTTCATAAACAGCAGTATTTGATTCATGCTTTTTTAAAATCTAGTCTTATAATTGCTTCCTTTTTAATAGATTGTTTATTTCCTTACTACTCCATTATTGATATAATTGGATTTAAACCTGTCTTTTACTGATTAATATGTCTCATGTCACTTTTCTATTCCTCCTTTACTGCTTTTTTTAAATGAATATTTTTTAGTTAACTTTTTTTTAATGTTTGTTTTTGAGAGAGAGCACAAGAGGGAGAGGGGCAGAGAGAGGAGACAGGGAGACACAGAATCTGAAGCAGGGTCCAGCTCTGAGCTGTCAGTGCAGAGCCCAACATTGGGCTTGAACTCATGATCTGTTAGATCATGACTTGAGCCACCCAGACACCCCTAGTTAACACTGAAATTTCTTTTAATGAGTTTTTTAAACTAATTTTTAAAAATTATCTTCTGAGTAGTGTAATGAGGTCTTATCATATATGTCTTATAAGAATCCACTTTTATAAGTATGTAATTCTAGTGAGACATAGAAATGTTGCTCCGGCATAGGTCTTTTCTCTCTTCTGCTTGTTGTTATTAGTTATACATATCACATCTCTATATGTTACATAAAAATACATTGTTTTAATTACTATTTGGTATAATTTCAGGTCTGTTAGAAAGCCGAGAAAAGGAAAAGCAAATACATATTTATAGTTTTATTTAAACATTTACCATTTTGAATTCTCTTCATTTGTTCCTGTAGATTCCCATTACCGTCTTGTGTCATTTACTTCAGTACAGGCTTTCCTCCTCATTCTCCTCTCCCCCCTCCCCTCCTTAATGCTGCTGTTGTAAAATTCATGACTTTGTATTTGGTAGAGTTCCAACAATGCAATTATAAACGTATTTATTTTAAAAAGAAACAGAAGGAGAAATATTTGTTTGTTTTCTCTTATAATTATATAATTACAGGTGCTCTTTGTTTTTCCATATAGATTTGAATTACTGTTAGTATCACACTCAGTCTTAAGATCTTCCTTTGCTTCAGTTTTTTTGTTTTGTAAATGTCTTTATAGTCTTCATTTTTGAAGATTCATTTGTTGACTGTGAGATTCTTGGTTGATGGCTTTTCTTCTTTCAGTAGTTTGAATATGTGAGCCCTATATCTTCTGACCTCCACTCTCTTGGATTATAAAACAGTGATGAATCATACTTGAGTTTCTTTGAATGTGACAAGTGATTTTTCTCTTGTGCTATCAAAATTTCATTTGTCTTTGGCATATTTTCTATGGTGTGTCTGGTTGTCATTCTTTGTGTTTGTTACGGTAGTGTAGGTGCCTGACATTTAGCTTTTTTAACTGTAACATAAGTGCTTGACATGAAGCTTTTGATCACTGAGACCTCCATTTCAAAGACTTACATCTCAAATGAACGTATTGCTAGCTATACACTTAGGTAAAGAGCCAGGCTACCCCCACTAATCAAGTTCCAGTTTTAGAAGGCCCTGAGTGACCTGGATAACTGACTACTTGGATGACCCTGTGTTTCCCTGTCTGCATTTCCCATTCTTATTTTAAATTGAAAGACTGAGCCTGCGGAAGCCTAAGCATTCCACTCTAGACCCCATTAAAGGCAGAGCCCCAATTCCTTTCTCTTTCTGTGTGTCTATTCTTGGTCTACCTCTCTACCTATATCTTCACTGTGTGGTCCCAGGTGTACCATGTATCCTCTAGGACTTGTGAATAATACATTTTTTTTCCTAAGAGTTTCCTGATGTTTGTTGCTAAGGTATATCTTGTAATTTTAATAAGAACCACAAGAGCCTGTACAGCCCCAACGTTGGCTCCAGCCAGGGAGATGTCTGTGGGGGCTTGCCATAAGGAGCACAGGCTTATTTCAGTGGCCATAGGCTGGAACAAACACAGAACAGCTACTGAAGTTCATTGAGCTTCTTGGAGGTTTAATGTTTTGTTTTATCAGATTAGAACATTTTCTATTTTTTCATTTATTTTTCCTTGCTCCTTTTTCTCTCTACTCTCCTTCTAGTCCTTCCATTATGTAAATTTTGGTACATTTAATGGTGTCCCACATTTCTCTGAGGCTCTGTCCTCTTATTTTTTTCTTATCCTTTTTTCTCTGTTCTTCAGATTGTATAATCTCTATTGATCTATCTTCAAGTACCTTGATTCTTTCTTATGCCAGTTCAAATACACTATTGATCTCCTCTAGTGATTTTATTTTTTTTTTCCCTTTGGGCCACTGTACTTTTCAACTGCAATATTTCCATTTGGTTCTTTATTCTCTTTGTGATATTGTCTTCACATCTTTTTTTTCTTTCTCTCTAATTTTGATTCGTTTTTAGTTCTTTGGACATGTGTATAGTGGCTTCTTTGAAGCCTGTGTCAATTAAATGCGACATCTAGGCCCTCTCATGGTTTCTGTTGCCCGCTGTTTTTTTCTGTGTATGGATTATATTTCTGTGTCTTCGCATGTGTAATTCTCTGGAAAGCGGACATTTTATTGTGATAGTTTGGAAACTGATTCTGTTCTTCCATCTTTGATATTATGTTGCTGTTTAATGACTTGATGGAGTTATTTTCTATTGCTCTATAATCATCACAAACTTGCATTAAATCAAAACTAATTTATTATCCTCCTGCTTGGAGGTCAGGAGTCCAGAATGATTTACCATGGCTGAAAATCAGGGTGACAGCTTGTCTGTTCTCCTTCTGGAGGTTTAAGAGGAGCATCCACTTCCTTGCCTTTTTCCAGGTTCTAGGTTGAGATCAGTTTTTGACTTTGTGGTCCTCTTCTGTTTTCAAAGCCAGCAATAGCTAACTAGTCAGGAGTTCTCATGCTGCATCACTCCAACAGGGATTTGACTGCCTCCCTGTTCTGAACTATAAGGATTTTTATTGTGACGTTGGGCCCACCTCAGAAATCCAGGAGAATCTTCCCATCTCAAAAGTCAACTGATTAGCCTTAATTCTACCTACAAACTTAATGCCTTTTTGCAGTGTAACCCTACCGTTTGTAGTTCTTAGCAAGTAGGATATGCTCCACTTTGGGGAGCCATTTTTCTGCTACCACACTTGGGTAGAATATTTTCGTGAAGTGCATTTCTCCAGTGTAAAGTCTCTGAAGCCACTCTCTATGGGGAAGCAGCCTTGGGCATGTGCACAATCACGCGGGATGACTTTCTTTTGCATACTGGAAAACAATGGTCCATAAATATCAAGAATCCTATTGAATGCAAAATAGGTACTTATCAGCAGAGCTTGTAAAACTATTTTAAGTCAGTTTAATGCATATCTTTCCTCATCAATCTACCTTCCAAATATTTCCAAGTGAGATTTGTAAAGATGGTGGCTGCATAGATCCATCTTCATGAAAGGAATGGCTTTATTAATATGACTACATATGGGGTGAACACTTACTAGATAAGACTGTCACAAGTAAATTTATTTTGTAAATGATAAAATATTTAAAGGAAAATTTTCCACCATGTTGGTTACTATTGGTTGACAAATGAATTTAGAAATGATTTACAAAGCACTAAAAAGTTAAACTATACTTCTTTGTCTTGATCAGTATGTTTTGAATATATTCAAAGACTCATGATATTAGCTGGGTTAATTTGTACTGAGCCAATAAATGTAATTATTACAAAGGCTGTCAGAAAATGACACTCTGGAGAATTAGGAAAGAGATCAAATTGGAAGATCTAAGTACTTTGTAGACATGGACTCTTGTCATAACCACAAAGTCTAATAATAGTTATTGAATAGTTATATTTTTTGTGATAAATTAGATGTTATTGTCATCTTTAAAAATTTTCACACTGTCTTCTATTGCAGTTCATCTGTAAAATGTTATAACATGAAAATCAGAATTTTGCAATATTAAATGCCAGGATATATTGTCCAGATCAGCATTAATAGCTATATATTCTAAACATTTGCCAATTTTATAAAAAAAAAATACTCTTGAATAATTTTCAATACTAAAGGAAAGAGAACTTGTCTGTACCCCTGTGGACCAGCCTCACAGCAACTGAATGAGTTCTAAACAAAACAAAACAAAAACAAAAACAAACAAAAAATAACCCCCAAACAAAACAAACAGACAAAACCATGTGTAGCAGTATGTAAAGATAACATACAGTGAATAAATCAGGATTATCAATAGCCAGATCTGATGTATGAAGTGAAAGAATGGAAATAAGAGGTGGTACCAAGGAGGATAAATCTATTTAGAGACAGAACTATAAATGAGATGAGGAGTCTAAAAGGAGAGGTGAAAGAGTAGAAGTCAGTTGTTCCAGATAAAAGACACTACAAAGAGTAACAGCCCAACAGTCATATGAATTTATGAGAGGGCAGAGGAAAGACCAGTGTTATATAAGCTTTAGCTTAATTGGAAACTCTCTAATGTATTAGCTGTAAAAGTCGTTCATTAGCAATATGAGCACCTAGTTATAACCAAAAGAGCTACTAAAATAGGGAAGGCTCATCATTGTTTTTGATTTTTAATGAAAGAGTCAAGAATTTTCAAGGGGAGCTTGAAGGATATACTGAAATTCTAATAGTGGTGCCATATGTCTGGAACCTTACATAAGATGTATAAATTTTTCTACAGGTATGCTACCTCTAGAGTAGAAAATATCTGCCCATCAAAATAGTGAATGGTTAGTATAAATGAAACAGAGAAAAGACAGTATGCTTAATCATCATGACTTCAAAGGTTGCTTGTTCTGGAGATGTTAAGCATAAGAAAATGAAGGATGTACTGTCAGTATATTTGGTTAGAAAGGAGTGTAGAAAAACTACATAATACCTGTATTACCTTATGCATGATCTTACCTTTCATATTGCAGACATAGTTGGGATAATGGGTAAGCAGGTCTGTTTAGCATAAAGGCAAAAGTAGTAAAATACCTCCGTGGTTTCTACAAGGTGAACCTTGTACCTCAATTACCTCAATGGTTTTTCCTCACAGGAACCTAAAAGAGGTCATTTTATTTAATTTGTTTCTTTGAATTTGCACTATGCTGCAACCTTCTTAAAGATGAACAGGTTTTCTTTTTAAATTTTTATTTTCTTTGTATCAACTGAATGATCAATAAGAAATCTAGCATAATTTGTGCAGAATCATTTGTACAAGATCTGAATAAATGAAGATCTTGATTAGGACAGTACCACTCACTTTTCATGGATGATTAAATGAATTAGGGTAACTGGTTTAAACATTTTTTTAATGTTTATTTTTTTGAGAAAGAGACAGCATGAGCAGGGGAGGGGCAGAGAAAGAGGGAGACACAGAACTCAAAGCAGGCTGTCAGCACAGAGCCTGATGCAGGACTCAAACCCACAAACTGTGAGATCGTGACTTGAGCCAAAGTCCAACGCTTAACCAGCTGAGCCACCTAGGCACTCTAGGGTAACTGGTTTAAAGCTTAAGCTGAAGCAATCTTCAGGGAACCACTATTTCATATCCTATTGTGGCTAAGAATGGTGTTTTATAGAATCTTTAACATTAGAGATTTAGAGGTCATCTAGACAAATTGGTATACAATTTGTAATATGTAATACTTTTAATGAATAATCAGGGTCCTGAATTTCCCAATAAAATTTGTTATAGCTAATTTAAGGTTAAATTGGTGATGATAAGATTCTCACTGACTTGTATATATTTGTTTGACATAGAAAAGGGTGGAGATTCTGTAGTTAACATAGGAGTTGAGTGGATATCACCCATAAGAAAGTAAATAACACCTGTTGTAGTGGGAAACTATTTGATACCTGCTGACTTAGAACAACATGTCCAGGGAAGTTCCTCAGTAAGAAAATAACAGGAGAATTTAAACTCTGCATTTTTTTCTGCCACATTAGTTTCTTCTGTGTCTTCGTATCTTTGGGTTTTAGAAAATGTTGGGAGGCAGGAACATCTTAAGCTTCTTTAAAAAAAAAAAGTTTCTTTCAGTTGAACAGCCAAAGAAATGCAGTGGGTGCAGCTAAACTAAGATGTGGCAAAAACAGTGAGCTGATTTGAAACCAAGAGAGTAGAAATAGCCTGTGACTTTTCCATAAATAATACTGAGGAAGAAAATAATGATCTGTAGATTAAAGAGAAGGATCAAGGACGACTCCTGTGTTTTCAACTTTAGTCATTGGTGGGATGTCATTACTAAGATAGATGGATGGGAGGAGAAGATGTAAAGAAATTGAGAATTCTGTTGGAGCCATACTAAGGTTGATATGTCTAGTAGATACATGAGTGGAGAGGTCAGTTGGAAGTTGGATTTATCAATATTAAGCTTAGGGAAGTGGTCAGCACTGAAATAAACTGGAGTTCATAAAGGATTTAGGAGATAGGGAGAAGATGCTTATCTGTAATCAATAAATGCTTGAATATATCTGTTATACTTCCTTTCTGAAGGAAAAGTAGAAAAATACTGTTGGGAAGTCATTGTTGCACAATTTAAAGAAAACGAATATTTTTAAGTGCTTACTATGCGACAGGCACATTTTCAGATATTTTAAACTTGCTAAATGATATTAATTCTCACAGGTGCTCTCATGAGTCAGTTAATGCTTACTATCAACACAGAGCACAATATGGTCAAGGCAGGGTCTACCTAATAGAGGCTAAGGAATTAGATGTACCAATAGCCTAAGGACAGCCTAACTGCGTCTAACAAATTCCACAGGAGTTCAGGCTCCATCTTAACAGTCATGAGATCCTGAGGCTAGTGACACTTCTTATTTGTAGGTGGAGTCTAAAGGCATCTTTCCCAATTTAATACTCATCACCTTGGCAAAAAAAAAAAAAAAAAAAAAAAAAAGGATCTGCAGGCTTGGGTAATACATTCAACTGAGCTGATGATGAGATTGCCTTGCTCTGGTTGGACCAATGTTACATCACAGTTTCCTATTCAATTCCCTTAATGTCTGAGAAGGATTTTAAAAATAAGCTTAAAAAATTAAAAGTTGCTGAAAATTCCTATTGAGTGTTTTTTATATTTGAGACGATGACTCTTGTACTGCTTTGGGTTGTCCTAATGATCAAAGGCTAAATCCTGGGCTTCATAGATCACAATTCAGACTCACCTTGGCAATTTTTAGGAAACTGCAAATGTAGAGCAGATGAAACCTGTTTCCCTAGTGTCAAAATGACCTGCATGTAAAATAACCTATAGGCATTGGCTAGATATCAACTCCATTACAAAATTTTTGCAGAAATGATATTGACATGTTAAAATGCATTCAATCTAATTTTATTGTGGAAACTATAAGCAAAAAGTTGCCATCAGATAAACACTCACACTGTAGCATTTGAATTTTATACTCCACATACGCACAAAACTCTTGTGCAGAGTTCAGGCTGATATTCTTTGATAGTGCTGGCAATTTACATGCATAAATCCTGGAATATGAGATTCATGAACCATGGTGACCGAAGTGAATAATGATTCTGTAAAATTTAAATCTGACTTTCATGGAAAGCCAGACTTTCTAAAATGAGAAATAACTTTTAAAACTCTATTGGACCTACCATATTAGAGATTTTTATATATGTAAAAGGAAAACAATTTCACAGAATGAGAAAATGTTTCTGTTTGTTTCTACATGTAGATTTTTCTCCCAACTCCTATCTATTGCAGGTACCTAGGGAGTCCTGAGCTCTGCAATTTCACCTGTTGTGTGATGCGTGTATGGAGTTGTTGATATTTCCCCTTCACACTTTACGAAATGCAGACCAAACAGTTTGTAAGGGATCTTCTTGAAAAGGGATAATGCTATGTCTACAGAGCTTGATTAGCTAAAAATTGATTCTCTAATGAGGATATGATTGCTAGCCTCAAGCTTTGATTCTTTGCTGGAAATCCCACTGATTTTATGAAAGCATTTTAAGGAGTGGATTTTGGAATGGAAGAACAAGCACTGACCCAGAGGTCATGTATATATCTTCTACTCCTGGCTTGTTCTCTTATTTATTAAATAGTATAATTTCCTCTTGCTTCAGTTTCCCTATATTTAAAATAGGGATATGGTGACTATCCTTTCGGATACAGTATGATTGTAGGGATCAAATGAGAAAATACATGGATAACCTAGAAACATGCATATAGTATGGTTATGCAAATTTTAGAATTTATCTTTAATCACCAGGATTCACACAATCCAAATGAAATATTTTTTAATCAAGTATAGTTAGCATATAATGTTTTGTTAATTTCAGGTGTATAACTGATTTGAGAACTCGACACATTATACTTCTTGGGGTGAGCATTGTATAGTTAAATCTGTCAATGTAATATGTTATTATGTTACTGATTATATTCCCTATGCTGTACTTCTAATAAATGGCAAGATTTTTTTATTACTGATATTCCCTTTTGTATATATGTATGTGCATATATATACAAACACGTCCCATATGTTCTTTATCCATTCATCTATCAGTGAACTCTTGGGTTTGTGACCGTATCTTGCTGTTGTAAATAATGCTGTGCTAAACATAGGGGTGTATATATCTTTTTAAATTAATGTTGTTATTTTCTTTGGGTAAACACCCTGCAGTGGAAATATCAGATCATTGTATTTCTATTTTTAATTTTGTGAGAAACCTCCATACTGTTTTCCATAGTACTGCACCAAGTTATATCTACCAGCAGTGTATGAGGGTTCCCTTTTCTTCACATTCTCACCAGTACTTGTTAATTCTAATCTTTTTGATGGCCATTCTGACTGGTATGAAGTAATATCTTATTGTGGTTTTGATTTTGCATTTCCCTGATGATTAGTGATGTTGAGCATCTTCTCATGTGTCTGTTGGCCCCAAATGAAATATTTTAATATTCACTTGGCTTTTTGTTAAATATCTTAAAAAGTGATAGATTTCCATAATATAACTTTAAAGCTTAATTCTAAAAAGTTGGCCTATTTAAAAATACAGATGGTTGTTGGTTTCTCTGTGAGTTAACTTTGCAAAGACTTAATGTATCAAGAGTAATTGTCAGTAGAGAATTTTTTGCAAAACAAACTTTTCCTAGGAATATAGAATATTTCTGAATGATTTATTTCAGAGGTTTGTACATTTTTAAAGTTCCTTGATTATTCATATTTACTCTTATCTTCCCATCTATTCTGATGCACCATTATTCAAGGTGGTATGGGCAGTATGGTTGCCTTTAAGCAAAACTAAACAAGACAAACATAAAACAAAATAAAATGAAAACAAAAGCAAAACCCCCTAAAATCAAAAAGGAAACTTCTCCATATTCTATTCTTCTTGGGCCATGACTGTTCTTTTGCTTAATGTGTCTATAAACAGACATGCTGTTTCTTCATTCACTTGTTTAACAACATCAGCCATTAGTTGAGCATCTTCTGTGTGCTAGAGTAGTGGGGAGAGAGCAGTGATAAAAACAGACAAAATCTTTATCTACAGAGCATGCATTCTATGACCCATACAGTCAGAGTAAAAAGAGCATTCTCAGCAGAGAGAACAGCCATTGTAAAGACCTTGGGACAAGCAAAGTTGGCAAATTGGAAGATCAAAAAGGTGATCAGGATGGCTGGAGCGGAATGAGCAAGAGAAGAGTGATACAAATGAAGTTGTGGAAGTAGGCAGGGCCAGATAACATATAGGTGTTGAGACCAAGGTAAGAACATTGAATTTTATAGACTCAGTATACATAAAACTGTTAAATAAATGATTTTTTGCCACTCATTTACCATAATGACTTTTCCTCAAAATACTGCACCTAATGAATGTAACATGAAATGTGATATTTTTATATTAGTTTGGCAGATAAACTTATCGTGTCATAATAGTTTTGATTCAGAGAATATTTAATATATGGGACAAAATTGAATTATGTAGCATGTTGGGATAAACCTGCCATGTTTGGCTCTGTATAATTGCACAGAACAAGAGGGCTGAAAGAGTAGAATCTTGTACCATCTAGTTGTTGAATGCACATGCTCAGTGTTTCAAAGCACCTTCTTGTTGAGCCTTAATTGGGCCTAAATGTTGTTCTGTGCTATATCTTGATTTTTTTTTTCCGACTTATTTTTGAGAGAGCGAGTGCCAGCAGGGGAGGGACAGAGAGAGAGAGAGAGAGAGAGAGAGAGAGAGAGAGAGCCAGAGGATCTGAAGCAGGCTCTGTGTTGACAGTGCAGTGCCCTATGCCAGGCTTGAACTCACAAAGCATGAGATCATGAGCTGAGCCGAAGTCGGCCGCTTAACTGACTGAGCCACCCAGGCGCCCCTGTGCTATACCTTAATTTTTAAGTGAAGTTTGAATATAAAGTAATCATGAGCCCTAAGACAGGTAAACATTTGTGAAGACTATGACAAAATAATTCATGTAGAAAAGATGACTAACTTGCAAACTCCTCCATCACCCACCATTCGCTATCAAGACTTCCTTCCTCTTTTGGCAAGTACTTCTTTAAAAATCTATATTGTATCAAATCGTATATATTTACTTTCAGTTACTGCTTATATGAATTTTTCATTATTCAGTTAATGTGTTTTTCTAAATGTGAAAACTGGGTATTTTGGATTGAGGTAGAAGAAGTTATTATAATAGCTTCCATTAAAATTAATGGATTTTAAAAATTCAGTACTTTTAGGGTGGAATGTTGAGGAGTAAATGAAGCTCATTAGGTAAGAGAGCTGTGTTTTCAAACGGGAGACCCATGCAGAACCTGGATAAGTAAAGGTTGT
>CM053578.1:44622796-44645685 GCA_028646485.1 Cryptoprocta ferox
AGCATGGGGCCCACCTCCAGGGCAAGGCCAGGAGGTGCGAGGGTCAAAGACCCCCTAGAACTTACTCTGGGAGCAAAAACGCCCTATGGGGGCTACTCCTTGAAGTCTGCCAGCAGGGCTCAGTCTTTGGGCCCAGGCGGGGCTGGAGGCGGTGGGCCCCCTGGGGGCAGCAACGCCGAGCGGCTCAGGGCTTCGGCCACCCAGCCCAGGACACGGCTGCAGTGCTGGACCTCCCGTTCCAACCCTGGCAGACGCTGCTCACACTCGCGAATCTGTCTCAACTGCTTCAACGCCGTGTCCACCCTGCAACCCGGGACAACCTAGGGCATCGGCCCTCCGGAAGCCCCGCCCTCCTCCCCAACGTTCCAGGACCCCACCTCTCTCGGGCTCCACCGGGAGCACAGCGCTTCTCCAGCCCAGCCCAGGGCTCCTCTCAACCCAAGTCACGGGACCCGCCCCTGAGGCCGGAAGCCCCCTAATTCACTCTCTTAAAATATACATTTCAGTGAGTCATTTTTCAAATTCATGTAATCAGAATTACAACTATCTAATTTTACAACATTTTCATCACCCCAAAACAAACCACACGGTCACTACCTGCCTGTTTTTCTTCCCATTTCCCTTTCTTCCCAGTGCCAGGAAACCACTAATCCACTTTTCCATCTCTAAGGATTTACCTATTCTGGACATTTCATACAAATCAATTCATACAGCATGTAGTGTTCTGTGACTGATCCTCACACCTCATGAGCATCTTTTCAAGGTTCATTCTTATTATAGTATATTAGTAACTTATTCCTTTTTATTACTAAATAATATGGATATGTTACATTTTATCTGTGTATTTATCAATTGAACATTTGTTTCCCCCCCACTTTTTGAACATTATAAATAATGCTGTGAACATTTGTTCATAAGTTTTTGTGCAGACATATGATTTAGTTTACTTTGAGTACCTAGGAATGTAATTGCTGGATCATATGGTAACATAACATTTTGAGACAGTACCAAATGTTTTCCAAAATGGCTGTACTGTTTTACATTTCCACCTGCAAAGAATGACGATTCCAGTGTCTCTATATTCTAACCAGCATTTGTTATTGTCATTTTAATTTAATTTATTTATTTATTTTTAATAGTTTATTTATTTTGAGAGAGCAAGAGTGCAAGCAGGGGAGGGTCATAGAGAGGGAG
Organism: Cryptoprocta ferox; assembly: GCA_028646485.1. NCBI lineage: Eukaryota > Metazoa > Chordata > Mammalia > Carnivora > Eupleridae > Cryptoprocta > Cryptoprocta ferox. Next base: position 44,623,991 of record CM053578.1, read on the forward strand.
AAAGAATCCTAAGTAGTCTCCATGTTGTCACATTGGAGCCGGACAGGTGGCTCAACGTCAGGAACCATGATATCATGACCTGAGCCAAGATTAAGAGTTAGACACGTAACTGATTTAGCAATCCAGGCCTGCCTGTCATTTTTATTTTAGGCATCCTAGTATATGTGAGTGGCATGTCATTGTGATTTTGACTTATATTTCCTTCAGGACTAATGATTTTGAGTCTTTTCATGCAGTTACTGATTACTTATATAACTTATATAAATATTTATTCAAATCGTTTGCTCCCCTTTAAATTTGGTTATTTGTCCCTTTATTGTAGCATTGTAAAATTTCATTACACATTCAAAATACAAGTTCTTATTGGTATATGATTTGAAAAAGTTTTCTGCCATTTTTTTTGTTGCATTTATTTTTAAACTTTTTTATTCTTCCTTATGCTTGCTTTAGATTTAGTGTCCTCTTTTCTAGTTTAACATGGAAGGTTAGGTAATTGAATTCTTTTCCAATATAGGCATTTACAGTTATAAATTTTACTCTAAGCCTTGACTTGTCTACCATATGTTTTGGTATGTTGTGTTTTATTTTCACTTCATACAAAGCATTTTCTAATTTACCTTCCTTGCATATTCTTTAACCCATGTTATTTACAGATGTTTGAATTTTCTCCTAGTTATAAATTCCCCAACTCTTTCTGTATTTGATCTCTAACTTAATTTCATGGTGGTTCAACAAAATAATTTGTGTGATTTAGATCATTCTGAATGTATTTAGTTGTCTTTTATGGCCTAACAGATGGTTTATCCTGGGGGGTGTTTCATATGGACATGGGAAATATGTGTATTCTGCTGTGGTTGGTTGGAATGTCACATATATGGGTGTTTGAGCTAGTTTTTAGTGCTGTTCAGCTCTTGTTCTTCTTTCTAATTCTTCTATGTCTGCAACTGGACTATTGAACCCTTCATCTGTTAGGTTTAGTTACCTATTTTCTCTTTAATTTTTCTAGCTTTTGTTTCATGTTCTTTGATGTTTTGTTAGGTGTATGCATGTTTATAATTGTTGTATATTCCTAATGGATTGATCCTATTATAATTATAAAATGTTCTTATTTGTCCTTAATTTTTGTCTTAAAGTCCATTTTGCCTGATACTAGAATAACCACTGTTTCTTGGTTTGCATCATATATCTATATCCATCCTTCTATTTTCAACCTTTTTTTCTTTGAATATGAAGTTTGTCTCTTACATGCAACATATATTTGGATCATGTTTTTATCCAGTCTGCTATTATATGGTTTTGACTGGAGATTTTTAAAAAAATATTTATTAAATATAAAATTGTATTTAAAATCTATAAAAATTTGTTCAGATCTATCAGAAGGCAAAAGTGAATACTCAGTGTTAATAAGGATGTGAAGCAACTGAAACTCTTTACATTGCTATTTAATTATTTACATTCAATAGTTTGGCTGTTTTTGCTAATACAGTTTAATAGTTAAGCATATACATACTGTGTAGTTGAGCAGTCCCACTCTTGAGTATCTAGAAAATTGAAGACGTATTTTCACATAAAACCTATAGACAAATCTTTGTGGTACTGTTCATAATGCAACTATTAACAACCCAAATATCATTTAATTTATCAATGGATAAAGAAACTAGAGTACATATATGCAATGGTATACTATGCCAGCAATAAACAGAAACAAACGATTGATAAATTCAACAACTTAGATGAATCTCAAACACATTGTGTTGAGTGAAAGTTTACATACTGTGTGATACTAGTTATAGGACATTCTTAAAAAGATAAACTATAGGGATTGAAGAACAGATCAGTGGTTGCCAGGGATAATAGGGGGAAGAGGGTGACTATACAGGAAGAGCAGAAAAGAGTTTTCGTATGTATACTTTTTGCTGTAAGCACACATGAAACTACATATGTTTAAAAGTTTATTGAATTATACACTCACACCCAACACGGGGCTTGAACTCATGACCCTGAGATTAAGACCTGAGATGATATCAGGAGTCAGACACTCAACTGACTGAGGCACCCAGGCACCCTGAAAAAAAATATTACTTTTTTAATTATTATTTTTAATGTTTACTTATTTTTGAGAGAAAGAGATAGAGCATATGATCAGGGGAGGGGCAGAAAGAGTGGGAGACACAGAATCCAAAGCAGGCTCCAAGCTCTTAACTGTCAGCACAGAGCCCCATATGGGGTTCGAACTCATGAATGGTGAAATCATGACCTGAGCTGAAGTCGAAAGCTTAACTGACTGAGTCACCCAGGCACCCTCTCCCCTCAAATCTATTCTTAATGTAATTAAGAATGTAGGCTTTATGTCTGCCAGTTTGGTCTTTGTTTTCTACATATTTTTAACTTGCCCATTTTTTACTTCATTTTTTATTGCTTTCTTTTGTGTTAGATCAGTATTTTATAATGTACCATTTAATCCCCTTGTTTCTTTAAAAAATATATTCCATTTTTTCTAGTAGTTGCCCTGGGGATTAAAATTAACATCTTAAAACAATCTAATTTGAATTATATCAACTTAATTTCAAAATTATACAGAAACTTTGCTCCAATATAGCTCCATTCTCTCTCTTTTCCTTTGGGCTATCATTGTCATACAAATGATATGTTTAAACACCTTAAGCCTTTCAACACAGATTTAAAATTAATGCTTTATGAAGTTGTGTTTCAAATCAGAGGAAGAAATGAGTTATCAACAAAAATACATAAGTATTGTCTTACAGTTTATCTATGGAGTTATCTTTAATTATGTTCTTTAGTCTTTATGTGGATTCTAGTTATTGTCTAGGGTCCTTTTACCCTGAGGGACTCCCTTTATTATTTCTTATAAGACAGTTTTGCTAGCATCATATTTTTCTGTTTTTAATTTAGGAATATCTTGATTTCTCTTGTAATTTTTTAAGTACATTACTGATTTAAAAAATCATGGCTGACATTCTTTTTTCCCTTTTGAATATGTCATCCCACTACTCTCTGGGCCTCTGTGGTTTCTTATGATACGTTAGTTATTAATCTTATTGAGAATCTTTTATATGTGAGAATCTTTTATATGTCTTTCTCTTGGTACTTTTAAGATTCCCCCTTTGTTTTTATTTTTTTGACAGTTTGACTATGTGTGTCCAGATTTGGATGTCTTTCAGTTTATCTTCTCAAGAGGTCATTGAGTTTCTATTCATGTAGAATAATGTTTTACATCAATTTAGGAAGTTTTCAACTATTTCCTCAGATCTTCTTTCTACTCTTTTTCTCTCTTCTCTTTCTGGGATTCTCATGAGTATTTGGCACATTTGCTATCTTATTGATCAATAGGCTTTGTTTATTTTTCTTACTTCTTTTTGCTTAGTGTACCTCTGATAGGATATTCTCAAATTTGTTGATGGCTTTTTTTGCCAGCTCAGATTTACTGTTAACTTGCTGAATTTATTTCAGTTACTATTCTTCTCAACTGTAGAATTCTTACTTGGTGCTTATTTACAATTTTTATGTCTTTGTTGATATTCACTATTCAGTGAATATTATCATATTTTGGATATTTTTTTCTTTAGTTTTTGGGACATATTTATAATATTTCAAAATCTTTGTCTAATCCACATCTGGACTTCCTCAAGGGCAACTTCTGTTGACTACTTTGTTTCTTATGCATGGCATAAACTGTCCCATTTCTTTGCATGTCTCAAAAATTTTATTTAATACTGGGCATGGTACATAATATGGCAACTCTGAAAATAAGATTTCCCTTCACTTGCCTCCACCCCACCTCCCCAGGTTTTGTTATTGTTGTTCTTGTTGCTTCTGTTAGTCTCCTAGGTAACTTTACTGGGGTAATTTTAGCTGTAAAATATGTATTTGTGTGTGTGTTTGTGTCCTGTTAGGCCATTGAAATCTCTGCTTAGTTGTCAGCCAGTGATTGGATAGAGATTTCTGCTTGAACCATCCTTTGTTAAGGGACTCTGTGTGTGTTGGCACATGTCTTTAAAGCTCTTAGAATTCTTTCTTACCTTCTTTTTCTGTTTGTACAAAGCCTCAAGGTCAACTAGAGGTGAAACTGGGGACTTCTCAGTTCTTTTCTAAGCATATTCACAGCCTTGCACATGTGTGGTGTTCTAAATTTTAAGGAATATGTCTGAGTTTTATAAAACTTCCTATGAACATCTCATTCTCCCAATATTTCCTTCTTTTTTCTTTTTCCATTCACCCCCCTCCTTCCCCTCTCCTCACCAGCTATTATTTACTTCAACTTGTATTGGTGCTTTTAGGCAGCTGCATTGTAAACAATTACCACTGATACTTTTTTCCACAAATGTGTTTAGGATAGGAATTTTCCTTCTGAGCAAGCTTTGAGGAAGTACAGGTAATAAGAACCACTGTGAATGGTTTTCTTTTGTTGTTGTTGTTTTTAGTTTTTGTTGTTGTTGTTATTGTTGTTGTTTTCCAGGAGCTACCAGATAGTGACTATTTCTTGGGATGGAACTTTTTGGATAACTCCAAACTGCCCTTTCAAATAGCTGCTTAGGCTGCTATTTTAATAACTTCTGTGTTGTCAAGCTGTTGGTGTTTAAGTTTACTGTGGATTTGAGGAGAGTGGGATGGGGTACGACAAGTTAAAATGCCACAGAGCATGTTCATTCTCAGAGAGATGCAGCCATTTTTCTTAAATAAATGTTACTGGACTTTTGCAAGCCTTCGTTTTATTTCCAGAGATTTGATAAAGTTGATTTTTATGAATTTTTCTAGAGTTGTTTTTGCTTTTAAAGAAGAATTAATTTTGAAGTCCTAATGTGCTATTCTGGAAGTATATCTCCTCTTGGGAATATATTTTTGAAAGTTTTTTTTCATCTATCTTCATGAGGTTTGTAATGTTTATTTTAGTATTTAGTATTTAGTGTTTGGTATTGATATTGAGGTAATGCTGGTTTCATGATATCCATTGGCAAGTCTCTTTTCCTATTTTCTATCCTCTGTGTATGATAGGTGTTATTTTATCTCAGAGCCTTAATTCAATGTGCTAGTATCTTGCTGAGAATTTTTGCATCCATGTTCATCAAGGATATTGGCCTGCAATTCTCCTTTTTAGTGGGGTCTTTATCTGGTTTTGGAATCAAGGTAATGGTGGCTTCATAGAATGAGTTGGGAAGTTTTTCCTTCCATTTTCATTGTTTGGAATAGTTTGAAAATAATAGATACTAACTCTTCTTTAAAGGTTTGTTAGAATTCCCCTGGGAAGCCATCTGGCCCTAGAATTTTGTTGGGAGGTACTTAATTACTGATTTGATTTCTTTGCGGGTTAGGGGTCTGTTCAAATTTTCTATTTCTTCCTGTTTCAGTTTTGGTAGTTTGTATGTTTCTAGGAATTTGTCCATTTCTTCAAGATTGTCCAGTTTGTTGGCATATAGTTTTTCATAATATTCTCTTAAAAATGTTTGTTTTCTGTGGTATTGCTTGTGATCTCTCCCTTTTCATTTGTGATTTTATTTATTTGGGTCCTCTGTCTTTTCTTTTTGATAAGTCTGCCTAGGGGATTATAATTTTATTATTCTTTCAAAGAACGATATCAGTTTCATTGATCTATTTTTTCAGTTGTTTTTTTCCATATCATTTATTTCTGCTTTAATATTTATTTCCCTTTTCAGCTGGCTTTAGGCTCTATTTGCTGTTCCTTTTCTAGCTCCTTGAGGTGTAAAGTTAATTTGTATATTTGAGATTTTTCTTGTTTCTTGAGGTAGAACTGTACTGCAATATACTCCCCTCTTAGGGCTGCCTTTGCTGCATTCCCAAAGGGTTTCGACTGTTGCGTTTTCATTTTCATTTGCTTCCATGTATTTATTTTTTTATTTTTGAATTTCCTGGTTAACCCATTCATTCTTTAGTAGGATATTCTTTAATCTCCGTATATTTGTGGTATTTCCAAATTGTTTCTTGTGCTTGACTTCAAGTTTCATAGTATTGTGGTCTGAAAATATACATGGTATGACCTCAGTCTCTTTGTACTTTGTTGAGAACTGATTTGTGACCCAGTTTGTGATTTTTCTGGAGAATGTTCCATGTACACTCAAAAAGAATGTGTATTTCACTGCTTTATATTGAAAGGTTCTGAATATATCTGTTAAGTCTCTCTGGTCCAGTGTGTCATTCAAAGACATTGTTTCCTTGTTGAATTTCAGCTTAGATGATCTGTCCACTGCTGTAAGTGGGGTATTAAAGTGCCCTAATATTATTTTATTATTATCAATGAGTTTCTTTATGTTTGTTAATAATTGAGTTACATATTTGGGTGCTTTCAAGTTGGGGGAATAAATATTTACAATTGTTACATCTTTTTGATAAATAGACCCCTTTATTATGATATAAAGCTATTCTTTATCACTTGCTTTAGTCTTTGTTTTTGTTTTAAATTTTTTTTTAATATTTATTTATTTTTGAGAGGCAGAGAGACAAAGTGTGAGCAGGGGAGGGCAGAGAGAGAGGGAGACACAGAATCTGAAGCAGGTTCCAGGCTCTGAGCTGTCAGCCCAGAGCCCAACGCGGGGCTCGAAATCACGAACCGTGAGATCATGACATGAGCCAAAGTCGGCCGCTTAACTGACTGAGCCACCACCCAGGCACCCCTGTAGTCTTTGTTTTAAAATCTAGTTTGTCTAATATAGTATGGCTACTCTAGATTTCTTTTGGGATTCATTAGCCTGATAGCTGGTTCTCCATCACTTCACTTTCAATCTGCAGGTGTCATTAGGTCTAAAATGAGTCTCTTGATGGGTCTTGTGTTTTTTTATCCATTCTGATACCTTGTGTCTTTTGGTTGGTGTTTTTAGTCCTTTTACAGTCAGAATGATTATTGAAAGATGTGAATTTAGTGCCATTGTGTTACCTGGAAAGTTGGTGTTTCTGGTGGTAGTTTCTGTTCCTAGTCTTTGCTGCTTTTGGTACCTTTTTCCCAATTCAGAGTCCTATTTAATATTTCTTGCAGGGCTGGTTTAGTGGTCATGAATTTCTTTAGTTTTTATTTTTCTGGGAAACTCTCTCTTTCTTATTCTGAATTGCAGCTTTGTGTGATAAAGTATTCTTGGCTGCATACTTTTCCAATTTGGTACATTAAGTATATCATGCCACTCCCTTCTGGACTGCCAAATTTCTGTGTAGAGATCTGCTGCAAATATGATCTGTCTTCCCTTGTAGGTGCGGGACATTTTTTTTCCCATTACTGCTTTCAGGATCTTTTCCTTGTCTGTGTATTTTGTCAATTTGACCACGGTACGTCTTGGTGATGGCTGTCTTATGTTGAATTTATTGGGAGTTCTCTGTGCCTCCTGGGTTTGGATGTCTGTTTCCTTCCCCAGTTTAGAGAAGTTTGCAGGTTTAATTTTCTCAAATAAATCTTCTACTTTTTTCCTTTTTCTTCTTCTTCTGGGACTCCTATGATTATTATAGAATATTATAACACTTTAAGGAGTTACTAAATTCTCTAAGTATACAATTGTGATCCAATAACTTTCTTTCCCTCTATCTTTCAGCTTCATTATTTTCCTTAATTTTATTTTGTGTATCACTGATTTTTTCCTCTGATTTGGCCACCCTCATGGTCACTGTGTTAATTTGGTTTTGCATCTCAGTTATAGAATTTTTTATTTTGGCCTGACTAGCTTTTAGTTCTTTTATCTCTGCAGTAAAGGATTCCCTGGTGTCTTCTATGCTTTTCTCAAGCCCAGCTAGTATGCTTAGGATTATGGTTTTAAATTCTGTTTTAGACATCTTACTTGTATCTGTGTTAATTAAATCCTTGGCCACAACTTCTTCCTGTTCTTTCTTTTGGGGTGAATTCCTCCATTTTGTCTTTTTGTCTGGGTCACCGTGTGTGTGTGTGTGTGTGTGTGTGTGAGAGAGAGAGAGAGAGAGAGACAGAGACAGAGACAGAGACAGAGAGGGAGAGACAGATTGTTATGAGATCCTGTTGTATTCCTGCTCCTGAGAGTAATGGCTATATTAAGAAGAGGTTAAAAAAAAAGAAGCTAGGTCTTAGGTGTGTTTTGGTGTGCTTGTTAAAAGAAGCTAGATCCAAAACCAAAACACACAAAAAGCTAGATTCTGTTTCCCCTAGAGCTAAAGTTTTGCAGCACTCTATGATCAGTAGACAGTGCATGTGAGGGTTTTGTGCTGGTCTTTTGGGTGAAGGGCCTGCTGCTCTGATTCTCAGGCCAACTTGATTTGGGGGGGTGCACCTATAGGAAATAGGGTGTGGGGCTTCATGTAAGCGGATCTGGCTTCCACTGGGTGGCACTGTTTTGTTCACTGAAATCAGTCAGTGCTGATGGGCAGGGGGAAAATGGCATTGCCTAGCTTTCTCAAGGTTGGGGGGCAGGGGGAAGTTCCCACCTGCCACTCTTCAGGAAGTTCCCACCTGCCACTGTTCGGGAAGTCCTCACAGAACAAACGATCATCTGTGTGTCCCTGGCTTCCAATAGATCCCTGCCTTACCCTGTCTGCATTCAAGCTGTCTGCCTGCCAGGCAACACAGTATTTCTCTGTTTTATTTCAGGGACACCACTGGGTTTCAAAACTCCAAATTTTAGGAAGTTTTGCATGATGCTGACCCATGCTGATCTTCTGGAGGAGGGTCTTGCTGCATTTTTGCCATTTGTCTGTTTGTCCCAGAAAAGTGGTAAAGCAGAACACAAAGCTGGTACCAGGGTTTGCTGCCCTCCGCTGGTGTCTTTTGTTCCTTTGCTAGGGAATAGGGCAGCATGTTGGCACCACTGGGTCTTTGTCCCCAGAGATGTTGTGCCCCCACTCCTGAATGTACTTCAAACAGGGGAACTTTGTCTCTCTGTGTGACCCAGGAAACCCATAGACAATGTTTGCCACTTCTGGCTCTCTTCCCGCCTTCCCCACTGGAGCATTGCCAAGGCTGCCAGGCACAACCCTGGCAATGGTGCAGATCTCCAAAGCTTTGGACTTTGTGTTCTGTTGCTTATAAAAACGTGTGATAGTCTGCTTCTCTTCTTTTCCCAATCACTGGTTTTCAGGAAGAATTTTTCTCATGTGACGCCCACGTGCACTTTCACTTTTTCCTTCCTTCCTTCCTTCCTTCCTTCCTTCCTTCCTTCCTTCCTTCCTTCCTTTCTCCTCTCCTCTCCTCTCCTCTCCTCTTCCCTCCCCTCCCCTCCCCTACCCTCCCCTCCCCTCTTCTGTCAGTGATCAGGGCTCCCTCCCCTTGCAGCCCCCATATTTCTTTTCTTCCCCAAATCAACTCTCTGCAACTCCTGCCTTCCACAAAGTGGCCATTTCTTTTTACCTCGAGTTGTGCAGTTTTGCTTTTAGTCCTCATTGATTTCTTGGGTCTTCAAAATGATTTGATATTTATCTGGCTGTGTTTGAGGGAAGGATGAAGCAAGCTTAGAGTCCCCCTATTAGCTCTTTGAACATGAGCTATCTTTCATTTACTTGTGTCATTTTCAGTTCCTTTCATCTGTCTTGTAGTTTTCAGTATGGAGATCTTTAATTTCCTTGGTAAAATTTATTCCTAAGTGTTTTATTGTTTTGATGCTATTATAAATAAATTTTTTAAAAATCATTATTAGCATGTAAAATTACAAATGATTTCTGTATTTCTTTTTTGTTTTGTATGCTGTAACTTTACTGAATTCATTGATTAGCTCTAACATGTTTGGGGGCTTTAAGATTTTCTATATGTAAAATCATGTTATCTCCACAGATACTTTTACTTGCTCTACAATTTTTTTAAGTTTTTATTTGTGGGGGAGGGGCAGAGGGAGAGAGCAAATCTTAAACAGGCTCCATGCTCATCACAGAGCTCCACGTGGGGCTTGATCATCATGACCTGAACCAAAATCAGGAGTTAGATGCTCAACCAACTGAGCCACCCAGATGCCCTTCCTTCCTTTCAATATAGATGCCTTTTATTTTTCTTGCCTATTTGCCCCAGCTAGGACTTTTAGTACTATGTTGAATAGAAGTGGTGAGAGTAGGCACCCTTGTTTTGTTCCTGCTCTTAGAGGAAAAGATTTCACCCTTTCACCTTTAAGTATGATATTAACTGTGGGCTGGTCATATATGACTTTCATTAGGCTGAGGTATATTCTTTCTACATCTCCTTTGTTAAGAGTTTATATCATGAAAAGATGTTGAATTTTGGCCTAATGGTTTTTACTCTATAAAATGTAAATGTCTATCGAGATCTAAATTCTAGTAAAACTAGGAAACTTAAAATTCTAGTATTCAATAATTTGGATTTTTAACATGGAACATCTTTATATTTTCAGATCCAAATTTAATCTCTAATTTTCCTTTATACTTTTATTTAAATTCACTTATTAAACACCATTTTGTGGGGACTTTTAAGCCCATTTACTGTGTATTTTGATTAGAGATATTAATATTCATAAAGTTCACAGGCAGCTGATATCCTCTTAATGATCATTGACAATATAATATTTCATAATAGGGAAAATTGTCTTTGGTTTTTAAAGTAAAAATGAGAAAGTAGAATTCTTCCTCTGTTGTTATTAATTATAATTTGATTGGAGCATAAATGTGATTTTAATGGAAAATAATATTAATAAAACATTTGCATTTAATACCTTTTGTGTATTTTATTCTTCTCACCCTAAGTAGAATAGAAAAAAGGGAAAAGAATCAACTTGGATTTTAAGTTCTTTATACTATTTTCCTCATGGCTCTAATTATTTGGAAATCAAAAGCAAATCTGAGGATTATCAGAGGAAAATGCCTATAGTGATTGACTTGTAGGAGGCAGAGTCAAACTGGGATTAATCAAGTGAAGAAGCTGTGATTAAAGGTAAGAGAATGTATCATTGCAGAGAGAGATGAGAGGCAGGGAGGAACTGTTGTTCAAAGACCACTTTTAATACAGTTTGACTTTTGTGTTAGAAATATGCTTGGGGCTCAGTTGGTTAAGTGACTGAATTCAGCTCAGGTCATGATGTCACAGCTTGTGAGTTCTAGCCCTGCATCAGGTTCTGTGCTGACAGTTCAGAGCCTGGAACTTGCTTCAGATTCTGTGTCTCCCTCTCTCTCTCTCTCTCTCTGCACCTCCCCTGCTTGCACTCTGTGTCTCTCTAAAATAAACATTAAAAAAATAAAATCTTTAAGGCATATGCTTAACTTCAGAGTATTCTTTTTTAAAAGTCTATTCATTAACTATAGGAATTATATCTACATCATAACACTGGTGATGACATTGGTTGAGGAATCAAGAGAAAGAGCTCAGATTTGATGATTACATGTAGAACAGGACTCCTGGAGCTTGTGAGTATGTTGGGGTTCTGCAAAAATCTCCTTCTCTAGGGGATGTTTGCTGGTCCCAGGAAAGGAATCACTGGCTTTGAAACTTATCTGGGCCATGTAATACCACTAGCCCAAAGTGGTGAGCTTCCTGACCTCTCCCCAAAGGAGCACCTAGGTTCAAGTATTCCTACTTTGTGGGCTCTACTACTTTGTGAATGAGTAATAGGCACTATTAGGACCCAGGTGAGAGACAAAATACAGATGAGAACCATGAACCTAAAAAATAAGATAGCAAGAGTCTGGGATGTGCTAAGTTACAGTAAATTAAAGGAGCCATCAGGTAGGTGGTAGAGCTAGATTACTACTTGTTTTTCTAAGAAAGTCTATTAAGCACGTGCATTGAGCAAAGCAGTTTACTAGAAGCTAAAGATAAAGTAAGAAACACTTTTGACCTTGATGACAACTCTAATAGAGACAAATGACAATAATATATAAAACCTAGGTTGAGACACTAAGTTTTAGTGATTTTGACATGTCAAAATATGCCTGGCAAACTGATAAGGCAGGAAAGCTAAAGGCCTATTTACTTGGGGCCATTGACCTTCAGAGGGAAAGAGCTGTTTGCATTATTAGAGTTGAGATCCACTGGAGCAGGGCTGAGGTGATAGAGCTTGAATGGGCTCTTGTTAGAGCTCTGCAGAACAAATTCTGAAAGAACTCAGCCTATGGAAAGTAGAAATTAATAGTTAGTAGTTTGAATTAAAGGCTTAGTGGACAAAGTGAAGGAGTAATTCTGAGTATAGACAAGTATCAACTGGAATTATGTATGCATCTAGGAAGCATCATAGTCAAGAAATAAAGCAGATTCTCCTCCAAGTTGCTTTTCTTTAGATTGTGGCTTTCATTCTGGTACAAGAGCAGTATAACAGATATGAAACATAAGTCGTTTCATTTAATCCTTCCTGTGAACTTGGAATGAAGTTATTAGTATCCTTATTTTAGAGAGAAAAAATGGGGGCTTGAGATTTTATATTAATTTTTAAGATTAAAATAGTACAGGACTCGGACTTGAATCTGAATCCCATGCTCTAGTGTTAAGTGATTCTGCCTGCCCTCAAGAAATGGAGTAAATATGCAAACGGAAAGATTTTTATTATGGAGACTTTAAGTGTTAAAAACAACAACACTTTTTTGCTGTGTGTGTGTGTGTGTGTGTGTGTGTGTGTGTGTGTGTGTGTGTAAGAGAGTCCAACATTTCAGGAAAAAAAAAAGAGTTGGGTTGAACCTGGGAAATAAGACATGGGCAGGTCTTGGGGCAAAGAGACTAGTCTACTCCAACAAAAATTCAGGTTTGGGCCTGTATTGAGTAGTTTTGGGTCTAACTGGGAGAGAGACCTGTCCCACTCTCAGCTGATGAAACCACTCTTTACTCTCCCTTTGTTTCTTTTTCTTTTCTTTTTTTTTATTTTTTACTCCCTTTAGTAAGTTAACATTCTGGTGAAAAACAACAACAAACCCTATGCAAGTGCTTTTTGCCTGTCAGTCCTAAGCAAGGGACAGACCCAGAAGATTTACTTGAAAGCAAGACATTCTCTGACATTTTAATCCTTTACTAAAACTAAGATAATATGATAATTCTAAATTAAATTAAAAAATCATCTATGTTTCTGTTTGGAGAATTAATCTGAGCATTTTTTATTTTTCTGAATCAGATCTACTCTAATACACAGTCATCAAACAACAAAAAATTTTATTGCTATTTACTGGATCTATAGTATTGTGTGGGTAGCTAGCCTCCTTCACGTGGGCCATGATAGTACATAGTGTTCTTCCAAGGTCTGGAAACATATTCTTAATTAAAATGTCATATTGTTACAGTGAGCTGCATAGAATTTGGCAACTTTCTTACACTTTAGGGATGCATTTGGAGGACATTTCCAAACAAGTTCTCTAGATCTCCTTGGAGAACACCAAAATAATCATTTGAAAAATGTATTAGGGAAATTGTCATGTTCAAATGCGTAATTGTTTTCTTTTATAGGGTTACATTTCTCATTCTTTTTGTGCTTCTCACATACAATTGGATATCCAATTCAATAGACAATGTTATGGTAATGTCTTCAATGAAAATTTAAATTCACAAAAGAAAATTTTCTAGTTATTTTTTTTCTTTTATGTATTTTTTATGTTGACAAAAGACAACAGGATTGTTACATTTTTTAAACGTAATTCTGGTTCTAATGTACACTATTATTCAAAAGAGAATATGAAAAGAAGAGTATAGTTATGATCTTAGACAGAATGCTGTTGTCTCCTTTGTCTGCAGGTGAGATTTAGCAATTTTGACTGCCAAGAGAGAAAAATAAGGATTTCCAGTTATTGCTTATTCCTTCTTTCCTCCTTACTCTGTAGAAAACAGACTTTTTTTAAACCTATTTTTAAGACCAAAACTACTTTTATAAATAACATTATTTGGGAACCTTATTGTCATTTCCAGATGTCAACTTTTTGTTTTATTTCTTTACATAGTAATTCCCTCAGCTGCTTTATCAGAATGTCTTCTTTCTTTGATGTCTCTGAGAGAAATGATCAAAATCAATTTGTCTAATTGTGCCATATCACACCAACATAAAAATCCTTTCTTGAAGAACTGGGAAAGGTGTTTTCTACCTTATTTTTCCAATACATGCTTTCGGTCTATAATCATTTAAGTAAAAAGACTATTTTTAGGGCAGGTCATTGAGGGTTCTGAAGTTAGCTTTTTCTTAGGGGATTGTCAACACAATAAGTTCCGTGTAATAAAGAATTTACCCTTGTCCAAAAAAATAAGTCTGGCCATTTTTAAAAAAAGAAGGCTTAGGCTTCTGGGAGGTAATATCTAAGCCCTTAGGATGCCATGCCTGATGGGAGTGTCTTTGTTTCTCTTGGGGTCTTGGATCACTGAATAGTCTTAGGGTGGAGGCTAACCATATCAGAAAGACCAACAAATGTGACTCAGAGTGGAGTCTTTGGGTCATAGGTATCATTGGACCTCCAGAAGGAGAGTATTCTGAGATTAGCGACATGGGAAGTCAGTCAGTCAATCGTGTCTACATAATGGAGCCTTGATAACAACTCTGAACACTGAGGCTTGGTTAAGCTTCCCTGGTTTGCAGTATGCTATGTTTATTGTCACATTACTGCTGCTGGTAAAGTAACAGGTTTGTAACTCCATAGGGAGAGGACAGTTGAAGCCCTGCATTTGGTACCTTTCCTCAACTTCCCTGTGTGCTACTTCGCACTGCTGATTTTAATGTGTATCCTTTCCCTGTAATATATCATAAATATGAGAATAAAAAATTAGCATAGTTCTGTGAGGTTTTCTAGTGAATTATAGAACCTAAAGGTGGTCTTGAGGACCTTCAAACTTGCAGTTGTATCAGAAGTGAGGATAGTCTTGAGTGGGAATTGTTACCTCTAATCATACAGTTGGCTAGAATTTTTAGGGTGTTATTTTCCTAAATAGAAAAGCATCATGATTTGGCAATGAATTAAATCATAAAAAGTATAATTAATGAAAACTCAGGTGTCTTTCTGTATATGTTTAAATGTATGTGTGTATGTTTATATGTATGTGGTTTTCTATATGTTGACTATACACTTATTCTCCATATGTTGACTTCAGAAACTCTAATATGATGAACTTAAAACTGAAGCTAAAACAAACAATGTGATGATTTTACATACTTTAAGGAATAGTAGGGTGCAGAATTGAGGACTGTAATTGACTCACTCATTACTGGAAGTAGCCATTCTAGAATCTAGATTGTCAAGAGCTGACAGGGCAGCCATCACCTGCTCTCACAACTATGGAGCACTAGCCGGTATTCATACCATCTGCAAAACATTCTATCATTAACCACAGGTCTTAAGGAACCCTGCATTCCTAAGGAACTACAGAATTGCATACAGATTCTTAAATGCTTTTATTGTCATTGAAGTTTTGTTTCAACATTACAAAGAAAATACAGAGAAAATGAAAAATTTTGGACTGAAAGAGACTTCAGTTTGGTTTCTAGTTTTGTCTTTAATTAGCTGTGAAAACTTAGGCAAGCTGTTTGAACCTCTCTGGGTCTTAATTTCTATTTAAAAAATGCACTCTGCATTTGTGTATTTAGCTTAATACTCAATTTATAAAACATTTTTCATAAAAATTTAAAAATAATTTTCATGCACTTTTATTCATGTTCAATTGCTTACGTTTATTGAACTATTAAAACTATAATTCCATCGAGTATTTCAAACATTTTAAACAGGAGGCAAAACAAAGACAAACATTAATGTATTCATACTCACTGTATTTAAAAATCTTTGGCTGGTGCCTGAGTGGCTCAGTGGATTAAGTGTCCAACTTCGGCTCAGGTCATGATCTCACAGTTCATGGGTTCAAGCCCTGCATCAGGCTCTGTGCTGACAGCTGGAGCCTGGAGCCTGCTTCAGATTCTGTGTCTCCCTCTCACTCTGCCCTTCCCTCTGCTTGTGCACATCCTTTCTCTCTCTGAAAAATAAACATGTAAAAAAAAATTTGACAACTGATATATTTAATATTTATTTCTATATATTTAACTTGATTGACATGAAAATTGGGTGTGTGACCAACTACAATTTCTAGAACTTTTCTCCATGAAATGCTATTAGATTAAGTCTTTGACCATTCTCACCTTGACAGGTATCTTGTTCTTCTAATCAAAATAAAGCTCATATTTGTTGTAAATATTTAGATAATACAGATAAGCAAAAAATAAACTCGCAATTACCCTTGACTCCACATGTAGTTTAATATCTAATTTTTTAGACTTTTTATTTGTATTTATACTTTTTACTAAAATGAGATCATAATTTACATGTTTCAACCTGAATTATTATTGTACATGTTCAGCAAATACTCTTATTAAATAAGACAATGTAATGTTTTACTGTGCAGATATAGAATACTTTAACAAACTTACTTAACCAGTCATCAACTATTGGAAATATGTTATTTCCAATTCATTTTGAACTTTATGGTATTGCATCAAACAATGTTGTACCTAAATTTATATCTATAATTATTTCCTTTGTATAAGGACTTACTGCATCAAGAGTATAAAATATACAATACTGCTAATAGGTATTATAAATAGATAATTTTAAATGTAAAAACTCAGGCATTTTGGTTTTTCAGAGATGTAGAAGAAATTTATATACCATTGGTAAAAGCATAAACAGACCTAGTATTTTTAGATGGTGATTTAATTATACCTATCAAAAGCAAGGAAAAGAACAGTAAGTTATAAGTTCTTTTTACTGTCAAATTTACAGCCTTTTCTATTGGCATAAAGGAAAAATCAAATACACTTTTCAAAGTTTTATTCCTTCTGTCCTGTTGAATGAAATTCTTTTGAATTCTGACTGTCCCCAACATCAGAGCTACTACTCTTCACTTTGTACATTTAATGAGTAAATCTTCTGAATCTCTGTTTACAATGAATAGATTATAAAATTTTGAACAGATATGCCAGGTACAAAATAAAGTTGTAAACTGGTAGGCATTTTTTTTTCTTTTTAACTTTTGGCCTCCTTCATCCATTTCTCCCAGCCCCACCTCTGACAACAATTAATGTGTTCTATTAGCTTGTCGTTGTTCCTGATTTCACATATAAGAGAGCATGCGGTACTTGTCTTTCTCTGTGACTTCTTTTACTTAGCATAATGCCCTTAGGGTCCATCATTTTGTCACAATTGGCAAGATTTCATTCTTTTTTATATTTAGATATATGTATATATCACAATTTCTTTAGCAATTCATCTATTGATAGATACTTAGGGTGTCTCCATATCGTGACCATTGTAAATAATGCTGCAATGAACATAGAGGTGTGTATATTTTTTTGAGTTAGTGTTTTCATTTTCTTGGGATAAATATCCAGGAGTAGAATTGCTGGATCATATTGGAATTTTGTTTTTAATTTCTTGAAGGACCTCCAAACTATTTTCCATAGTGGCTGCACCAATTTACATTCCCCTCTACAGTACATAATGGTTTCCTTTTCTCCACATTCTCACCAATATTTGTTATTTCTTGTCTTTTGAAAATAGCCAATCTGACAGGTGTGAGGTAATACCTTATGGTGGCTTTGATTTGCATTGCTCTGATGATGAGTGATGTTGAACATCTTTTCATGTACCTGGTGGTTATCTGTTATCTTCTTTGGAAAGATGTCTATTCACGTTTTCTGCCCGGTTTTTAATCAGAATGGTTTTGGGTTTTTTGGTTTTCTGTAGAGTTGTAGGAGTTCTTTATATATTTTGGATATTTGTTACTTATCAGATACATGATTTGCAAATATTTTTCCCATTCAGTAGATTGTCTTTTCCTTTTGTTGATTTTTTTTTTTTCTGAGCAGAAGCTTTTTTGTTTGATATAATCCCGCTTATTTATTTCTGGTTTTGTGGCTTTTGCTTTTGGTATCAGATTTAAAAAAATATCACCAACACCTATGTCAAGGAAATTACTGCCTGTTTTCTTCTAAGAGTGTTATGTTTCCAGGTTTTACATTGAAGTCTTTAGTCCATTCTGAGTTAATCTTTGTGTGTGGTATAAGTTAATGGTCAGGTTTCATTCTTTTTTTTTTTATGTTTATTTTTGAGAGAGAGACAGAGACAGAGCATAAGCAGGGGAGGGGGAGAGAAAGAGGGAAACAGAATCTGAAGCAGGCTCCAGGCTCTGAGCTGTCAGCACAGAGCCCAACATGGGGCTCAAGCTCAAGAATCATGAGATCATGACCTGAACCAAAGTTGGAAATTTAACAGACTGAGCCACCCAGGTGCCCCAGGTTTCATTCTTTTCCAAGTAGCTTTCCAGTTTCTCCTGAATCATTTATTGAAGACACTCCCTGTTCCTCCATTTTATATTCTTAGCTCCTCTGCCATAAATTAATTGACTATATATGTGTAGGTTTATTTCTGGGCTCTGTTCTCCATTGATCTGTATGTTTTTACACCAAAACCATACCATTTTAATTACTGTAACTTTGTATTATAGTTTGAAATCAGGGAGCCTGATGTGTCTAGCTTTGCTCTTCTTTCTCAGGATTGCCTTTGTTATTTGGGTCTTTGGTGGTTCCACACAAATTTTAGAATTGTTTGTTCAATTTCTTTGAATAATGGACATTGGGATTTTGAGATGGCTTGCATTTAATTCATTGATTGCTTTGGATAGTACTAACAGTGTAATAATACTGATCCAGTCCATGAGCATGGAATATCTTTACATTTACTTGTGTCTTCTTTAACTTCATTCATTCATATCTTGTAGTTTTCAATATATAGGTCTTTCAACTCGTTGGTTAAATTTATTACTAGATATTTTAGTCTTTTTGAGGTAATTGTAAATGGAATTTTTAAAATTTCTTTGATAGTTATAGGTATATAGAAACATAACCGTGTTCTGCATATTGATTTTGTATCTTACAACTTTACTGAATTCACTTAATAGTTCTAAGTTTCTTGATGAAATCTTTAAAATTTTGTATGTATAATATTATGTCATCTGCAAATAGTGACCGTTTTACTCCTTCCTTTACAATTTGGGTGCCTTTACTTATTTTCTTTATTTAGTTTTTATACTTTCCTAGAGTTATGGCAGTATTTTTCTTGTTACTGCTTTATGGCTTCAGAGTAGAAATATTTCAATATAGTTAATGTATTCAAATATTTTCAGATAAAAAAGGAAAAAAAAAAGTCTCAGACCCATCTAAGTTAGAATATGTGAATTACCAACTGATAGACTCTTTGAATCCTGGGACCTGGTTGCTTCTTTGAGAGTGAGTCAAATCTTTACCTCTCTTCAGATCAGGCTTCTTGTGTGTATTTGTAAGATTTCTTTATTTTTAGTTGAATTATTACATATTTTACCTTAGTATCTTTCTTCTAAAGTATACATTGTATATGCATGATTTGATTGTCCAGCATTATATATCCTATGGAATTATTATTGTAAATATTGGTCTACTTTCTTAGCATCATTAAAAGGTTAGGAATTCATTATTAGTATCATTACAAGTAGGTAGGTGGTCATTCACAGAATTAATGTCTTAGGTTAACTTCTCAGAATCATTTTCTTATGCATATCTATTTAAGACATTAGTATAATTAATCATTTTAGAATATAATATCAAGCTCTTTCCACCTAGCTATAATGAGAGGCCATTGGTGATGACCAGTTGCTAGTTTTGCAGGATATTTTGTTTTATCCATAGTTTGTGTTATTGTCACCTACTTATAAACAGAAAATGGTATATACAACCTGTGCCTTATAGAAAGACATTCAACCTGGTGTGCCTGGGTGGTTCAGTCGATTGAGTAATCAACTCATGATTTTGGCTTGGGTCACGATCCCCCAGGATCATGGGATCTAGCCCCATGTTGAGCTCTGTGATTAGCATGGGGCCTGCGTGGGATTTCCTCCCTTTCTCTCTCTTTCTCTCTCTCCCTACCCCCCACCCTCTCCCCTGCTCACGTCTCTCTTTAAAATAAAAAAATAATAATAAAAAATAAAGACATACATGTAGTAAAAGCAAAATGCTTTATTAATTACTAATATTATTAATCTACATTATTAACTAAATGCTATTATTAATGTATATTAGCATTAACTATGTTTATTAAAATGCTAAAATCTAAAACATATCCTTTAATATATGTGTGTTTTGCCTAGCTAAAAGCTTTTGTAATTTATTAGTTCATTTCAATGTAATAAAAATAGCATTTCACAAACTCAATGTATTTTCATTATTTATAATATTAATGGAGATTGTGGTTGTTGTGCCTTAAATTGTCACAACTGGAACAGTGTTAGCCCCATCAAGTTTTGGGTTTTGTTTTGATTTACTGCCACCCCATCATTCATAAAAGCATCCTGGCTTTCTGACAATAATAAAATATTCTAGGATGGAGCGCCTGGGTGGCTCAGTCAGTTGAGCAGCTGAGTTCAGCTCAGGTCATGAATTCATTGTTCCTGAGTTCGAGCCCTACATTGGGCTCTGTGCTGACAGCTCAGAGCCTGAAGCCTGCTTCAGATTGTGCGTCCCTTTCTCTCTGCCTCTCCCCAACTCATGTTCTGTCTCTGTCTCAAAAAATGAATAAACGTTAAGAAAAAAATTTAAGTATTCTAGGACCATTCAGAGTTCTTTCAACTCCAAAGCACAGCATCAGCTAGACTCTCAAGATCTCCCACCCTTTCAGTAGGAAGAGGCTAGAATTTGGAAACTTGGACTTCATCAGATTGTTGGTGGCGATCTAGTTCTCCTGCTGCCTTTAGCCAGTTTGAAAGATTAAGATAATCCTTTTCAATGCCACGTGTTCACACGGAATCCAGTAAAAGTCCCACACATATGATAATGTAGTCATTGGTAGAAGAGGCAACATATATTGGAGAAAGGATGGTTATTCATTATATGTTGCTGTGACAATTGGCTGTCCACAAAATAATTAAAATCAAACCTAAGTATTAAGTCATGCATAAAATAAATGCTAAATAAAGACCAAAATATGAAAAGTAGCAATTGAATTGGTTAGAAGAATATAGGCATTGTTTTTTCTATTTTAATAACCAGCTAAAGAGTGATACAATATGAGCAAATTATAAAAGATGGATTAGTATATTGAATAAGATCTGTGTTGACAAGAGACACTGTAAACAAAAAAGAATTTGAAAAGACCAGATTGAGAGTATTTCAGCGCATATATGTGAGAGGATTGTCAAGAATGTATACTTTTAAAACAACTACATACCATTAAGGGAAAAAAACACTGATATAAAAATGGGGGGAAATGTAAACAAGCACTTCAAAAAGAAAAAATCACATATTGTCAATATTGACATGGAAAACGACTCAACCTTTTTAGAAATCACAGAAACACAAAACAACTAAAAGCTAATGCCAGTCTGTTTGGCAAATCTAAAGAATTCCAATAATTCCAAGTGTAAGCAGAGAACCCGGGAAATCAAGTCTCTTGTGCAGCACTGATGGAGGAGGAAGATATAAGCGTATAGCTTTGAAGAACAATTTGGTGTTCTGCAGTAGAGCTGAATATATAAAAACTCAGCTATTCTGCTTCTCAATATATCAGGCAGAGCAACAGTTTTTTTGTGTGTGTATTTTTCATCATCTCTGCATAAATCTATACAAGCTAATACAGAAATTTTGTGAGGGAGAATATTTTTTTTTATTTTTTTTTATTTTTTATTTTTTAAACTTTATAGTTTATTGTCAGGTTGGTTTCCATATAATACCCAGTGCTCTTCCCCACAAGTGACCTCCACCAAGACCATCACCCCCCTTTACCTTTTCCCCTTCCCCTTCCCCCCTCAG
>CM053578.1:44646185-44687962 GCA_028646485.1 Cryptoprocta ferox
AGGGAGGGAGACAAAACACGAGAGACTCTTGAATACTGAAAACAAAGTGAGGGCGGAAGGGGGAGGGGGAAAGGGGAAGAGGGTGATGGTCATGGTGGAAGTCACTTGTGGGGAAGAGCACTGGGTGTTATATGGAAACCAACTGGACGATAAACTATAAATTTAAAAAATTAGAGATAGATTGCCAAATTTCTGTTGATTTGGCATGACAGAAAAGATGATTATTTTTTATCCTGGAAAGGCTGTTTTAAGTTGTGGATAAGATTGGATTCTAAATGAGGGTCCTATTATAACATATATCAACCACGACTATAATTAGTTTTCACAGATACTGTATAGATATAGTAGAACTCTTGCGTAAATTATTTATAGTTAAATTATTAAGTTTAATGAAATGAATTATGCTGCAAATGAGTAGTGGTAATTTAACTTTTATTTTATGTACTTAAACATTTATTTATAGATTATGAACTATATGCCAGCACCAGAATTGTCACCAGTAGTTAAGGTATTTGTTGATTTGCTTATGTTATATAAAAGAAGTTGTCCTTTCTCCTCTCCAGAACCATCAAAATCTGGTAATTTTTGTACTAAGTATGGAATAAACTCCCTTAGAAACTATTATTAATCAGGTTATGAATCTCTGCTTGTTTGATAAATATTAATCTTTTGTAATAGAAAACAAATTCCCTTATACTCATAATTCTTTCAACATTCAAATAGTACTTAATAGTTTTTAAAGAATAAGTTACAGTGATAGGGATTACCACAAGGTCTTTTATATCCTTTAAAACAATGAACTCTAAAGCCAGGAGATTTTTAAAAATGCAGATTTCCAAGTTTGATACCATGGACTTTTATCCACTAGGTATATGACTTGGGTCAGACCTGGAAATCTGAAGATTTTCATAGCCACACAGCTTTGGGAACCACTTCTTTTTGAGGTACCACAGCATAATCAAATGTTGGAGTATAAGACACCTACATTCCACCCAAGTTCTGCTGTATCCTACCTGTGTAATGTTGGGCAACATACTGAATTTTTCTAAGCCTGTATGCCTCAATCTCCTTTAAAGTGCAGATAAAAATAACTACCCTTATGATATGCAGTAAGGACTATGAAGAGCAATGTATATTAAGCATCCAGCACAAACAATAAGTAATTGACTTAATAAAGAAAAGCCATTTTTGCTTTGAGGTGCTTTCTTCTCAATAAAGACTTCCCCTACAATGAGAACAAATTAGGGGCACCTGGGTGGCCCAGTTAGTTGAGCGTCCGACTTCGGCTCAGGTCATAATCTCACGGTTCGTGGGTTCGAGCCCCCCGACGGGCTCTATGCTGACTGCTAGCTCAGAGCCTGGAGCCTGCTTCAGATTCTGTGTCTCTTTCTCTCTCTGCCCCTCCCCTGTTCATGCTCTGTCTCTCTCTGTCTCTCAAAAATAAATAAATGTAAAAAAAAATTTTAAAAAAAGAATGACATTAATCCACTTAATGTTTCTTATTCTAGAAATTTCACTTGAGAATATCCATGAAGATGCAACTTCATGTAATCTGTAGGAAAAATAGTAGTGCATTTGTTGAAGGTGAAATAATGAAGCAACATTAAGTGGTTCTAAACAAGGATACACAATGAATCAGGAAGACTGAGATTAAACTCCTGAGTCAAATCCTTGCCTTTATCGTGATTCTACAAAGTACTATACTCTAAATCTTCCCTCCCCCACCCCCACCCCGTTTTTTTTTTCAAGTTTAAGGAATACATCTTGCACTGAAAAAAAAAAAAGTCTGAGAAGAAATAAAATAGTGCAGTGTGGTCCTGATATCAATTTGCTGACACATCCTGATGAAGTATTGAAACAGAAACAGATAATTAGTTTACTTAATGCTTCCATAGGAGACCATATTTTGTACTGGTAGTTAGAAGTAGAGAACAGTGTGGAGGCAAATTTGTTGAAACTAAGAATGTAAGATGAATGGAAGAGTTATTAGTCGCCATACTACCAACTGTCCTGACACTTTTAATGCCATGGATAGTCTCAAGTACAGTGACAACATCTGCCTGAGGATGTACTTAGGCTGTCTGTGGTATAAATCAGTGGATTTCACCATTGGAAAGATGTTTGGAACTCTTCTTTCTTTGGTTTTCTTTTCAGATGACACTGAACCAGCTGGACTTTATTTAAATGTAAATTAAGTTTGTAAATCTTAAACATCATTCTATCTAGATTTCATGTTACTATCTATAGTAACATAGCTATAGCTGTGTCCACTTTTGGAGTTCAGATGTCATGGTTTTATTGAGATATTTGCAAAAGGTCATGGTCTGGGAACACTGTATGATCTTAGATTGAATAAGTCTATTAGTAACATACCAAAAATAATGGTTGTGAGTGATCTATGAATGTCACTGAGATACCATGTCTTCCTCTCTCTTGCTTTCACTTCTCCTACTAATGTAAAGTCTGACAGGTAGATGTGTTGCCTTTAAACACCATGGGGCTACTCCAAGGAATCCTCTCAAAAATGGTCATTGGTTTTGAAGGTCTATACTGGAATTCCAGCTGGCTTTAAATCATTCTGAGGCAGTAATGGTGAATTTAAATGCCTAAAAGAGCTTTCTTATTTTCTTGGAAGATTTTAGAATGGGATTTTAGTTTTAAAAATATTTTAATACTTATTTTAAAAAATAGTACCTTTAATTCATATGCTAGCATAATCAGAGTACCTGAACTAGCCCAGCTCAGCCCTTTTACTGTTAAAGTGACTGTATGGCATTTGTAGAGTTTGTTAATACATTTATCTATTTCTTCTAGTGTTTCTCACCTGGTAAGTACCAGAAATATCTAATCTTTCAAAACGACCAGATAATCTTTACCTTTTACAAATATTATCTCAGCATCATGTAGATTAAATGATGGCACTACCACACTGCCTTGTTCTTAACTGCAAATGTGTGGAGAAAAGGCATTTCTAGCAGCATTGACAAAGTCTTTCCTTAGATATTGGACCTCACAGTGAGCCTTCAACTCCATGATCAGAAGACCTAGGGAAAATTCCAAGTAGCTCATCATTAAGGATAAACTGTTTTCACCCGTGTGTCTGAGAAAAATTTCCTCTACCCTCCTAGGTTCTATTTGGTGGTGGTGGTGGGCACTGCAAATTAAACTCAAAAGACTAGTTAATGAGGGAAAAATAGATTTAATCACATCCACACACACGGGAGTTTATATAAAGAAATGTGACTCACAGTGGAAGTTAGAATATGGGACTTCTATGCCATCTTAATAGGTGAAGGCAAGGGGACATAAGGCATTTAACAGAATGGATGGGTGATAGGACAGTTTTGAGACCATGTCTGTTTAGATATGGTTCCAGCTTCTCATCTCAGAGGATTAGAGGATTAGAGCTATTCTCCAGAGAAGTTTATGAGGAGTTCTTTCTGAGTTCTCTTAGGCAGATAAGGGATTTCAGAAACTCAAAAGTCTTCCATTTAAAATAATTTTTATCCACAGTGGCATGTTCTGGACCCTTTCAAGTGCTATGGGTTGAATTGTCTCCTGAAAAGATGGGTTGTAGTCCTCACCCTGCTACCTGTGAATGTGATGTTGTCTGTGAATAGGGGCTTTTTGTATGTGATGAAGTTAAGTTCTTTAGTGCGGGCCCAAATCCAGTATTCTTAGTATTCTTTTAAGAAGAGGAAAACACCATATGAAGATACAGATGCACAGGGAGGACACCATGTGATAACAAAGGCAGAGATTGGAGTAAGATAGCAAAACAGACCAAGTAATTGGCAGCCATCACTAGAACATAAGAAACAAAGGGGAATTTTCCTGCAGGTTTCAGAGGAAGCAGGGCTCTGCTGATGTGTTGACTTGGGGCCTCTAGACTCAAGAATTGTGAAACGATAAATTTATGTTGTCTTAAGCCACACAGTTTGCCATACTTTGTTATGGCAGACCTAGGAAACTAACCAGGTATACAGAACCGGGAAGAGGTCTCTTTTTTACCACAGCATGTTTAATATTTTTAAAAAGTTACATAAGCCCACCCTGTAGCTTTGCATAATCACACACACACACACACACACACACACACACACACACACACAGCATGCCAAACTTGAAAAGCAGGTTTGGTGAGTCTAATAGACCAAGGGAAAGACTGAAATTCTTAGAAGAAAAGTTCATGCAAAATTTAGCCCAATTTGAGGCATTTTTATGAGCACAGTAAATCATTTACCTGATTCATAAAGATATGCTATAATGTATTCATAAACAAATGATAAATAAATTGTTCAAAAGGGAGCAAGTGATAGATGATACATTCATCTCTGCATCTTACTATTACCACATATAAATCAGTTCAAGATTCAAGTGGTTAGAAGCACCATAAACAGTGGCATACTAAAATACATGAGAGTATGACAATCGTGATGCATTTTCCTACAAGTGGTTATTAAATTTTTCCTACGTGAAAGATAACCATTTATTTTTTAATTTAAACTTAAGTTAGTTAACATACAATGTTGTCTTGGCTTCAGGAGTAGAACCCAGTGATTCAGCTCTTATATAGGACACCCAGTGCTCATCCCAACAAGTGCCCTCACCCATTTAACCCATCTCCCCACCCACCTCCCCTCCAGCAACCCTCAGTTTGTTCTCTGTATTTAAGAGTTTTTTATGGTTTGCCTCCCTCTCTGTTTTTATCTTATTTTCCCTTCCCTTCTGCTATGTTCATCTATTGGGTTTCTCAAGTTCCATTTGAGTGAAATCACGATATCTGAAGGACACATTTCAGATAAATATGGAAAATGTATGGTTTTCAGGAAGTATAAATGGACAGGACCAAAAATAGTAAGAAAAGAGCTTGAACAGATGGGTGAAAAAGGGAAAGTGTGTACAAGGAATTGAAAGAAGAGTGAGAAATAAGGTTTGGGTAAGTTGGAGAAGGATCATGGGAGACTCTCAATAGCTATTGATAATACTTAATTGAATATTTACCATTAATCCTATACTTTGCATGTACCAGTTATTTGATCATCAAAGTAACACTGTGGAGTAATACTAATATTGCAGCTATGTAGATCAGGTTATAGAGGCACAAAAATGTTAGACCATTTGCCTAAGGGTAATATTCTGGAGTCCATAGGATTTGAGTCCAGCCAATCTGTTTGTAGAGGTCTTAATTATTGTACGTTATAGGCATTCTAAAAGGATGGCAAATTGAGAACTAAAAAATATGACACATTTTTTTGTAGGCAGTGACGTATAGTAGCTAATTATAGGTGAATATATGAAGAAAATGTGATAGAGGTGCCTGGTGGCTCAGTTGGTTAAGTGTTCAACTTTGGCTCAGGTCATGATCTCACAGTTCATGAGTTTGAGCCCCACGTCAGGCTCTGTGCTGACAGTTTGGAGCCTGGAGCCTGCTTCGGATTCAGTGTCTCCCTATTCTCTCTGTCCCTCCCCTACTCATTCTCTGTTCTCTCAAAAATAATAGTAAAAAAATTAATTAAAAAAAGAAAATGTGATATATGTACACAATAAAATATTATTCAGCCATTACAAAGAATGAAGTCTTGCCATTTGTGACAACATGGTTGGAGCTAGAGGGCATTATGCTAACTAAAATAAGTCAGAAAGATAAATTCTATATTACTTCCCCTATATATGGGATGTGAAAACAAGTCATGGTGGTATAATGTATAGCATGGGCACTAGAGTTAAAAATACCACATTGTGTATTTGAAACTTGCTAAGAGTAAACTTAAAGGTTCTAATCACAATCTATATACACATACACACATACATATGCATATCAAAATTTTATGTATCTGAAACTAATGTTATATTTAAATTATACCTAATATAACATTATATTTATATTCTATCTTAATATGGAAAAGCACCATTGATAGAAAAAAAAGCTAACTGTAATGGAGTACTATGTGGTAAGCACCCTGATAAGCACTTTGCATGCATCATCTAATTTAATCATCTCATAGCCCTGTAAGTCAGGGCATTGAGGATTGTAGAGATAACGTAGTGAAATTTACCAAAACACGAAGGTAATGGTTTGGGAAAAATATCTGGCATATTGTGTACTGGATCAATGTGGAAAAAGTAAGAAATGAGAAAGCCATTTATGAAGCTGTTTTAATAATACAGGCAAGAGAAATGAGGGTCTATGTTTTGGGTAATGGAAGTGGGAGAAGTAAACGAATATGAAACATTGTAGAAATAGCATAGATATTATATAGCAACTAATCATTATAAAAGGAAATAGATGGTGAAAATCATTGACAAAGCTTACATTGAGAACCTGGGTAACAGAACAGTGGTGCCAGTGATACCATAGGGGACAAAGAGGGAACTAGAAGAAAAGGTGAAGATGTTCTATCATGCACACATTTATGAAGTTGATGGAGCTGTTCATTGGGAATAGTCTAGGCCTTGAGAAGCGTTGCAAAGAGCTCAGAGAATTTTCAAGACTGGGAAGATAATCTTAGGAGTGATCTGCATAGAAAGCAAAACTGAGATTGGAGCAAGAACTAACACAGGACAGAGATGGGTGGAGAGAGAGAGACTCTAAGTGACTTCTACCAGCTCCCTAAGTATGAGAAATCTTCTCATTCAACTTCCTCTTACTGTTCCTCTGCCTTTTTCCTCCCCAACAACACCCCTCTTCTGATCCCAGTATCTTGGTATATAGTAGCTAGATGATTAAAGAATGGAGGGACAATGGAATGGAGGAATGAATGAATAAGGGAGATCTGTAAAGTACTTATAAAACTATGTAAAACTAAAGTCAGAAAAAGAAATTGAAAAATAGGGAAAAGATGAGGAATTTAAAATATGATTTAGCCTATAAATTACTGTCCTGTATAGATCTTAATTATAGGTATAAGTTTCCTTCTGCAAAGCTATGCATAAATATCTTATAAATCTGATCTCATAAATCAAATGTATTAGAAGACTTTTTTATAAGCAGGAATATTGTTCTTATCCCTAGAATAAATTGAAAATGCATCCCACATTAATATTTTGAATACATTTAGATCATATAATATTATAGTACAATTTCACTTGTTTATAAATCATCCCTCTTCCTAGGAGAAAGTTGCTTTTCTCTTGTAGAGTTATTTTTTTAATGTTTATTTATTTTGAGAGAAAGAGAGAAAGAGTAAGAGTGTGTGAACAGGGGAGGGGGACAGAGAATCCCAAGCAGTCTCTGCCTGTCAGCATAGAGCTCAATAGGGGGCTTGAAATCATGAAGTGTGAGCTCATGACCTGAACCAAAATCAAGAGTCCAATGCTTAACCAACTGAACCACCCAGGTGCCCCTTGAATTTTCTGATGAAAAAGAAAAGTTTATTTGTCAGAGTAAAGTTGAAGACCTAAAAAAGTATACTTTATGTTATATATAATTTATTCTTATAGACACATGTGTA
The DNA here is from genome assembly GCA_028646485.1 of Cryptoprocta ferox. Classification (NCBI taxonomy): domain Eukaryota; kingdom Metazoa; phylum Chordata; class Mammalia; order Carnivora; family Eupleridae; genus Cryptoprocta; species Cryptoprocta ferox. Next base: position 44,653,640 of record CM053578.1, read on the forward strand.
TAAATGTATGTTATAGCTTTATATAATTAATGTATTTCTCATTCTCATATGTATCAATGCACATGAATACAAAAACCTTTATATATATTATGCTTCCTATATATAAATAACAATCTGTCATCTTCTACATTATGTACATATCTCATCTAACATATTTTAAATCTTTAATATATGATTTGCCCTACCCTGTATCCATTTGATGCTTTCTATGTGAGTTCCTCCAAACTAAAATCTCACACCTCTATGAAAGTTGAATCTCTCCAATTTTTCCAAGTGCTGACTGCTGACTTGGGTTTCAGCATAATCATACTGTTGCCAAGGCCTTTCTCTATATTCAACATATAAACCACCGTAGGTAATTACATTCCACGTGCAATATTTTCTTTCTTCCCAGGGTGCAAGTGTGATCCCACAAGTTACAGGTGCATCTATACAAACTGACTGTCAGGACTGCTTTTATGGGACATAGGTAAAGTCTGTCAGGACAGGACTATTCTGTCTTCTTTTTCACTCTTAGAAGTAAAGTGATTTTTCATTTTGTTTTAAATACACATTCCCTGGCAAAAGCAGGATGATACAAGTGGGAGTTTTCAAGGGTACCATAGGTATTCCTAGGGTTATAGAGTTCTTAGGATGAGAAGAAATAATAGATCTCTTTATAAAATTACTTATTTTACTGAAGGGGAAACTAAGTCTCAAAGTAAATGACTTTTTCCAAATTTGCACAGCTTTTGGATGGCTAAGTTTGGACTAAAATTGAATTTCATTATTTCTCATTTTTTTTGTTGCTGCCGTGACACACATATTGAGTCCTATTTTCCAATTAGACTTAAATTACATGAGTTTCATTTTACTGAAATAAAAATATATTCAGTCTAATAAGAAGACTTACCCTTTTTCCTTTGTATTTTTAGTTCACATTTACAGACAGTTCTAGGTGGTGTATGAATATAGGGCATCAGATTTTCTCAGTTCCTACCTCTTTCATCCAGTGTGCTCACTTTCCTGGCAGCTGAGTCTCGATGTCCTCTCCATCCTTCTCACACACATGAGACGTAAACAAAGTCAGGATAATAAAAATGGTGGTAATTTTATATATGCCTGTCTGATATAAAAGCAGCTATGCAGATATTAGTCTGTATTTTACTTTAGAACTCTTGTATGTCTGTGGAAGTTACACTGTGCCTTCTTTTCAGCTTGTCTGATGCTCTTTTTCTGTTGGTAATACTGGATGCTTTATAACGGACCCACCAGCTTACAAATCAGTGAGCAAGCATCATTCTCATTCTGTAACTTGTTTTACTCTAAAATGTTAGGGAAGAAATTCAAACTGAGCCATCATTTTTAAACCAATATTGATTGGGGTTTTTTTTTTGCTAGATATTGAAGAATACAGAAGCAGTTCTTGTCTTGATGGAGCTCATGATCCAGTATGGGAGATAAAAATTTAACTCAGTTTAAAATAAGTAAACAATGCCATATAGTATAAAATGCATTGGAAGGTAGAGAAAGGTCAGATGATGACAAAGAATAAATAAAAGTAAGATTGTTTAAACAATCTTTTTACCCAAGAGAAAATCCATCTTGAGATACCCAATACATAGCAGAGGTTTGCATTTTTCAGTCTAGGTTCCTCCTCTAAATCAGAGAACACAGGAAATGCTTGAGTGACTTCCCTCAGTTCTCTCAGAAATGGTATGTGACTAGTGCTATTCTAGACTCAGAGGAGAGATGGTAATTCATTGCTTATAATGGATGTCTTAGGACATGGGGGCTTAATTCTTTCATGGATTCTTAGGCAACTCCAGTATCTCTCTAGAAAGGCCAGAGTATTTAATCATGTTGGATTGGTCTTTAAAGGGAAATGGCTCAACTGTTGTACTTTTCTGTGTGAAGAGAGGCTCAAAGAGCCACGTGGATCAAAAAGGGAGAGATTGGTGGATGTGAGAGTGTAAGTTTTCTTACATTTACAAACAATTCAGTCTGATAAAAAGAAAAGTATGAAAATGGAATCCTAGATACTGGCAGTCTTGAGTGTAAACCTAAAGAGTCTGTTATATATATTAAGAAAATGCAGTTACCATGTTCTATCACATCCTCTATAGTAATTTGACTCTTAAGTTAAAATAAGTTTCTAGAATACAAATTAGAATTGGCCCTACAGAGTCTTATCTCCTAGTGCCCATTTCAAAAACAGCAAGAATTTAGTATTGCAATCTTTTGAAGCCAGGCCCATTAAACAATTCACTTGCCTGCCAACCAAGTTACCCAGTAGCCTGTGTTTGAAAATAACCATTTGATGACTGTTGAGTTTTAGCAACAGATCTGTCTGCTCCAGAGGTTTTGACTCTATACCTGGCAGAAGGTTAGAGCCAATTCTTTTTCTTGTAGGTCAGAGCTTCCGTGCTGGGCTTTTCTATGCATAGCTCCCATATCTTGAGTATGGACTGTCTTCTGATAGCCCCTGCATCTCTGGTTTCCTGACTGCCATTCTCCACAGACTCTCCCTGTTGGAGTCCCATCCCTGTCTTCTTGAGTTGAAGTAAATTCACTTTCCCAAATTATCCACAGCTCTTTCATGGGAAACACTCATGTATTCTTGGCTCTGATCAATTCTTAGACTTCAGACTGAGCCCAATGCAATATCTTTCCTTCAAAATGTAACCTTCTATATCTGTAAACACCAGAGGTCTCTCTATATAATCTCACTAAAGGCCCAACCAACTAATAACGGTTAGCCAAATGTTTCTCTACTCCTCATCTAAGGAAGAGGCATGAGGGTGTATTACTCACAGCAGTGCCTTCTACAAAGAGATCCTCCCTGGAATTGTCTCTTCATAATCTATAATGAGACCTCTTTTTATAGTTAACATCTTTTTGCAGAGTTCAAGAATAAAAACACTGGTCTTATACTTTTTTCAAAAATTTCTTCCATGTTAAAAACAAAATCCTCACTGCTTTTGAAAGCAGTTACTACAAATTACTCTATGGTGAATGTGCATCATTGACAAAGGAAATTCACCCAAACAGATTCAGTTATACCATGATCACACAATAAGTGTTATGCCAGACATGAGAATTAATTAAATCAACTGTTGTACATGTTTAACTTAATATCAAGTAAGTTGAAAACATTAAGGAACTAATGTTAATGACTAATGGAATAAACTAGGCTTACCTACATGAAGTAATGACTTTTTAAAATTTATTTGTGCCCCTTCATATAAATCACGTCCCTATTTAAGGAAAATATGTCATAATACAGAATATGTGGGACAGTGGTCACATTTCCCATTATGAAGTCACTAGTGGGAAATCTTTCTTCCCCCTCTTCCATGTAAAACCAACACGAAAACTTGTAACCTCTTTTAGCCAATCAGATGCTCCCATATGAGACTTGCCATTTCAGGTAGTAATAGAGTCCGAAGAATATTTAGAGACCGTTTAAGTATACATGATAGGGTGACTAAAGTCCTTGCAAAAGATTTACATACTTTTTTAGTTAAAAACTAATAAAATTTATTTCCATTCAGTGCTTTTGAATCTAGCTTGCCTCCCTAGCAATAGCAGTGAGCAGTGACCCAAACCTGACTGACCATATCGTTCTGTTCTCTTGGGTGGGCATGAGGCCCACAGTGGACCAGTGAGTGGTGTCTTCCAGGATTTTTTTTAAATTTTTTTAACTTATTTATTTTTAAGAGACAGCACAAGCAGGGGAGAGTCAGAGAGAGAGGGAGACACAGAATCTGAACAGGCTCCAGGCTCTGAGCCTGCTGTCAGCACAGAGCCCGACGCGGGGCCTGAACCCACGAACTGTGAGATCATGACCTGAGCTGAAGTCGGACGCTCAACCGACTGAGCCACCCACGTGCCCCCAGGATTTTTAAACTTAGAGATGATAGTGAAGAGTTCCTTTCTCTCTGGCTATAAAGACATCAGCTTTGGGACCCTACCTCATTGATAAGATAGTCTTGACAAGAGAAATAGAGATGAGATGCCAGGTGTTGAACAGAAATGCTTATAGAGTTTATTCCTGGTTGTCTTATATTCAATCTCTGTAATTCCTGTGATTTGGTTATATGCACCAATATATTTCCCTGTTAATCCAGTTTGAAGTAGATTTCTGTTGTTTGCCACCTAACTTGCCTGAATAAATGATGGTCCTTAAGCTGAATTTTCACCTATCACCCTGCCACTGTAGTTAGCTTCTTTTTTTTTAATTTTTCTAATGTTTGTTTATTTTTGAGAGAGTGTGAGTGGGGGAAGGGCAGAGAGAGAGGGAGACACAGAATCTCAAACTGGCTCCAGACTCTGAGCTGGCAGCACAGAGCCCGAGTTGGGGCTCAAACCCATGAACCACGAGATCATGACCTGAGTGAAAGTCAGACTCTTAACTGACTGAGCCACTCAGGTGCCCCCTCTGGTTAGCTTTTAAAGTCAGATTGGCAAATTAGAATATTTGGCATTTAAAAAGTGTATTATAGAAAATGTAGGGTTTTTATAGAATAAATATGAACTATAGAAATCCTAAACACATGCTTGTGCATATACACATGTGCACTGCTTATTCCAAACAAACCACTATTGCATCTGCTAGGAACACAGTTACAAGGAGAATCTTGTAATTGTCCATAGCAGAGGAATTGAGCAATTAAATCTCAGAATCACATCAGACCCAACTCCTGGCATTATGTGCTGTTAGCTAAGTGATTTAAAGTTTGTTCTTTCTGTGTTATTTTGTGAGGGGTGGATCTCTGCATGTGTAGTGCTTAGCAAAGAGCCCTTCTGAAAATACAGTGAGCACTAATAAAAATTAGCCCTCTTGTTAGCCTAAGGCTGGAAGTTATTTCTCTTTAAGTCTGGTATTTTATGAAGCAACATTCTGGTATTGTAGGTAAAGGTTATTGTCATCTCTGTGTATCTTCGAAAAAGATACGTTTCCTCCCTCATCATGATTCATGGCTAAGAAATGAGTTTTAAAAAGTGAATAATAAGCAGAGGATAACCTCGATTAGCTGAAGTTAATGGGGACATAGAAAAACTTTGGTTAATTACAGGCCATGGGAAACTGATAATAGTTTAAACATGATGGAGCAGATAGTAAAACACAATTTTGGATGATGGATTGATTCAATCATAGTTGTTTTGTAATTAAAAATCAATTAGTATAAAACAGGATGGGGGTAATGTTGCCTTTGCGGATATGGCAATGTTAAAAACAGTGAATTTAAATAGTCTAATAAAATATTTATTCATGATATTCTCTTCCTGATCCTGATCCATTTATTTCCTTAGGATTGATTACCTCTGAAAGCTTTCCTGACATAAGCTTTTGTATGCGGACAAAAGGGAGGTGTGAAGCAAAGCATCTTGATTAGCTACAAATATAGATCAATTCTTCATAGAGTTTACATAAATAAAGAGAACCCATTGCATATGCTTAGAAGATGGCTTCCAAGACTGGTTGCAATGGAAAGCCCACTCTGCTTTTAATCATATTTTTATTTTTTCATTTAATTCCAGTATAGTTAGCATACAGTGTTACATTAGTTTCAGGTGTACAGTATAGTGATTCAACCATTCCATACATCACCCAGTGCTCAATAAAACAAGTGCACTCCTTAATCCCCATCACCTATTTCATCACTGCCCTCCCGCCCCCCACCCCATAACCATCAGTTTGTTCTCCATTGTTAACATGGGTTGTCTCTCTTTTATTTTCCTTTGCTCGTTTTTTAAATTCCACGTATGAGTGAAATCGTGTGGTATTTGTCTTCTCTGACTTAGTTCACTTAGCATAATACTGTCTAGCTCCACCCATGTTGTTGCAAATGGTAAGATTTCATTCTTTTTTATGGCTGAATCAATCATATTTTTAGATTTAATAAGTTCTTTTTAAAATTTTTTTAATTTAATTTAAAAATTTAACATGTATTTATTTTTGAGAGAGTGAGTGAGTGAGCAGGAGGGGCAGAGAGAGAGACACAGAATCTAAACCAGGCTCCAGGTTCTGAGCTATCAGCACAGAGCCCAACTCAGAACCCACAAACTGCAAGACATGATCTGAGCTGAAGTTGGACACTTAACTGACTAAGCTACCCAGGCAACTAGATTTAGTAAGTTCTTAGCAGAAGTTCAGGCCCTATCAAGTAAACTCCTTATAAATTGTTTTTTTTTTCTTGACATAGTTCAACAAAGAAGAGTCTTATTTCCTTTTTCAAGAAGTGTAAGGGAACATGGGGTTTTACAGATTTTTGTCTCCAATTGATGCTTCTTGTTATATGCTTGCTTATTCAGAAGAAAATGCAAGAAGTTACTTTGAATGTGTATGTGTGTGTTTGTGTTATGATTAAATTTGTTTTGAATCTTTTTTCTTTGGATAAAATGTTTATTTACATTCCAATTAACATACAGTGTTATATTAGTTTCAGGTATACCATAGAGTGATTCAGCACATCCATACATCACAGGTGGTCATCACAATGATGATAAATGCACTCCTTAATTCCCATCACCTATTTCACCCACCCCCACCCACCTCCCTTCTGGTAACCATCAGTTTATTCTCTGTAGTTAAGAGCCTGTTTCTTGGTTTGCCTCTTCCTCTCTCTCTTCGCCCCCCCTTTTGCTTGTTGTTTTGTTTCTTAAATTCTACATATAAGTGAAATCATATGGTATTTGTCTTCCTCTTATTTTGCTTAGCCTTATACTCTCTACCTCTGTCCATGTCATCGCAAATGGCAAGATTTCATTCTTTTTTTATGGCTGAGTAATATTCTAGGGTGTGTGTGTATGCCACATCTTTTTTTTTTTTATCCATTTATCAGTCTATGGACACTTGGACTGCTTCCTTAATATTGATATTGTAGATAATCCTGTAATCATTGGGGTGCAGATATCCCTTTGAATTATTATTATGATTGCTGGATCATAGGTGGTTCTATTTTTAACTTTTTGAGGAACCTCCACAATGTTTTCCAGTGTGGCTTTACTGGTTTGCGTTCCTATCAACAGTGTAAGTGGGTTCCTTTTTCTTCATATCTTCTCCAACATCTTTGTGTTCTGTGTTGTTGATTTTAGCCATTCTGACAGGTGTGAGGTGATATCTCCTTTTCATTCTGATTTGTGTTTTCCTAATGATCAGTGATGTTGAGCACCTTTTCATGTGTCTGTTGATCATATGTACGTCTTCTTTGGAAAAATGTCTATTCATGTCTTCTGCCTATTCTTTAATTGAATTATTTGTCTCTTGAGTGTTGAGTTTCATAAGTTCTTTATATACTTTGGATAGTAACCCTTTATCTGATAAGTCATTTGTAAATATCTTCTCCTATTCACTTCAGTAGAAATCCTACTTTTAGTTTTATTGATTGATTCCTTCACTGTGCAGAAGTTTTTATTTTGATGTAGTCCCAATTGTTTATTTTTGCTTTTGTTTCTGCTTGACTCAGGAGACCTATCTAGAAGGAATTTTCTATGGTTGATGTCAAAGAGGATACTGCCTGTCCTCTCTTCTAGGAATTTTATAGTGTCAGGTCTCACATTTAAGTCTTTCATCCATTTTGAATATATTTTTGTGTATGGTATAAGAATGTCCAGTTTCATTGTTTTGCGTGTCGCTCTCCAGTTTTCCCAGTACCACTTGTTGAAGAGATTGTCTTTTTCTCATTGACTATTCTTTCCTGGGTTTCCTATTCTGTTCCATTGGTCTGTGTCTATTTTTATATCAGTACTATATTGTTTTGATGACGACAGCTTTGTAATACAACTTGAAATCTGGAATTGTAATGCCTCCAGCTTTGCTTTTCTTTTTCAAGGTTGCTTTGGCTATTTAGGGTCTTTTGTGATTCCATACAACTTTTAGGATTGTTTGTTCTAGCTCTCTGAAAAATGCTGGTGGTATTTTGATAGAGATCACATTAGATGTGTAAATTGCTTTGGGCAGTATAGACATTTTAACAATATTTGTTCTTCCAATCCATGAGCATAGGATGTTTTTCCATTTCTTTGTGTTATATTCAAATTTTTATCAGTGTTTTATTGTTTTCAGAGTACAAGTCTTTTACCTCTTTGGTTAGGTTTATAATTATTTTTGGTAAAGTTTTAAATGAAATTGATTCCTTAATTTTTCTTTCTGCTGCTTAATTAGTGGTGTATAGGAAGGCAACGTATTTCTGTATATTGATTTTGTATCCTGTGACTTTACTGAATTTGTTTATAAATCCTGTTTTTTGGTGAGGTCTTCTGGGTTTGTATAAGAACAGGAGAGAATTTTTAACAAATTCTTAAATGTCCTCTTTCTTTTTTGCAAGAGGACTCATACTTCAGGGTTTTGAAGTCTTTTCAAGACCATTTTTTTTTAACATAGAATGAATGACTCTAAAAATGAGGCCTTTAAGGATAAAAGATACTTTAAATTGAGTGGCTTAGCTGAACTGGCCAGTGGCTCTGATTGTTGCTTAGACAGTATTTTGTTCTGAAAGCAATAAAAGACTTTACATGTTTATTAGAGCTATTTGGCAAAGTATTAATAATAACATATTTAAGATTAATTATCAAACATGATTTTGTATGTTACTCTTCAAAATTTACACACATACAAAAATCTTATTTTCAATATTTGATATACTGTAATGGTGAAAATAAAATATTTCAAACACATAACACTATTACTTACTTGAGAAAAACATGAACATCTGAGCCAACTTTGGTTGGAAACCCTTTTGTCTGTTCTTAGAGTATAGTCTAGGGCTAGGAACCTACATTTTGTGAGCCATACATTTCTCATCTGTAAAGTAGAGGTGATAATAAATACCTATCAGTGTTGTATTAAATGAAAATTTAAAGGTAAAGCATTGTACCCTCTATTTGATATGTAGAATATATTTAATACATTGTTATATTGATGGCAATGCTAATAATGTTTTCTTTTTGTATTAGTCTCTCTTAGGAAAAGTGATCACAAACCTCATTTCTGCCTACAATCATACTTAGTTAATACACAGAACACACAAATAGCTGCTTCTATGCATTTAGTATCAGTTCCAACCCATCAGGATTTTCAAAGAAATTGCTTTTGTAGTAGGCTGAACATTATAGAAATAATTTCCCTACTTTGGTAATCTGTAAGCAGTTTTATAACTTAGTCTCTTTTTTATATCAAACAATTTAATGTATTGTAAAAGGACTAAAAATCTTTTTATAGACTGCTATGATTTTCTATCATTGAATTTTATATTCTTCATGTTAAAATGAACTGTTGCAATATATGTTCTATCCTAATCACTTAAGTAGCATGGAGTATAGGGAAGTTCATCTGATATTTCATAATTATGATTCTTAAACTTCAAGAAGAGTGTTCTGAACAATAGCAAAGTATAGGTTTGGAAATATTTTAACTTGTATGTATGTGAATATTAAATAAAAATTTAGGGGCACCTGGGTGGCTCAGTCAGTTAGTCATCCGACTTCGGCTCAGGTCGTGATCTCGCGGTTTGTGGGTTCCAGCCCTGCATTGGGCTCTGTGCCGACAGCTCAGAGCCTGGAGCCTGCTTCGGATTATGTGTCTCCCTCTTTCTCTGTCCCTCCCCTGCTCATGCTCTGTCTCTCTATATATCAAAAATAAATAATAAAAAACAAAAAAATTTAAAAATTCATTGTTTGCATGCCTAAATCCCATATGGCTCTACAAGTATTCTAAACAACTTAATTATGTAATTTTGTTGCCTTGTTATGTGTAGAAATAAATGCAGCCTCTCCCTACATTTTGGAAATGTTAGAACCATGCACTATTTGTCTTCTCATGTTTTTAGAATTCAACAATGAGAGGGGAGGAGATAAAACATGTCAGAAGTGGGGACAGGAAATTTTTTAAAATATACTCTGAGAAATGTGTTCTTTGCCAATGGAGCATTCATTGGTATACAGAAGGTGGAACTGCACCTCACAATTATTACTGCCAACTACAATATTTTAGCAAAGTAAATTTAGTTAGTAAATGCAGATTATAGAAGAAATCTGAAATCTGAAGAATAAAAGAATAAATTTTGTTTTGTTTTTGCTTTTTGTTTTAAAATTTTAGTTTATAATATCAGACTATGTGTAAACCCATTTTTTTTTTTTTTTTTTTTTTTAGCTAAAACCAAAACCCAACAAATCAATTAACCACTTAATTTTTGTTTAAGGAGTAGCTTGTTCCCAAAGGCCCAGCAGAGGGCAGCAAAGCCTAGTTGTTGACACTAACTCTTAACTCACCATTTTACATGAAGAGCAAGGATGAAAATGGCATGCAGACTGATTTGGCTTGAAAGGGATGTTTGTAGCAGAGGGCAGTTCTTTTGGACAATGGAGAGAGCTTTAGAACCTCAAAACAGTACATAACTCTATTTATTCAACCTAAGGTGAGTAGCTCCTTGAGTTTATGAAGAATAAGGCCACTCAGGTTGTTGTTTTTTTTTTTCAATAAACATCTAATCTGTTAAGTAAACAGTTTAAGATTTAAATTGAGTAAATAGATTAAGTAGGATCAGAAGGATAAAAAGAAATGTTGAGCATAGTAAATGGAACAGTCTGAGTAGATGGGTACTCCATGACTTTTTCCTCTTTGGGGGACTTCTCCGCTCTTTTGTCCTTTGCAGTCATCTGTCTCCCTCTCACAGATACTACTAACCAGTGTAATACCTATCATTTTGCCCCTTCTGCAAAACTAAATTGGGAGAATCTGAAAACACTCTTAGAGTTTTGCAGGTAAAGATGTGTAAGTTTGTTCCCCAAGCACAGGAGAATCTATCAGTGAAGTATAATGGACAAAATTGGTAGTATTGTTTTAATGGAAAAAATCCATTACTACATTGAATATTCTATGGAATAAGTAGCACACTAGCTATTTCTACACCTCTAACATAGAAAAATGTTCATTGTCTTAAGAAGGTTTAATAACAGTTGAAATAAGATCTGAAAAAGCTGATGGTCACAGGGGAAGGGACTATTTTCTTCTGTCATTGGTAATAACAGGGACATTGTGTTTTTAGAGCTGAGAAGCAAATAAAAGCATACTTAGAAGTGCCCTCATCTGTCAGTCCATTCATCAAACTACTGGGGGTAACCAAAAATATGGTTATGAGATAAGTGTTTTGCAAATGCGACCTTCTTTTAAGCACTTCATGTAGTAGGAGGTCCTTGTGCCTGCTGGGAAATTTTGGAGACCAAGAACAACAGGATGTTTTTCTCTCCAACAACAGCTTCTATTAACCTCCTGATGTTTGGCTCAGAGGTTGTGATTATGATCCTGCTGACATCAGCCACCCATCTAAAATAAAGGAGCAATGCTTTGGCTCAAGCAGTGAGAGGCTGAAGACTTGGAGGTTTTGTACCTGATAATGTAACTGTGTGAGAATTAAGTGTGAGGAAACATGTTGTGCTATCTCCCTAGCTGTCTAGTGGTGATGTTATTGAACTCAACAAATACCTAATGCGTTTCTATGATTGTCTTGATAATACATTAGGCATTACAGGGGCACTGAGAAGCATTAGGCATGTCCCTTGTCCTTTGGAAGCTTATAGGCTTGTTGTGGAGAGGAGGATTATATAAATACAAAAATGTAACACAACTTAAATGCTAGGTTGAAGGAATTCCTGTCAGAAAGGAAGTATGATTTAGACATTAAATGAATCTGCTTGATGTTTAGGAGAGGAAAGAAAATTCCTCAGGCAAAGATACATATCGGAAAACACTCTAACTTGCTGCCTGTTATAATTTACATATCTCCAGTTGGTTAAATAAAAACACTTATCACTCTGTATGCATTCTGGCATTCTGATGAGTAAGCTCTTCTACTTTTCTCATTTTGTAAATAAGGCAATCAGGGTGTTGGGAGATTAAGTGATTAGTTTAGGGCTAAAAGTATTAGGAGTTAGGGATAGTATTTGAATATACATTCCTTGAACTTTTTGTTTCTTGCCCAACTTAGAGTTCTGAGGGCCATTTAGCAAACCTTCAGTGATAACTATATTGATGGTATTATTAAATATCAACTAGAATAAAGTTGTTTAGACTAATTTTTTAAAAGTCTTTCAAATTAAGGATGAAATGTTAAAGAAAATCAGAGAATGACAAATGTAGTCTAGGTTCTTCATGCTCTGTGACCAAGCTAAAATACAGTAAGTATCAAATTTAAAGTGAGTGATTCCAAGCAGTGTCTCTCTGCAGTGAATATTCTATACTGATGCTAAAACTATCTTGATGCTGCTAGCTCTCACCCTGTAGATCTCCAAGCTTTCCTAGGACGGGAACAGTGTCTTATAAAAACTTTTAATACCATACACATTGTTATTGCTTATTAAAGAGGAAAGGGTTAACTTGTCCCAACACTGATCATCTGCAGGCTGGTTTCCCAGGGAAGGAACTGACCTCTCTGCAAAGCTCCATGACATTGGTTATGTCTGGAGTTTAAGGCAATTAAGGTCAAAGACAAGACTTGGATTCCAGTTTTCAGATGATGCCAAGTGGAAGGGCTATTTCTTCACCACCCAGAATCATGATGTGGCTAATTGTGCTTCTACTTGTAACATATAAAACTGCAACCAGAGTTTGGACTCCAACATTGAACACTCCAGAGCTTAGCAAACAGGATAGGACTGGAAGCCAATGGTCTGCTTCATTATATTGATAGTGTACTGTAGTCTTTGACCACAGCAAGAGATAGGGGATTGCTTTTCTCATCAGCTTAATAGCCCTATAATGGGAGAAAATGAGTTGTCCGCACCCTTACAAGGATAGTTACAACTTCACAGTACATAATATTGGGGGAATAATAGAGGAGGACACAGTCTATTTGAGAGAAATGGATAAAGATCATCTCCTTCCTCTGAATTTAGGATAGCAAAGTGGTCAGTCTGATGGAGTGGTTCCTGGATGGGTCACTAGGTAACTGATCTCCTCAAACCTCAGAATCATCTAGTGTCCTGGAAGCTCGGCAGAAGCTTTTACCATCCAAATGCAGATGTCCCTCTATGACAATTTAATCACTGAATGGATTAGGAGAAGTGGCCCTTTCTTATTGGGATATAAAGACTCATTCCCTCAGATAACTCTTCACTACTTAGGCATTTTGACACTGAGAAGTATGTGTGGATATATATAATAAAATATATTCCATATCTATCTAGCTGTTTATATGAAATATATGGAATATGGGATAGATATAGAGAGCTCTAGAACAGTTAAAGACAAACTACACTAATACTGCCCTTGCTTTCACTAGGAGACTGGCTGGACTTCTTGCTTAATGTTGTCCTAAGGATAACCTTCTCTTCTAGGGTTGATTTTGTCTGACCTGTCTCTTAGAGGCCCACAAACTGGAGGGCAATAGGAAATTCCTGGAGTTCCACAAATGCATATAGAGATCTCATCTGTATAAGCTTTCCCATCTTTCCGCCCATCCCCATACTCAAACTCCCTCAGGTGATTGGCAAAACTGAATAGCACCCTATCCCAAGGAATGAGCAAACGCCAACTTGGAAGGCACTGCTCTTGACTGGCCTGTTGTTGTTGACTCATCCACCTGGGGCTGCACCCTTTATTTTGCACCCCTCTCAAGTGATATAGCAGTTCTAAATCTAAACATCTTATGTTGAACATTCTATTTTGGCCATCCTCGTCTAAGTTGTAGCTGCAAATCAGTGTACTCAACTTGCCACAAAGTCATGGTTGTGTAATGTGTGGCAGTAATGACATGATCTCTGAGTGATCAAAACAGCCCTCACCTAACAGGAAGGTATGTGAGGGTCCCTAAGACTCCTAGGCACCGTGATTCTCTGAAAGGACTCCCTGGGCTCAGCAAAGCTGTTATACTGAGTTACATTTGATTATAGTGGAAGGATACAGATTAAGACCTGCAAAGGTAACACGTGGCATGAGGTAGAGTCCAGGAGAAACCAGGCACAAGATGCCTCCTCCCAGTCGAGTCACACACGGTCACACTTAATTCCCTCAGCAACAATATGAAATGAGACATTGCTACTGGGGAAGCTCATCTAAGCCTTGGCATTTAGGGTTTTTATAGGAGTCCATTGTGTAAGCTGCATGACTTACTTCAGCTACTCAGATTCCAGCATATAGTACACATGCACACTTGAGGCAAAGACAGGCATTTGCCAAAAAACATATTTTTAGCATAAGTTTATCTGGTGAAACTGGTATACTATTGCCTATGGCCTCAAGCACACAAAAACATTTTTATCATATAGAATAATACCAAGGCTCAGAGGTTATTTCTCAGGAGCTGGCCAAGAGCCAGACTTAAAGACAACCCTTCTTTGGAATTTGCAGGACTCATGCAACCTGGGCCTGTAGAGCTCTGCCTTTCCTGCCAGAAAGAAGTACCTGAGGTTATGGGAGGTGAGAAGAGAATGCATACTAGGTCGTCTTGCACTAGGAGTCTTCCAAGATAGTTGTCACCCAGACAGCACTGAATTCAATATCTACATCTCTAAGTGGCCGTCTCAGCTACTCTATTGTGCTGGTGGGCTTGCTATCCAGTACTGATATGTCAAGTGAAAGCTAGTAGCCATTCCAGAGTCTACTAACAATATTGTTATGCTCCTGGTAAATACCTCTCAGCCTCCTGGTAAATACCACTGAATTATAGCACCCAGTATCAGCCAAATAATCTATTAAGAGCGAATCTGAAGACCACAGCTGAGCAGGGCTTATGGCTCCGCTTCTCATCTTTGGAGGGGACTTGAAAGCATGCTATTTTTCAGTCACCATGCTGCAGCTATGGATGGCAGCTTTCTTACACTTTCTGGAATGGACATCATATATCTTTTGGGTTGTTATTACCAAAGGGCCTACTAGTTTACTTTGGGAGAATATGAGTTTCTTCCTGTGGTTGGTCATTTGGCTATTCTCAATCATCTTTTGGGTCTCATGCATCAATTTCAGTGACTGGCCTCACAGCTCTTATGATATAGATGATACAGATTTGACAGAGTGTGGTCCATTATTTGGAATCAAAGGTCATTTGAGAGAATCTAAAACTGGCTTTATAGGTTGACGTCATCAGAAAAATAAATGGTTCTCTTTGAATTTCAGTGGGAGAAGGCCATGCATGGTACAGTGCTTAAGGAACTCAGACTTGGTTAACTATGAGATCATGCTAGAGTGGGTTTGCTACTTGGCCAGTTGTGAGTTTTCTTTGGTAAATCCTGCTGCTGGCTTACTTAACATATTATATTGCTATTGGACCCTGATTTCTAATCCCAACAGAGAAGGATCAATGCATCCCTAATGGTGCAGCTTAAAAATCCCCACAACCCAAGGAGACCTTGCCTACAGTGTGATACCCAGCCTTGTGGAACTTTTGTGTGCTATGCCAGAATGTGCTAGAGCAAGAAAAAATTCACATGCCTGTTTGATCCTGACTGAATAAGTTTCTTCCAATTAATTCTGCTCTAGAACAACTGAACAGATTTTAGATGGTCAAGGTAATGACCATGTGGTCTTTTATCTTGGCTTTCTGGGGGTGGGGTGGGGAGGGGGTTATATCTTGGCTGTTGCATGATAGAATTCTCAGCTCAGGCACTGGAACACAGTGGGGAAACAATATTTTTTGAACATATAACTTCTTTATGTGTGTAAGTCTGGGCTATAGGTGGGGACAGTTCATTATTAAATTAGGTTTACTATTTTTCTCCCCTTTTCTATGGTGGAAACAAGTTTTAACCTTTTTAAATCATTTTGAATGTCTGAGAAAGTGGTTAATGCTACTTGGTTACTGGAGCCTTGGGACTATTAATTGGTTTTTACAGCATATTAACAAAGCACTTAAAAGACAAATAGCACAGTGAAAAGTACTGAACACATTGCTCATAAAAATAAATGTTAGGAATCTATACTTCTGGCTTTATCCTTTAAGGCATTTTGCAAGCACACTAACCAGACATCCATTTCATTTTTAAGATGAGATCTTCAAAAGCAGAGAGTTTAAAACTGAATTTAAAGGCTGAATTTGGAGATACCATGTGTTATAGTCAATTTTCTAGGTAGTTAAAAATTCTAAGAACTTACCTATGGCACATAAGCCTTTGCTGTATGATTTATGTGCTGGGTTACTTTATTATGCGCTGTTGAGAAAAGACTGTAAAATATTCTAGATAGGCATCCATTTGCATTTGGGAACCAAACAATTTGCATACTGATAGTATGCTACTTTGTAAAAAGAAGGGGGAAAGGAGCCTCAGGACTCACCAGAGAAAAAGGAACAAGTTAGAAATCCCATGGTTTGGAGGATGAGAGTATAGGAACAGTTTTTATGCAGTTCCATTTTATTCTTGAGTCATATATCTATTGAAAGAGAACTTGCTCTATAAAAACCTTATAAGCAATGAACTGTTTATTTCAGAATGAGGCTCTGGGGAATAATCTCATAAGAAACACATCTTGCATTTGTAGAGAAACCCAAGGGGATAGTATTCATGAAGCATTATCCCAGTGTGTGCAAAAAATGACAACCAATGCAAACTCATCAAACAATTGAAAAGGAAATGCTTGATTACTGAATAATTTTTTTCTCTCCTGCCTCCTGCTCTTTCCCAAATGCACAAATCCATCATTCTGTATTATGGACAGATTGATTGTTCTTTTTCTCTGCTTTCCTTCTCTGTTCTTATATAATTGTTCTCTAGTTCTCACCTTACTACTCACCCAAGCAAAGCAAAAGCAAACTCACTGAAGATTTTAAAGGTTTCTTAAGTTACAAGTCAGGCCTTTTATGTCATGCAATCTCTATCACATGCTTTGCGAATAATAATTCTTGTTATAGGTTTAACTCATAAGGTTTAACTATGGTATAGGAGCACATGGAGATCAGTTGTAGTGTCAGGTGTTCAAGTGTTTGAAAGATTAGCTGTCTTATAAATTATAGGAATAACCTTGAATCCACTATAATAATGTCATGTTCACTGACTTGCATTTGCTTTTCAGAATGAAAGAGAAAGGGCTGGAATTACAACTAAGTGAGAGCACTGAGCTTAACTCCAAGCTTATGCAGCAGTATATTACCTTTATTCACGGGATGGGTTAAGACAGGGGACCCATTGTCCTGGATGCCTATTCTGTTGATTTGATGTTATATAGGCATATATTCCTTTATCCAAGTCCTATGGATTCCCTCCCTACCTTTCCTAGATGTTTTTTATTTTTATATTTTAGATCCTCCTCTACATGGATAGGATAAAGATAGTAAAAGCAAGTCGTTTCTTTTGGTTCTTTAATTCTACTTACCAATTTGTTCTACTTGACAAAACCACAGAAAGATAACTTAAATTGCAGACAGACAGAATGGTTTGTAAAGTAATGAAAATGGTAAGCAGTAGCTCTCAGAAGATATATATCTCTTTCACTGAAGAGTACAGACCTTCATGACTTTCAGAATAATGATGAGAAAGGTCAGAGAGAGTATGGAGACACGGAAATCTACTAAATATCCAACATGATGTCATTATGCTGGTGGCTCAGAGTGTTGATCAAGTTGAGAAATGGTGATATCCTTATTATCCACAGAAAGCATCATATTGCATCATGGAAGTATTTTTGATGGAATTTTTTTTACTATTAATAGCAGGAAGGTGTGATCATTTTTCTAGGCCATCTGAGAACTCATATCTTTTAAGCAAATATACTGCAGGACTTAGAAATTTCTATTCCTCTGGCATCTTGCAAGTATTGAACCACTGCAGAGTAGACAGTGGTGATCAAAAGAACCATAAGAGTTACAAATGAGAAGAGAATTCAAACAAGTCATCAAGATGACTTCCTATGTTCAGGAGGCCCTACAGGAAAATCCTTTTATTGCATTCTATAATGAGGGAATTTCCTGTGGCGCATGATATTTCCTATACATATTCAGTTTTTCCACAAAAAGGGGTGGAAGGAAGGAACAGTGCTAGGTCTACTCCTTCTCAAACTTGCCTTTTTGAATTGCCCTGATGAAATCAAATTTGGATATTTCATGTCCATGCATTTGTAACCTTACAGCAGAAAGACTGAGCTCTAAGTTAATGAGTTTTCTGTTATGAGCTAGAAATTGTTTTCTGTAAATCTGCACTATAGAACATTGCAAACCAAACTCTGACAGCTTCCATGATTAGAACTTTCTGTTGGTCTTTTCCCCTACCTCTCTTTTCTATTGAGGATTCCTATCTAAATATATTTTCCTAACTCATCATGCTCATCATATCATACATTCTGGATGTATGTATGGTTCCAGGGTTTCCCCAATAATTTAAAGTGAATAATTGTCCTGTAAAAGTTAAACTTTAAATTCAGCATTTAAAATCAGAGCTGTACTGTCACAGTATAGAGGCAACAGGTCCCAGGCTGTAAGATTTGTCTGTACTCAGAAGAAAGGTGTTAACGTACATTACTGTTAGACAGCAGGGAGGTTGATCAGTCATGGACTCATAGGATGCAAACACTAGATGAAGCTGCCCATAGGGGAAGAACACATTGTTTAAGAACATACCATCTGTCTGGTCCAGGTGGCAGTTATGACTCCAGGATGGAGTGAAATAGCATAAACTTTCTTTTTATGGTTCAAAGGTTTAATGACACTGGGTCATACACCTCACTTATTCTGATCACGTACTTACCAGGCAATCTTCCGTTCATGATTTAGCTTTCCTTGAAGCTTGCTTACCAAGAGATAACATATTGACTGCAGAATTCCACCTGCCCAGTGCCTTTTGGCAGTTATAGATTAGAGCTTTCATGTTACATTAACAAACTGATATCTAGGTTCTAACTTGGCATTCTCTAGAGTTGCCTACAGGAGTGGTAAGTACATGTGAAAGAGAAAGCCCCAGTGTCTTTCACCTCAACAAAAATAATTCTCCTCTAAAATAACTTGGCACTGTGGTTTTAAACTCAAATCTTTTGAGTTAATGGGAGTCTGTTCCTAGAGATGGATTTAGGTCATGGATACATAAAATCAGGTTTGTTAGCCTTTGAGGCTAAGGTATCCTAACTTAAGACTATAGTATGTTGAGTAAAGTCATTCACCCTGTCTGTTGCTACTTTACCAAGCAAACTGCTCTCCCTGGGGTTAATCATATTCTGTTGCTACCATTCCTCAGAAATACAGTACAGAACTACTCAGAATGAACCTGTTTATTTCAATGACCCAATTATTTTCCTTACTACTGAATGTTTTTACTGCTCAATATTCAGAGAATAATTTTATAAATGATGTTGAGTACTCAAGATTTTACTTTCCAAGTGAATCAGAGACCTCTCCATAAAAAGGATTCAACATTTCCAAAGCTGGATGAAAGATGGAAACATTCTATAATGCTAGCATACATCTAATCATTTTCAATCTGTAAAGCAACCTTGTAGAGAAATGCACATGATACTCCCAATTCAGTTTGAGAAGACTGAGGCTCACCCAAGTGAGATGAAAGCTATTCTTTCTGGATTCAAAGCTTACATTTATTTGTCCTCTTTTTTTTTTTTTTAGATGTAGATGGATTAATTTAGGTATATGCATGTGAGGTGGTGGAGGTGGATGAATGCAGAAGCAGAGTAAAGCTAGGGTTCAGAGAAACATTTTGGTAGTACATAGGTATATTGAACTAATGCCTCAGGCATGTGATCTTAGTTAAATAGCTCCCTATTCTCTTTATGATAATGCTTATCTCAGAGTAAAAAATAGTCAAACGTGACAAATATGTAGTGCTTAGTCCACATAAAGTTCTATAACAATGGTAGGTAAACAGACAACAGATTTAATAGGTCATGTTTTTTCATAGCACGGTACTATAGTTGGTATCTTTTAAAAAGGATCTATGTTGACATTATAGGCATTATTCTAAAGGTGTCTTATATATAGCATTAAGAAGACTCTATCTTCATTATAAACAATTTGGATTGCAGATCAGATTGAATTGCAGAGTTCAGAGAAGTTGTTATTTCTAAATTACTGCATTAGTTGAATCTCAAATTATCATAATGCTGGTGGTTTGCTTGGGTGTCTACCTGAAAGGGGAAGAGAGATAGTTTTTATCTCATCTTTAAGAAAAGGAAGGTGAGGTTAGATACTACCTGGAGAGGTAGGGTTCACACAAGCTTCACTTAAGGGTAGGATTTGAAATAAATGTCCCCAAAGAACAGTAAGCAATGATGAACTGGGAAGGTGTAGCTGATAAAGCAAAGTAGGAGTGCTGATTATAGAGTTCTTAAAAACAAAATGGATATTTATAAATGTTAACCTTATGGTATTACACATCTTCCTTTGGACCTCATTTACCAGAAGAAATCTTCTTGATGCTTAACATCATCATTAATAAACTCAAGAACATGACTTCTATATTTGGATCTTTTATTTCCTTGTGTCATCTTGAGTAATTGATTTATCTGTAACATGTATTTCTTTAAAGGTGGGAATCTTTGCTTGCTTCCATTATTAGAGGCATGATAGCCAAACATCAGTCTTTAGGGTCAGCTCATGATAAAGTCCTCACTCAGCCACAGACAGGTACTTGGTTTTTCAGAAAGTTAATTTCCTTGCAGTCATCCTCACTAAGACGTTGGCATTAAATTCTTTTGTGCATTAAAACATGTTTTAGGAATTGTTGCTGATTATAGATGGAAGGTGTTTCCTTCTTCATGCTTTTACTTTGAAAAATTAAGTCTGTACCATTCTGTTACAATTTTTTTTAAATTACTGGATTGTAAATTCTAGAAATCTGGGATTCCCACCCTCCCCCTTGAAACCTGTAAGTAAGGAAAGTTTGTGTGAGGATATTTGCAATGTGGAGATACAAGGAAGGAAAGCATAACCAGACCATCCCTTCCTCAATTGCATGCAGATCATTTAAAATAATTAAGTGGTGCCTGGGAATTGTGCTAAAGGGGTACCCTTTATTTTTGGTTTTTATGTAATGTTTCCACCACCTCTTTCCCCTCACATGGAGCCTGATTTACCTTCAGAAACCTGCTATCATCTGTCTGGTTCCTCTCTGATCAAGTATACTTTTGCAGCCTTTCATCCTTAACTACAAGTTGGAAAGCTGTGCAAGTATATAGCTTTAGTTTTCTCAATAAAGAAAGGAATTTTTCCTAGAAGAGGATGTGCAGATCGACAAGATTAGTAGGTTTATGGGGTGGGATTATATTTCACTACAAAATAAAAAGGACACATTTTTATTTGAGAAGCATTTTTTTACAGGAAAGCATTATCTTGTCTTTATTAAGTTTATAGTCTAAAATTGGAATCAAAGAGGCATTTAAATAGAGTTAGCCTTTAGGGCCAGATGCTGTGCAAATGTGATGGAGAGTTCTTTGACTATTTACAAGTGTTTGTTCAATTAGTATATATTTAAAAATTACATGCAAATAAATTTGTAATAATATTTTAAGTGTTACATTGTATTCTAATAAAAAATCCTGTTAATGAGAATAGTTAACCAATAAGTATTTCCTCTTAAATAGCCAGGCATGATTCATCCATCCATTTATTCACTCATCTATTCATCCATCATACATTAATGAAGTACCGATTATGTGCTTTAGATACAAAGATAAATAGAACAAAGCAGGAAACAGAGACAGGCATGAGAACATCTGATTACCACAGTATGGTATGTGATGAAGAGGAGGTAGGAACAATTATTTAAAGGAGCACATAAAATGTCCTCTGGAGTTATAAAATGCTTCTGGAAGAGAACACATTTGAATTCAGTAATGAACAAAGAGTAAAGATTTTTCATGAATATGAAGGTGTGTGTTGGTTGGTAGGAGTGCATCTACTGAAGAAGTAAAGAATGAGAGGGAAGATAATTTAGACAATAGAGAAGGTAAGAGGTGAGAGGGAGAAAAATGTGTAGAACATTTAAGACACTAAGACACTGCAGAAAGTTTAGTGTGTCAGACTTCTTGGTGCAGGTATAAAAGTGGTAGCAGGAGAGGAAGCTAGGAAGGAACAAGAATGCTTTTCCTTGAAAGCTGTTTGGGCTTCACAGTCTAGGTAATGACATGCCATTGAAGGATTTTAAGCTGAAAAGTCAAAGAATTTTTTATTTTGGAAATTTTGCTCTGGTTGTATTGTAGGTAGAGTTGAGTGTAGGGAGCTAGAGAAAGTAGAAAGATAGTAAAGAACTCCAAAAACAGAAATAAGGGCATAGGCTAAGACAATGGAAGTACAAGTTGAGATTGGTTGAAAAGATTTCTAGATCCTTAAGTCAATAAGGCAGAGTTAATGATTATATATGAGATGTTAGGGAAGGAAAGTCTACAATTATTCTCAGCTTTCTAGTGTGGGTGGTTCACTGGAAAGATGTGCTGATAACTACAATGGGAGAAAATGTGCCAAACTTTGGGAAGGTCTGTGAATTATACAAATGCATATTCTTTAAAAAAATTTTTCTTTTTTAGAAAGAGGGAGAGCACAAGTGAGGGAGAGAGAATCTTAAGCAGGATCTACGCTGAGTGTGGAGCCCCACGAGGGGCTCCATCCCATGACCCTGGGGTCCTGAGTTGAAATTAGGAGTCCTATGCATAACCGACTGCACCACCCAGGCACCCCACAAATGTATATTCTTAAGACTACTCATTTTGAAATAACTGACACATAGTGTGTTGTTTGAATTACCATAGTAATCTGTTCACATGCACACTTTCTATTTCTATTTTGGCAGCTCTTAAAGGCAAAAACTATGCAAGTGGCTAACTGTCTTTGTACAATATTCACTCAAGTATAGACAGTTTTGATGATGATAAAGCTATAGCTAGGAAAATTGGATACACCGTTAGAGCAGAAAACACCCCCCATTAAGTTTTGAATCTTAACTTAAAAAGCTTTTGGTTTCTAAGTATACTCAGTCTTGAAGATGAATGGCTGTATTTCAACATTAATCAATTTCAAGCATAGGAGGAAAATAGATTTATGCATTCCTTGAAGATAACATTGGGAGAGCAGTTTAACCTAAACAGTTTCTATTTAGGATAGCACAATGTGTTTAAAATGCAATCAGATGATTTATTTGGCTTTTTGTTTCAGTTCATTTGGTGGTGCCAAGATGAAGCTCTGAGCCACTGACCAGAGTGAATGGTGGTTACGTTATGATTATATCCTCATTTCCACCTACCTAAAATGCAAAGAGACTAGGACATGCTTTGCTAAATGAATGATTGGCCAGAGACTGCTCATCACCTCACCCTTTAGTGTATGATGGGGTTTCTCTTAGACAAAGTACTAAAGAAATAATAGATGCAGTCCACAGGCCTACTGGGGCTAATAGACAGGTCTCTGATGGTTAAGTGTCTGTTAACATCAGTCCCTATTCAGTATCACACATGCTGCCTTTTTTGACTCTTCCACTATTTTTTCTTAAATCAGCCAAGACAAGAATGGAATACTTTTTGCCAGATTGCCTCTCTGGTATTTTCCGACTAAAACCCATGCCCTCAACTCTTTCTCAATCTCTTTTCCTTTCCCCAGCCCCACTCCAGTCAAGTGTAGACAGCTGAACCAGAGCATGGGATTTAAATTAAACGGGCTACAGCCTTCATACTTTTATGAGGATTGGGATTTTGTCTTGATCTCTATCTTCCATAGAATGTGTTCTTTCTTCCAGAGAGACACAGTCCCCTGGCTTTAAACTGTGAATTGATACAGGGTATGGCAGGTCCCTTGGCTCACTCAGTTGCACCTAGATGGACCTTTTTTGTTTTCTGCATGCATCAAATCTTGCTCAGAATTCTTGACATTGAAGTCTGTACCATGCCTGTAAAGATCTGAAGACCCTCTTAGAGCTAAGTTATAAATGCCTGTAAAAACCTTGTAACTTAAAAACATGACTGGGAGGAAGAAAGCAGAGGGACCTTAAAGGTTAAACCTAAATTACATGTTTAAATTCTCATTTGGTTGAGCAATGATTTTTGTGACTAATGAATACATAGGAGTAAAATGTTCAGTCTGTGTAGTTTTGTGGAAGAATGCCCAAAGCATAGTGTGGGATGAGATCCTAAACCTTTATGCATTTGTCATCAAGAATAATGCATTTCCTGTTTCACCTGGTTAATAAGGACCTTAAAATCAATTTGCCTCTCCTGGAATTAATGCATGACCTTTAATTCTTGTTGAAGGTCTTTGATGTTGAAAAGTTTAGTTTTCTGATTGTCTTTCCCTGTTTGACTGAATATGATTACTTGATAGGCGAAAGAGAAAAGAACATTGACTGCAGGAAGGAAGTTTGGGGAAAGTATGCAAATGAAAATTTATTTTATTACACAATAAAAATGTAGTGCAAGAATAAAGCCAAAGCAGCGAATCTGACTTGAAGCAAAGGGCTGATCTCATAATCATTATTATGCCGAATTTTTTTCCTCTTCAGGCAGGTATCTTGAATGTGTGATTTACTCACTTTGTAGAGAGTGTGAAATCCTTTCAGGCTGCTGGCCACCATTTAATTTAATCCTTCATTACTTTGAACTGAAAGACACTTGAAAATGTTTGCAAACATCACCAAAGTACATAAGTTATTTTCTTCTACTTCACTAATTGGACAAATTCTCATAGTGGCTGATAAAACATTGCCTATTGTAGTACTCAAATTGTTTGATATAATAAAAGTCTTATTTTTTAACACATTTATTTTGCTTATGGATTGTGGGTCATAAAAAGTAGGAGCTGTTTTCTACTCTCAGTTCTGTGTCTTTCCTAGTCATACTCCCCTGTCTAAAACTCAGCTCCCAGTCTGAAATGAGAGACCTGCAAGTATAATTGATGCTTTGTTTGTGCTACTAATGCTCTCCAACCATTTTTCCTTTAAAAATGTAGGTACCAAAGAAACAAAAAGTTTTGCTCTATTTGGGTCTATAACTGATCTAGAAGTAAATGAAGTGTTTGCTATCCTCTGTCTTGTATGTGTTCTTTTGATTCTGAGATAATGTTAGATGACATTTTGGAGTTTGGGATGGGACTGTGAACATAATAAATCCTCCAAAGGATGTGGAGTTTGGGATAGATAAGGATAGTTAAGCAGTCTGTCTTGGCAAAGGTTTGTAGAGGGAAGATGGAATACTCAACAGTGTGCACTAGGGTGCATACCAGATGTTACTGGAAACTGATGGATTACTAAATGTTGACATTATTCATAGAGAAATTGACCTGAAAATACAATATTTTTGAAGTATTTGGACATGTACGATCTTTTATCCTTCTTTAAAAATACTTAAAGACCAGAGTTGGTGTATGCATGGATGTTTAAGAACTGTGATGGTGATCTTAATATCCTGTCCTCTTTTTATCTTCTTCTCCTATGAGCTATTATTGGAAAATACTAGAATCTAGTTTCCAAATCTTTTTTTGTGCCTGTTGAGAATTTCAAAGAAAACACACACTTTCTAAGGTCTTTTCCTTCCTCAAAGGAGGGTTATCTGAAAATGTTCCTTTCTTTCGCCTTACTTTTCCAGATTAGTGTTTTGCTTCATGAAAACCAGGATTCAGAGTTAAATGAGAGAGGAGATAAATCTTGCTTATGGAAAAATTCCAAATTTGTCGAGATACTGTCCCTTCCAGTATTTAGAACTTAAAAACCCCCTACCTCCTTGAGTTGGGGTTACATTTGGTAGCTTGTTTCCAAAAAACATAGTATGGAAATAAGGATTACCTTTATACTGGGAAAACCTGGCAAACACTATGTAAAGTAAGTGATCAAGGTAACATTACCAGTGTTAACTCATGTTGGTACCATGTATCACTGATAGAATGAAAAGAGTATATCACCTCTGTGATATATTCTTTCTCCAAATCCATAACACTAGTCTAATTATGAGGAAAACATCACATAAACCCAAATTGAGAGCATGCTACAAAGTAATTGCCTAGTACTTTTTAAAACTGTCAGTGTCATAAAAAAAAAAAAAACAATGCCTAAAGAAACTGTCTCAGATCAGATGAGGCTAAGGAGATATGATTACTAAATAGAATGTAACATTCTGAAGGGGATCCTTCATATTAAATAACTAGGTGTGCGGTGGGGAGACATCTATAGATAAACTAGTGAAATCCAAATTACATCTAGAGTTTGGTTAATACTAATGTACTAAGACTGGTTCCTGGTTCTGGCAAATGTGGTATATAACAAAAATGCTGTTTTGAAGGGGCACATGGACCCCAATGTTTATAACAGTGCTATCAACAATAGCCAAATTATGCAAAGAGCCCAAATACACATCGACTGATGAATGGATAAAGAAGATGTGGTATATATACACAATTAAATATTACTCAGAGATCCAAAGGAATAAAATTTTGCCATTTGCAACAACATGGATGGAGCTAGAATGTATTATGCTTTGTGAAATAAGTCAGAGAAAAAATATATGATTTCATTCATATGTGGAATTTAAGAAACACAACAGATGAACATGGGAGCAGGGAGGGGAAAATGAGATAAAAAACAGAGAGGTAGGCAAACCATAAGAGATTCTTAACTATAGAGAACAAACTGAGGGTTTTTGGAGGGAAGGTGTGTGGGGGATGGGCTAAATGGCTGATGGGCATTAAGGAGGACACTTGGGATGAGCACTGGGTGTTATATGTAAGTGATGAATCACTAAATTCTCTTGAAACAGACAAAAATACAAAACAGAAAGGTTAGCGAGGAGAAAAACCGTTTAATTTACTAATAAAAGATTTAACAAATAAAAAAATAAAAATAAAACAGTTGGGCATAAAAAAACCAACATAGGAAAGTGGGTGAGGGGTGTATGGGAACTCTGTGCTATCTCTACAACTTTTATGTAAATCTAAAACAATTATAAAGTTGAATACAGTAAAACCTCAGATTGCGAGTAACTTTTTCTGCAAGTGTTCTACAAGATGAGCAAACATTTCTAATAAATTTTAACTTGATAAACGAGCGATGTCTTGCAGTA
The DNA here is from genome assembly GCA_028646485.1 of Cryptoprocta ferox. Lineage (NCBI taxonomy): Eukaryota > Metazoa > Chordata > Mammalia > Carnivora > Eupleridae > Cryptoprocta > Cryptoprocta ferox. The sequence goes on from CM053578.1 coordinate 44,680,581, forward strand.
TGAGTAGTACATGATGCCAAACATCACACAATCACAACTGAGCCAGTGGTTCCCCCCCACCTCTCTCTCTGAGGGATTCTGGGTAATCATCTCCCATGCTCAGATGCTTGGTCTCCGGCCGTGGTGTTTGGCGGAAATCAGTGATTTTTCAGAATGTTGGAAGGTGCCCACAACTGACACTCATGCATTTTTTTGTCACTTCAAAGCACCTATGGACAATGCTTTGCTTCTCTACACAAGAGTAAGCTTAGGAATGCTTTGCATCATTCTAGGTCAGGCTCTCTGCAGATATAGACCCTTTACTCTGTTGCCTTATTGCCAGTTACATTAAATGCAGTATATGACAAGAGTTTATTAATACTATACTGTAGTAAACATCCATGTGAGCATATACAATGGCCCCATGCAGAAAAAGTTTGAAAAGAAAGTAAGAAGGAGGCGATTACAGTGGAATTGAGGAAGGAAATCATCAAGATGTGTGAAAAAGGTATGCAAGTGGCTGAGATTGCAATTTTTTATAAGTCTATGTCTACCATTTGCAAAATAGTAAGAAGAAATAAGGGGGCTAGATGCAGCAAAAGGAGTCAAGAGAGTATCAAAGCAACAGCCACGTTTTCTGAAAGATGTAGAGAGGTTGCTTCTGGTTTGGATAAATGAGAAGCAACTGGCAGGTGATACTGTGACCTGCATGAGAACTTTATCTGCGAGAAGGGAAAGGCCTTGTACACTGATGTCGTAAATTAACTTCCAGATACATCAACAAAAAATGAAGAAGTCTTCAAAGTAAGCAGGGGATGATTTAATAACTCTAAGAGGAAAAGTGGTATCCATAGTGTTATGAGGCACAGAGAGGTGGTGAGTTCGGACACTAAGGCAGCTGAGGCATTAGCTACCAAGTTCCAGAAGCTCATGTATTCCAAGTGTTACCTGCTGGAGCAAGTTTGTAACTGTGATGAGATGGTGCTTTTTTGAGGAAAGATGCCAAAGAAGACCTAGATTACAGGAGAATGCAATGTTTGATCACAAGCCCATGAAAGACTGTCTCATCCTCTTGTTTTGTGCTAATCCAAGTGGGGATTTCAAAGTCAGGTCCCTGCTCATGTATCATTCCATGAATCCATGAGCCTTTAAGAAATTCAGGGTGCAGAAGAGCCAACATAGAGGTCCAACAGCATGGCTTGGATCACTTTTATCTTGTTCCTTGAGTGGATCAAAAAGGTCTTTGGTCCTACAGTGAAGAAATATCTCTTAGAAAAGAATCTGCCACTCAAATCCTTGCTGGTTATGGATAATTCTTCTCATCCTCCAGGCTTTGAGGACAACTTACTGGAGGAATTTGAGTTCATTAAGGTCAAGTTCCTTCCTCCCAACACCACTCCAATCCTCCAGCCCATGTATCCGCAGGTGATTTCAAACTTTAAAAAGCTTTATACCAAAGCACTATTTCAGTGAAGCTTCAAGGCAACCAAAGGAACAAACCTTACCCTCGGAGAAAATTGGAAAAATAATTTCCATGTCATGAGGTGCCTCAAGATTATTGATAAAGCCTGCGATGGGGTCACCAAGAGAACCCTCAGTTCTTCTTGAAAACTGTGGCCTGATTGTCTCTTGGACATGACTTAGAAGAGCTTGCTCATAAAGAGGAGCTGTCAGTTGTTGATGAAACTGTGTCCTTGGGGAATACCATGGGACTGGAGGGGAATGCGGGCAACATTCAAGATCTGGTAAAGAACATGGCCAGGAGCTGACCACCAACAAACCAATGGATCCGTATCATGAGCAACAAACAGCAAGAGATTATTGAGGAGATCACATCTGTAGAGGAGGAGAAAAAGGTGGAGGAATCTTTCACTTAAAATGATATTAGGGAGATGTGTCAATGTGGGAAACAGTGCAAAATTTTGTAGAAAAGCACCACCCAAAGAAGGGTGTAGCAGTGCGAGTGATGAATCTGTTTAATGACAATACAGCATCACATTTCTGTGAAACCCTCAAAAGAGGCAAAAACAAGTGTCATTGGATAGGTTCCTTGTTAAAGTTTCATGAAAATAAAAAAGATTCCATTGAGCCAGTAGGTTCAATATTTCAGTATTGAAATCATTTTTATATGATTATATTTGGGCTGTGGAATGAATCATTTGAGTTTCCATTATTTCTTATGGTGAAATTTGCTTTGATATACAAGTGCTTTGGATTACAAATGTGTTTCTGGAATGAATTATGCTTGTCAACCAAGGTTTTACTGTATTTATTTAAAAAATAAAAGCCTAATTTCTAATATCCAATTAGCATCACCACTTCATATATCTAATTTTGCAATGAGATATCTTAGTTTTCAATGTTTGCTATTATGTGTACATTGATTCCTTTGCTTTGATAGTCATGAGGAAGTTTATAGAAGGAGATACTGAAATTATAAATGATAAATTGTTATTTATGACCCACAATGAGTACAATAAGAAGGGTGGAAAAGCTTTTGTTTTTAATTTATTTTACAGAAATAACCAATACATAAAATGTCTGAGAAGTTAAGTTTTGAAGAAGAGGTTGCATGATCCTGTTTGAATGAAATTTAAAAAAAATCTGTTGATACAACTCTTTCCAAACTAGCCTTTAATAAGATCTGAAACACAAAGGAAAATACTTTGCAGAAAGTCATGTAATGAGCTCATGAAGTCCTAGTGTTGAAATCATTTAGTGTTGACTATGGTGAAAATAGTATTGACATATTAGAGTTAAGAATTAAATACTCAGATTATAAGTAAACTTTAATACACAGCTTCTTTAAATGTGGATTTAGAGAACCAGTTTCTAAGCAAACTTTTCTAGCTATTGCAAATCACTCAACAATTGTGTTGAGTATTCCCTATATATAAGGTATTGTGGTAAGCTGTAATGAAGACTTGTAGTAACAAACAACCAGATCAGTTTGTGACTTAGTTTCAGATTATTTAGCTCAGTTTAAATGATATTGGCATTCTTAATCTGCAGCTTATTTTTACCTGAAATCTATTATCCTCACATCATTTTTTCTTATCTTGCTACCTAAGTTACCACGTTGAACCTCACTATAGAACAGAATAGGTTTGATGGCTTCTCACATTTCAGTAATGTGTTCCATTCTGTTATGAAGGAATTCAACAAGGAAGTAATAATATTACTTGCTATCATGGTCAGATGTGTTGATCTTATTGAAATAGCACTGTAACATGATGCTTTAAGAAATTAAAGTATCAGACAGACTAACTATGGGAACAAAAGCAAAATAATAAATTGCTACAATTTATGGATAAAAGCAACTCAAAAACTCATTATTGCCTACCGCAAATGAAAACTGAGCATCTATACAGTTCTCTAAATCATAATTAGGATGAAACAAAGAAACCAATGTTAACATTACAGAAAGAAGTTCTGGTTTACAGAAATTTTAAAATAGTCACATAAGGCAAAGTTGTGAAGTTTGGATTATGAAAGACATGACTCAAAATGTAATTTGCATACTGAATAATTATAGCAGAGAGGAAACAGGTAACCTTAGAGAAAATGATGCAGAATCAATCTCTATAGAAAAGCAACATGTTTATGTTTAATTTCTTTTCATGAGATAGCTACATTTTGCTGTGCTTACAGGAAGAACCAAAATTCAAGAAAAAATAGTCCCAGGAAAAGAATATAATTCTCAAAGTATCTTACTATAGTAAACTCTAAGTAGAAAAAGTACATCAATTATTAGATGGCATCTGTTCATTATCTGAGTTAGGATCAAACAGTTTTTGATTTTGGCCAGTTGTAGTGAGCTCTAAGAATAAGCTCTAGTAAATCATACAAGGTACTTTGTTCAGGGTTTTCAAGGTGGCACATTGTTCAATTTGTAAAAATACTATGTAGAGAAGCTAGATGAGACATATGTTTCAAAGACAATCCCTGAAATGTGCTGAGGATTTATGGAAAGCAAATCAAGGTCATCTTTGTGTCTATACAAAGGGAAAAAAATCTCTGCAAAGAGAAACAAAAAGAAAGTTTTAAATTATTCATAAAAATGAATGCATTACAAAACCTATTCCCAGAGAACAGTATATGTACATCTATTTTATAACTAGAAATTGTTGATCTTGGCTCTCCAGAAAACATTTTCAAACCATACTCCTTAATTCCAAAGAGATATTGAAGAGAATTGGGTAAAGATCAATGAAAAAGAGTAATTATTTAAGAACTTGATGAATAATATATTGGCTTGCCACCTGCAATCTTATATGTATTCTAGCACAATCTGAAGATAACTTTATTTTGTATAATGCTTTCAGTCTCTGAGGGGAAAAAATAAAGGAAATGGTGCAGTAACTGATAGGAACTGAATCCTAACAACCTTATTTTAAATATAAATTACAGTTAAATGAAGCAAGGTTCTGGTAATATACAATCTGTACAACTAAAATGGGGTAATAGTATATGGATTGCTTGTTTTTTAAGTTTTCTGTGTTTTGGATACTAGCATTTTATGATTCGTATCTATACTTGAGACAAACGCAATGTTAATACTCCTTACTTGAATATTTCAGTTTTTTTGTTATAAATAGGCCATCTACATTCTGACTTTCTGGCTGAATTGGCAACATTCAGAATTTGGTGACTTTGGCATTGGTTTATTGGGTTTCCGTTTCTTTCCGTGAATATATATTTGATGTTACTTTTGCATCTCTCCCAGTTTGTCAAAGAATGTGAAGTGCTCTTATATATTTGAAAGCAGAATAGATCAAAGGTGCTGGGGAATCGAAGAGAGGTAGGCTTGTCTCATGGTTAAAAGGAAAGACTTGAGCTGAGTTCCAAACCTGGCCTTTTCATTTATGAGCTTTTTAAACTGAAATAAGATAATAAATATCACTAAGCTTCAGTTTTCTTTAAGTAAAATGAAAGTTATAACAACATTATTAACTAAAAAAGAATATTCTGTCTTATAGGTTATCAGATTGCTGACTTATAAGATATCTGACTTATCAGATTGCTGATAGGTCAGTGTTAAGGGTATCAATTACTATGTGCATATGGTGACTTAAAAGAGAATAACAAAAGGTAGGTATATTTGTAATTTTGTATATTTAACTTTAATATGGAGGTATAATAATATCTAAGTATATTGTATTCAAATAGTGCAATTGAGCACAAATTTATTTTGGGAATATACTAATTTGATAAGTAAAAATTTCTAAAATATCCTAGTGGTAAATTATTCAGATATTTATTTTTTTCCTAAAAGAAAAAAAATCTTTAGAAATTTCAGAGTTTATAACCATAAATTATGAACATTAAAAAATAGTATAGTATTGTCTAATATATGTAATAGATCTAGTATATGTAATCTGTGATTCACCACTGATTTTTTTTCTCCTTTCTTAAATGGAATTGGATTTCTAAGATTCTTTCTTGTGTTAAAATACAACTGTGCTATAAGTTCCTCAAGAACAGTGAGAATAATAATTCCTTACATATTTACACCACTTTGTAGTTTACTATTTCAGTAGAGTCTCACAACAATCCAATTAGAGGCCATCCAAATCCTTTTCTTCTCTAAATTGTAATGGAGGAAAATGAGACACAAGAGTGTCAAGGATTGTGTCAAAAGCTGCATGGCTAAAAAGGAGCAGAGCAGGGATAGAATTTGGCCTTCATATCCAAGGATTTTCCTTTAAGTTGTCATTGCTTTGTAAACTTTTGTGTATTTTTCTCAACTCTATCTTTGAGGATCTAGAATAGGGCCTTGAACATAGTGGGTGTTTAATAAATGCTTTATCAATTACTTTACCATAAAACTAAAGCAAGATAGGAAATAAACAATTTTTCAATACAATTTAATCTTAATTTCCTTCATATATTCCTGTTCCTTTAGACAGGAGAACTCTCAAAACGTGCTTTTATGTAATTTCTTATGGATAGATAATCAAACTCAAGTTCTGCTCAATCACTAATCACAATTCCCTGTTTATTTTCCTGTTCTTAGGAATTATTGCTTCTACGTGTCCTGGTCTCACTTCTAATTTCACAGCGTTACATTGTAAGAAGTAACAGGGAGGAAGGAATCATTAAGAAGATTAGGAAAGTTAGGCTTACTTTGATGAAATGGAAGGGAAAATCCACTTCTGCGTTTGATTTTTGAATACTTGGGCCCAGTCACTGGATGAATCTATACTTGGCTCTGTAAATGAATGATCTTATATGAACTCTGTTACGTGGCACATGAGATGATCGTTAGGACCCATCTGGCCCTTAGGAATCTTCCAAGTCTCACTAGAGAAGTTTGTACCCATCCTTATCATTCAGCCTCACAGCACTGAAGCCTTGGTCTCTTCCTTTCCCTGGATAGCCTCCTGGGAGGTGACAAACTAGCTTTAGCTCCAAGTTGCTTTCTGGGAACTGAGAGTCCTAGGAACCTGAATTCATAGGAATTTGGAGGTGGTCTTTGCCCTCTCTCCTGGATGTGCCACTGTTGCTATCTTTCTGCAGATACAGGCTGCTCCTATGGTTGCTGTTATTCATCAAATTAAGAGGGTACCATGTAGCTTTGGAGTGACCTACACATGTTGACATTCTCCTTTCCCTCTGCAAATACCTGGGGAGGAATAGGTGACTATGCATGCTGTTCTTATACTGAATACAGTACAAACTCTTTTCTTTACTTCTTCCAGCTGTGCTCTTGTATCAAATGCCCTATAAGGCATCCAGTCCATTTTGGGTTGGACAGTTCTTCATTGTGTAGAATGATTTTAGGTTTTACAATAGTGTTTTGTCACAGGACCCTAGGTACTCAATACCAGGAGCATTAATTACTACTTACAAACCTTCAGTTCCTCTAGAGATAGCTTGCACCTCTGGCTGAGCATCCCTGCACATATCAGGTATCTCATTCCCACATCTTTCCAAATTGCTTTTGCCCTTTACAACTGACTAGTTCTCCATTGACTATGACTCCTTGTTATCAACTTTGTTCTTAGCTATACATTTTTGCTTTTTATTTAATTATGATTTTTTCTAGTTTTATTAAGATATAATTGACATATAACATTGTGTATGTTTAAGGTATGCAACATGTTGATTAGATACATTTATATATTACAAAATCATTACCATCATAGTATTAGCTACCACCTCTGTCACATCACTTACTTGCAATTTAGTTTTTGTGGTGAGAACACTGAGGACCCACTCTCTTAGCAACTTTCAAGAATATAATACAGTATTTTATTTATTTATTTATTTTTTTTTTTATAGTTTATTGTCAGGTTGGTTTCCATATAACACCCAGTGCTCTTCCCCACAAGTGACCTCCACCAAGACCATCACCCCGCTTTACCTTTTCCCCTTCCCCTTCCCCCCCTCAGTTTGTTTTC